>JARHVA010002029.1:107500-572500 GCA_037957365.1 Torreya grandis | reverse complement strand
TCATAAAGTGGAAGGAGCTAGTCTGTGAATGCCACCACTCCACTAGCACTATAATCAAGGTTTGATCAATCCTAATCAGTGGCATCATCACCATATAAAGGAAGCCTATCAGCTCTAGGACTCCATACTCCTCAGCCATCATGTGTCACATCTCATGCAAGACATTTATATGTCTCGATCATGATGCCAAAATCCCTAAGTGCTCCTGCATCATAACCATGTAACCAAGTCAACTCATCTCCATCTTTACCTTCATTTGGAACATTTACCCTCATTCATTTACCCTAACCATCTCACTTTCCCATTTTCCTACACTTGACTAACTAGTCCCGACATCTTTCTCTTCCCTAGCCTAAGCCTTATGATCCCATTATTCTTATCCTAACCCCTAATAGTGGTATTACAGTATCACTACTTCTCAGTTATGGCATTACAATACCATGAATACCTAGTAGGATGATTATAATCCTACTGTTTATTTGGGTAGAAAGATTGCAATCCTGCTATTTACCCTAGTTGTGGGATTCTAATCCCATAATTTACCCCCATCCCTGCCATTTGCGGTTGCAATACCATGATTGAGGGCATAACCCGTAGTCATGGATTTACAAATTCATGGTGCCCTATTTTGTTTTATCCCCTAAATCTACTCCTAAACTTGAAAATTTGATTAGAATGTATTAATTACAATGTTCTACTCACCGGTGGTCCTACTTCAGGCTCTCTTTAGTACACATGAACTCATTCACCATAGTGTGAAGCTCAAGGAATGTGATCCATGGTTCTAGGCTCAAGCTCTAAATTCATAACAACAATGAATGTAAATGACCTAACCACTACCTCCCCCTATCTTATATCCACTCCCCCCTCCCCTTCCCCAAAACCTACCATTTGCCTAATCCAACCCAAATCCCTATTTAGTCTCCAATCACTATGCCTATCCTGACTTACACTCTATCGGCCTATGATTTTATCAAGGCCCGATGGCAGCCCTTGGCCACTCTATCCTATTTTACTCCATGGCATGTGTCTTTGCTAGGGGCATCATCCCCATACCTTTTATCACTCAATTACTCCAATCATCACTTAAAATCATAATCAATCATGCTTTGAGCTATACCTATCATCATATATTATCAAATCATCCTATCTTAGCCTATATCTCTCCCTTACAGGCATATTTTCTTGGGATACATCTAAAGCTTATGTAATATTATACTATCATCATCATGTTACGATTCATTCCCATGTATGTGTCCTTTTTTGGGGTTGTATCTACAATCATAACACCAAGCATATGTGTTCCATGTGCATATGTCTTTACCATAGGTATTTTTATCAATTTTGTAGCTCATCACTTGATGTCTTATCTCACATCTAGCATTCCATCCCCTCATCCCTCCATCACATCTCACCCCTCATTTCTTCTTTCAAGTGGCCATCTATCTCATTCTTACCTGCATGTCCCCTCGAGGGGGCATCATATCCCCTAAAATTATTAACATCATCTACTAACATTCATTAATGACATGGTTTTTATTTGAAAGACTATTATTTCTTCCACCCCATCCACTCATAATGCCCTTTCAAAGAGGGGAAAATTTTATGCACTAAAGTGCACTCACTCCACTAATTATCCCATTTTTGCTAATTTGGCCTAATTATCCCATTTCTTAGCCATAACAACCCTTGGCCTAATTTCTGTAACCAATCCCATATCCCATTTAACCTTTTTTCTATCCTAAAACCAATTAATCCTACCATTTATCCATAAAACAAGACCTATTACCTACTAACCTACCCTTAATCCCACTTGCCAATTTAAAATTCATGAAAATCCTAACTACCCACCTACCACCCTACACTAGCCTTTTGTAAACATCTAAAACCCTATGGAGAAATCTCTAGAATTTAGAGAATTCTAGAGATCTCTCCATTCTAGAGCCTCTCCTCTAGAATCCTCTATTCTAGAGGATTCCATAGAAAATCCTCCACCCTAGATCTTATTGGCCCAAATTCAAATTTGGACCATAAGATCTCTCATGAATCTATAAAACCAACACACCCTCCTTTGCTCAAGCTAATGGGCATTTGAATGAGCATTTGCATGAATATTTGCATGAGAAACCAAGTTTAGAAGTGATAAAAGGAGATCATCAATCCAAGCCATTATCATCAAGCCAATTCTAAGCCAATCCAAGTCATTGTCAAGCATCTACAAGCAATCCCATAATCAAGTTCAAGCAAACAAATCTTAATCTTGGATCTTAGCTATGAGAAGGTAAAAATGATGGTAAGCATGTGCTTTACGTTATAATTTAACTTTTTTATCCCTTCCTATTGGTGTCATTACTTTTGGGTTTCTATTATCTCTTTGATAATATTTTGTTTGAATCCTAAATTTGGTGCACAAAGATACTTGGCTACCTTGGAGCACAGTTGTCGAACTTCAAGTATATGTGGCAATCTCAAGTGTAATTTTGATAAGTAATACTAATTTGAGGAGGGATAACATCATCCAAGTGTTTTTCCACACTAACCACAGACCAATGATCCCTTGCACTAATTCTTTCAATAAATGGCCCTCCCTTTATAGATGGGTAGATAGTGATGACGTGGAATCTAGAGAGACTAGTAAGTATTTGTGTGTTGTATGATTATAAAATAAACATGTAGTATATCATATAAATATGTTCTATTGTAAGATATCACACAAACATGTGAATCACACTCAAGAAATGATAATGCCTCACTAAACATACTTTGGCCCAAAGTTTTAAAAATAATAAATAATAATGATTCAGATCAATCAATTTCATGCACACCACTTGATCAGACTACCTTCATCTCACATTACAATTCTAGTAAGCCAGTGAAGTCCATCTCACTCCTTACTCCATATTATCAATTTATATTGGTCAAAATAAAATTCAACCATAAGATTTAATAACTTACATCCTACTTAGCAAATTCATCATACGGCATGCTATACAAAAGAAGTAATAATTGCATACCTTTATTCCATCAAACATATGCATAAATATTTCATTATCTTCTATCCCATCGTATAAATAATGATTAAAAATGTATCACCTGAGTAAACATACAAATTTAACAATCTAATTGGTTTCCATTTATCTACACCCTATGTCAACCCATATTACCACAGTGCAGTGTTCTAAGACTTATCTACTAGTTTTTCTACAATCAATCATATGAAGTAGTCTCAAATATATAAAAACACAAGAATTATACAAGTAACTATATATAAAAAATCACGTCATCATTTCCATGGAACACAATAACATACCAACACAACATTTGTTAAACTCTTAAAGTTTACATGCACACATACACAAATCTTACCAACTGTAATAATACACACTATCCATAACAATAACCAACAAATATACAATAAAATAGTCAGATGTAGCTATGAGTTTAGGAAAAATAACTATAGTAAGTACCACCCAAGTAAAACATACTTTTGTACTTTTGTACCCTATGATATCCCATACTATAATAGGTTCCCAAGTACATAATAACACATACTCAAAACTTATGATTTTCAAGACTCACTCGATCTATGTGGATAATAACAAGCAAACAATAAACAAATATACCATCTAGGTATACTACATACAAGCTTACCAAAGTATCATAACATGAAAACATGCATCACGATTCACCTTTATGCACTAAGTATAACACTCTCATAGTATGTCATTCAAACAAGTATTCCATACTAAATACACATGATTAACAATCATTCATATTATGAATAACAAGTCAAATAATTCATAAAATTGTTATCTTATTGACTTATTTGCTTCTAAGAGAATGTCCCAAAGGTTATGACTCTTGATTCCTATGTAATTTAATGACTTATACAATCAACTAATGAATTATAGGTATGATCTCCACATACAATCACTTGCACATCCTAATGTGCACCACATGTAGATATTATAATGTTATGCAATTTGTAAACCACAGTTTAATGTTTTAATAAAAACTACTTAGCATAAAAAACAAATAATGAAGTAGTTATATAAGGAACACACTCATTGCAAAATAAAAACTATAAAAACTTGAAGTTCCTTTTCCGAAACACAAGTAATGCAATTTCACATCTAGTTTATGTTTGGGGGTTTACAAGAAATCATTTACTTACTATTTTATTCAATTCTTTCATTTTTTGATTAATATTTCTCTTTAAAATATTAACTAAATAAGACTACCTCAATTTTATTATTATGCTAATATGTAACTCAACGCCAAATTCTACATGATGGGGTTTTCATGTTTTAAGGGGTCTAAAGGTTCTAAAAGCTTTATTCCACCTAGTTTGGTTATCTATTCAATGATTGAAAAAATCCAATTTTGTATTGCTACTATCACACTCAAGATATCAATTCAATTTGTATGCCCACCATCAATATAACATAGTTATTGTAGCTATAGGAGAAATCTATCATATGACTAGAAATTTATAAAATACCGATTTAAAATCATTACATAAATCAAGTTTATGAATCCTCTCGATTTATGCTAAAAAGGTGAATAATTAAAACCTCCTCTAATAATATTTATATTGGAAAAATAAGATGCCCATATATGATATATATCATACTAATGCTACATTTAAGGTCTTTTCATAGTTAAATAATTTATGATCATTTGAATTAATGTTAAAATCTATTTTTATGAACTCAACTCATGGTAGATATAATTATCTATTAATAAAACTATCTATTATATTGCTTAATAACAAAAGCATTATTATACCACTTGTATAATAATTAAAGTAATGTCACATCATTTGAGGATTATTATAGCATGTAATATATATGTTTTATAGTTAATCAGTCAAATTACTATATCAGTCAAATAGATTGATCAAAATAATATAGTTAATTGTTAATTGTCAAGGCTTAGAATAGCTGAGCATTTCTAGATAATAGTTAATTTGTAGTTTAGCACCATGAATACTATGCCCTTATTTAATTTTTTTGGTCTAATCAAGTTGCATAGAATGAATACCAAAAAATTATTTTAATATCCACATCACCATATGACATTCTGGTTTGAGTTAACCACTAGGGAGAAGTATATAAATATATAAAAATATTTACTCATATCTCAAATCCATCTAATTTTAACTCTAAATTTATGGTAGATACACTTAATACATGACTCAAATCTAAACTTTGGATGCCATCTATCACTTGTTATTAAGATTAGATTCCAACGACATTGGGTTCTCTTATATGAAATGGTACTCTACTAATAAGATTTCCACCACCATCACATAAAAAGGGCTCTAGTAATCAAATTAAATTATGTTCTATATGAATCATAGTAAGTAAAGCCTAATTATAGCATAGGCTTAGTCAAGGTATCAAAAATTTGATTTTAATCACTAAATTGACCCCCAACACCTAGACTAAGAGCAGATTAGACAATGGTACATTGCTCAAAATACAAATTTTACTAAGTCCAAAGAAAAATTAAAGGAGTTATAATAGAGATAGCATAGAATAAGTTGATGCCCTATGCTATGAGGATTTGTTTACAAACAAGATCTGATAAAATTAAATCGATGTCTTCACTTTCAAACTAAAGTTGCCCTTCAACAGATAAAACTTACACCCATTGGCATATTTAGGAACTACATATTTATTTTTTAATTTTGCCTACCCATTTCACTACATCATATGGCAGCCATTATCCTATGCTTTCATTGTTGGAAAAATAAATATGTGCTTAGTTGGTTGTAAAAATCCATAAAACTAAAAGTAATGTACTCCCATTGTGCATTAATGTTTTAATTTCTCTTTTTTTTATTTTTTTTTATTTTAACTAATAATATTTATCATTGAACTAAGACTAGATGCTAATCAATTCAAAGACTGCCATTTTAGGTAACATGTTTAATATGGAGAGCAAGAACTTCAACCAATTGAGTTTTATGCTATGAAAAAACTTTTGGTCAATCTTTGGCCCAGGTGACAAGGTTACTAGAATTAATAGTGATCCCCGGGATGCAATAAAGGTTCCCTTCAAAAGGCTGCCTAGTGCTATTATTACATCCATGCTTGTTGAAAGCTTTAACAAAGAGAAATATTATGGGGAAAGTTTTAAATATACCTTGCATGGACTAGATGACAAGATATATTCCAAAAGGGAATCATGGGTGATATAATATAGTAGTATTAAACTATTATAGTTTTACACCCAATGCTACTACCCAAAACCATAGGTGACATTCAATATTGCACTCAATACTATATTCCTAAACTAATAAATAAAGAGATTTTAATATACAACAATATTTTAAGGTTGAATTATGATTTTTAGCTGAGTTCTTAGAATTATAAGCATACATAAAAATTCTTCCATGTTGAAAACACCACCTATCTATTTAGATTCGCTGATCCACTTGCCCATTCTCTCCACGTTGTGCCCCTTCCTCTTTCTTTCTCCAATGCATAGACTATTGAAAATCTCTTTCATTCCTTCTCTTAAATAACAAAATAAATGCTTAATTCTTTTTTTGTATTTTTATTTTTGGCTTTCTTTTTGTTTTATCTTTTTATTTTCTACTAATTTTAATTTATTTCTCACTTTTTTATAATTTCACTATTTTTCTTTCTTTTAAATAATAATAATAATAATAATAATAATAATTCCCTCTTTATATTTTAATAAAAAAAATTAATTTTATATTAAACCATTTCAACATTTAATTATGCTTTAGCAATCTAATGGTAAAATAATAACTCGTATTAATTTTAACTTTATTAAATTTTTCTTTACGTGTATTCATGAAAATTTAGGCTAATTAAATAAGGGAATTTAATTTTATAATCTACCTACTTAGGCAATCATATAAAATAATAATTTAGACAAACATCAAAACAGTCATTTTGAATAAATTTTCTACAGTGACTAATTATTGTGGTGTGTGTAGGGTTTCAATAGCTATCTTTTGACCAACGATGTCTCCATCTACAACATACTCTCCAATGATGTTCTCCCTCTGATACACTTGAGGGAATAATTCTCTTGTGTCCACCTCACAACACACAAGCAATTAGATCTTTTTACATGATAATCATAAGAAATAATATATAATTGGATTAATATATTAATATGCTTAAAAATGTAAACACATACATCATCTTATTCATGATAAGCAATCATATATTATCATCTAACTAAGTAACATTCTATTATCCAAAAATAACATAAATCTCAAGCACAGTTAGAAATATAACCTAATTTAAATTTGTTAACTGTAGATATCCATAAATAATCTAGCAAGTTTGTCTAGTGAGGAATTAGAATGTAATATCATTCCCCCCTAAAGCTAGTCATCGTCTCTGATGGCTCTTATTCAAAGATAATTTCTTAATAATTTTTTTAGCAAATCAATAACATGATATACAATATCAACCTAAGCAAATAAATAGAAAATTACCTATAAAACTCATTGTAGTTCTACCAAGTTACACTATTTTTGAAGTATTGCTCCCAAAAGACCCTACTCAATAACATCTCCCAATTAAAAAAACTTGGTTGAAAGTATTATTTACTCTAAGCTGATTCTATCATTACCACCATGAGGTCTAAAGTCACCAAGACAACCCTATATACTATAGGACTGGCCACTTCTATTACTTTGAAGGTTCCCACATATCTTAGTGAAATTTTCACTAATTTCTAAGATCACACAAGATCATCATACAAGCCAAAATAAATGTCTAAGAAGAGTTCCAAAAAATCTTCCAGCCCTCAACACATTTCTCTATCTGAGAGATAATTTTTCTCATTGTGAAGAAAGTAATTAGAAAATCTGACAAGAATAATTCATAGAGGTTAATATTTTCACTACTCATAGTCTCCAAATAAGTATAATATATCAATACTATCATTACTCAATTAGATATTTTGACAAGAAAGATGATGAATAGGAATGGTAAATATAAGTATCCAAAAATAATGGAATTCTCATCCATATGGAATCTTTGTCCATCGTATACATGTGTATGGCCATACGATTGAATTTGACAAGTTCCACCTATCAAATTCTAGATTCAACACGTCCATCTGTCAATTTAACTCACAACCAATAATCTGAGTTAATGTGAGGCTAAATAAGATATTTTCCTATTGCTTAGAACTCACGTTCCTAATCCACCACTTTTCCCTTCGGACTCCATGACCTAATGATCTTAAAATGTGCACAATGTTTCAAAAAATCACAATTTTATGCTATCAGATCATTGAAATCAAAGCTATATGATAAATGATTCTAGATGTATCCTCATACATACAAAATAAATCATACAATCAATTCATAATTATATTAAGTTTCCATTAGCCAAATGAAACTAGTTTCATTTTTCTTAGCTTAACCTAAAGTGTTATATTCATGGTTAAGAGAAAATAATGTTATAACATAACATACATAGGTCAAGAATCGCACCATTATTTCAACCTCATAAGGGAATAAACAAAACTATATCTCCTTACTCAAATAACACACAACAAGTTAAAAGTTTATTCCAACCCCTAGATTGACAAAATGTTCTGTACCTCCTATACCCTACTCACTTCCGATGAAAGGTATAAAATATCTCTTTAAAATAACATTCATTAAGCAAAAGAGATCAGTATCAATCTATGCAAGGGTGAATAATATTATACTATTCATAATCAACTTATAATTCTTAGTATATAATTTAATATGTAAATCAAGGTTTTCCACCATACGTGGTCTAAAAACCATAATTTAGCTCAATTACTTACTCTAAAGAGTTATAATTGAAAACTAGAAAGTTATCATTTCAAAAACTCCTTAGTGTCCCAAGGTGAAAAGAAAACATCACAACTCAATGTTGCCCAAACACTGCCTACTTACCAAATCTTGTAAGTATGATATCTCAATATATTTTCATAATCGAGAGAGAGATATGCCAACATAAATTTGTGTCCATCCATCCAATCTTAAAAATTCTCTCTCACCAAGAGTAGAAAGCATTCTCCCACAAATTTCAAGGAAGGACAGTCAAACAACATTCATAAACAATTTCCATTTAAGAGAATACTATATCAACCTTAAGCATATACAAATCCTTTCAACAACATCATAATAATGTTAAAAGAGAATAAGCTAACTAAAAGAGACGACACTTCTTAAACCACATATCTTAAGATTGCAAATTCTATAAGTAA
The DNA here is from genome assembly GCA_037957365.1 of Torreya grandis. Lineage (NCBI taxonomy): Eukaryota > Viridiplantae > Streptophyta > Pinopsida > Cupressales > Taxaceae > Torreya > Torreya grandis. Next base: position 563,260 of record JARHVA010002029.1, on the reverse strand, counting down.
ACTCCTAACACAAAAGAATTATCAAGCAATACAACACTCTACTAAGAGGATTTCCACCATCTTAGGTGGTAATAAAAGAAAAATGACCTTAAGAGGTTTCCCACTCCTGGGTTTAGTAAATAAAGGACACAAAAAATAAAGCACATAAATTTAATAGAAGCATCTAGAGCTTAATTAACACCCACAAAACTTAATGACAAAGTGGACTTGAAAAATTAATAAGGATGTAATTATAATCGAGGTGTCTGGTTTAAGTGATCAAACTATGGTAGAAAGCTTTTGTTCATAACTCATGAACTATGCTATATACCCATCTACCCAAACCTTGAATACAACCATCACCAAAGGGACACTCGATAAATTGATCTCCTAAACAACTCAAAGGAGTACAAAATGATATTAAGGGTATACACTCAATGTTTCACACACATTTTACGAATGTCACAAAACACCTCAAGTCCAAATACCAGTGCAAAACTCCATTGAAAATGCTAATGGACTCATTAGGTCCTAGAGTTTGAGCCATAACTCTGATACCACATGTAGCATCCTAATTAGAATCTAACTAGAAATACATAATTATTTTTTTAAATAAAAACATATACAAAAGTATATTACATTCCAAGAGTCTAATAGAGATAATAATATTATTCACATGCAAATATGACATCAACTCATATTATACAAATCTCCAATATCATGAGAGAAAGACAACTCAATATAGAAAATAATTATAAAAATTTTGAACTCAAATTATCCAAATGCACAATCACCACTATCAATGTATAATTACAACTCTTTAATAACAAATACAATATAATACAGTGCACAAGTAAGATACTTGGCTCCCCCGAAGCATAGTTCTTGAACTTCAAGTATCTGTGGCAATCTCATGTGTCGTCTTGATAAGTAGTACTGCAATAGAGATGGAGAAAATCATTCAAGAATTTTTCCACACCATCCATGGACCAATGATCCCCCACACTAAACCCTTTATGAAATGTCCCTCCCTTCACGGATGGGTAGATAGTGATAGCGTGGGAATCCAGAGAGACTAGCAAGTACTCGTGTGTTGTATGATTATAAACAAAACATGCAGTGTATCATAAAAATTTGTTCTATTTTAAGATATTGTAAAAACATGTGAATCATACTCATGAAATGATAATGCCTCACTAAACATATTTTAGCCTAAAATTTTACTAATAATAAATAATAATGATCTAGATCAATCAATTTCATGTACACCACTTGATCGGACTACCTTCATAAAACATTACAATGCCAGTACACCAATGAAATACATCTCACTCATTAATCCATATTAGTAATGTAGATTGGTCAAAATATAATTCAATCACAATATTCAATAACTTACATCCTACTTAGAAAATGTATCATATGATATGCTATACAAAAGGAGTAATAACAATATACATTTAGTCCATCAAACATATGCATGAATCTTTCGTTATCTTCTATCCCATATTAGAAATAATGATTAAAAATATACCATATAGGTAAACATACATATTTAACAATATAATTTCTTTCCATTTATCTACACTCTATGTCAACTCATATTACCAAAATCTAGTGTTGTAAGACTTATCTACCAACTTTTTTACAATCAATGATATGAAGTAATCTCAAATACATAGAAACACAAGTATTATACAAGTAACTATATATAACAAAATAACTCATCATTTTTATGGAACACAATAACATACTAACACAACATTTGTTAAAATCTCAAAGTTTGCATGCACACATACACAAGTCTTACCAATTGTAATACCACACACCATCCATAGCAATAACCATCATGTATACAGTAAAATAGTCAAACATAGATATGAGTTTAGGCATAATAATTATAGTAAGTACCACCTAGATATAACATAGTTTTGTACTATAGTACCTTATGATATCTCATACTATCAAAGGTTCCCAATCACATAATAAAACATACTCAAAACTTATGATTTTTAAGATTCACCTGATCATGTGAACAATAAAAAGTAAAAAATAAACAAATATACCATCTGGGTATACTACATACAAGCTTACCAAAGTAACACAACATGAAAAAATTCATCACGATGCACTTTTATGCACTAAGTATAACACACTCATATTATGTCATGCACACAAGTATTTCATACTAAATACATATGATTAACAATCATTCATATAATTAATAGTGAGTTAAATGATTCATAAACCTATTATTATATTGACTCATTTGATTCTAGGAGACTGTCCCAAAAGTTATGGTTCTTAGTTCTTATGTAATTTAATAACTTATACAATCAACTAATGAATTATAGGTATAATTTATACATACAAGTACTTGTACATCTTAATGTGTACCACATATGGGTATTCTAATGTTATGCAATTTATAAACCATAGTTTAGTGTTTTAATCGAAACTACTAAGCATACAAAATAACTAATGTAAGTAGTTACATATGTAACACACTCATTGAAAACAACATATAGAAAAACTCACATGAGTAGTCTAGTTTCGCATCGATTTTATATTTAGGATTTACAAGTAATCATTTGCTTACTATTTTATTCAATTCTTTCATTTTTTCAGTTAATATTTCTCCCAAAAATATTAACTAAAGAAGACTACCCCAGTTTTCATATTATGCTAATATGTAACTGAATGCCAAATTCTACATGGTGGGTTTTTCATGTTTTAAGGGGTATAAAGGTTCTGCAAGCTTTATTCCACCTAGTTTGGTTATATTTTCAATAATCACAAAAATACGGTTTTGTATTACTACTCTCACACTCAAGATATCAATTCAATTTTTATGCCCACCGATAATATAACTTTGTTATTATAGTTATAGGAGAAATATATCATATGTCTATAAAGTTATAAAATCTTGATTTAAATCATTACATAAATCAAGTTTTTGAATCCTCCTAAGTTTCTCTACAAGGGTGAACAGTTACAACCTCTAATAATATTTCTATTTATAAAATTTGGTGCCCATATATGAGATATATCATCCTAATACTACATTCAAGGTCTTTATCATAGTTAAATAATTTATGAGTGTTTGAATTAATGTTAAAATCTATTTGTATAAACTTAACTCATGGCAGATATAATTATCTATTAATAAAACTATCTGTTATATTGATTAATAGCAAAATCATTATTATACCATATGTATAATAATTAAATTCATGTCACATCATTCGAGGATTCTTATAACCTATATTATATCTCTTTTATAGTTAATTAGTCAAATTACTATATCAATCAAATAGATTGATCAAAAGAATATAGTTAATTGTTAATCGTCAAGGCTTAGAATAACTAAGCATTTCTAGATAATAGCTAATTTTTATTTTAGTGCCGTGAATACTATGCCCTTTAATTTTTGGTCTACTCAAGCCACATATAAAAAATACTAAAAAAATTCTTTTAATATCCACATCATTGTTTGGCATTTTGGTTTTAGTTAACCACTAGGGAAAAGCATATAATTATATTTACTCCTATCTCACATCCATCTAATTTTAACTCTAACTTTCTAACTTTAGATGCCATCTGTCACTTACTATTAAGCTCATATGCCAATGAAACTGGGTTCTCTTATATGAAACGATGCTCTGCTAATAATATTTCCACCACTATCACATAAAAATCAATCTAGTGTTCAAATTAGATTTTGTTCTATATAAATCATGGTAAGTAAAGCCTAATTATAGCACAGGCTTAGTTGAGGTATCAAAACTTTGATTTTCCTCACTAAATTGACCCACAACACCTAGACTAAGAGTACATGAGATAATGGTATGGTGCCCCAAATACAAATTTTATAGAGTCCAAAGTAAAATAAAAGGAGTTATAGCTGAGATAACAGAGAATAAGTCGACTCCCTATGCTATGAGGCTTTGTTTACAAAATATATTTGATCAAATGAAATAGATGCCTTCACTTTTAGACTAAATTTGCCCTTCAATAGATAACACTTACACATGCTAGGATATTTAGGAACTATATATTTATTTTTTAATTCTGCGTACCCATTTCACTACGCTATACGATGTCCATTCTCCTATGCTTTTATTACTAAAAAAAGAAATATATGCTTAGCTAGTTGTAAAAATCCATAAAACAAAAGACAATACACTCCTATTATACCTTAATATTTTAATTCATATTTTTTTCATTTTTTAATTTTCATTAATAGTATTTATCATTGAACTAAGACTAGTTACTTCTAGATTCAAAGAATACCATCAAAAGTAACAGGTTTAATTTGGAGAGTAAGAACTTCAGTCGATCGAGTTCTACACTAAAAAAATAACTTTGGTTGATCATTGGCCTAGGTGATAAGGTTACTGGAATTCCTAGTGATCCCCAAAATGCAATAAAGGTCCCTTTAAAAGGCTGATTGGTGCTATTATTACATCCATGCCTATTTAAATCTTTAACAAAGATAAATCTGGTGAGAAATTTTTTAAGATACCTTGCATGGATTGGATGACAAGCTATAATCCAAAAGGGAATCATGGGTGATAGAATATAGTAGTATTAAACTATTACAATTTTACACCCAATGCTACTACCCAAAACCATACGTAACATTCAATACTACACTCAATACTATAATCTTGAACTAATAAATAAATCAATTTTAACATAAAATAATATTTTGAGGTGGAGTTATGATTTTTAGCTGAGTTCTCAGAATTAAAGGCATACACAAAAATTCTTTCGTATTGAAAACACCACCTATCTATTTGGATTCACTAATCATCTTGCCCATTCTCTCCACATTGCACCCCTTCTTTCTTTTTCCAATGTATAGACTATCGAAAATCTCTTTCATTCCTTTTCTTATATAGAAAAATAGATGCTAAATTCCTTTTTTTGGGTTTTTGTTTTTAGTGTTCTTTTAGTTTTATCTTTTTTTTACTAATTTTAATTATTTCTCACCTTTTTCTAATTTCATTATTTTCCTCTTTTTTTCTTTAAAAAATAATTCCCTCTTTATATTTTAATATGAAATTCTAATTTCATATTAAACCAATTCAACATTTAATTATGCTCTAGCAATTTAATGGTAAAATAATATGTATTAATTTTACCTTTATTAAATTTCCATTTACGTTTATTAATGACACCTTATGCTAAATAAATAAGGAAATTTATTTTTATAATATACCTACTCAAGAAATCACAAAAAATAACAATTTAAACAAACATGAAAACAATCATTTTAAATGTATTTTATACCATGACTAACTATTGTGGTGTGTGCAGAGTTTCGTTAGCTATTTGTCGACTAGCAATGTCTCCATTTATAATATCCTCTTCAATGATGATCTCCCTCTGGTACACTTGAGATAAGAATTCTCCTACATCTACCTCAGAAAACATAGGCAATTAGATCTTTTCATATGATAATCATAAGAAATAATAGATAACTGGATCAATACATTAATACGCTTAAAAATGTAAATGCATAGATCATTCAGTTCATAATAAGAAAACATGTATTATCATCTAAGCAATATTTTATTATCCTAAAATAGCATAAATCTCAAGCTTAGTCAAAAAATATAACCAAATTTGAATTTTTTACCTGTAGATATCCACAAATAATCTAACAAATTTGTATGATGAGGAATCGAGATGTAACATCATTCCCCCCTAAAGCTAGTCATCGTCCTTGATGGTTCTTATTCAAAGATAAGTTTTTAATCAAAAACATTTCTTAGTAAATAGATAACATGATATATAATATCAACTTAAGCAAATAAATGTAAAATTACCTGTGAAACTCATCATCGTTTTACCAAGTTGCACTATTTTTGAAGTATTGATCCTAAAAGACCCTACTCAATAACATCTCCCAATTAAGCTAAGTTAGGTATGAGTATTATTTACTCTGACTGATTCTATCATGACCATCAGAAGCTCCAAAATTGTCAAAACAAACCAATATACTATAGGACTGACCACTTATGTTACCTTGAAGGGTCTTGTATGTCTTAGTGAAAGTTTCACTAATTCTTAAGAGAACACAAGATCATAATGTAAGCCAAAATAAATGCTCAGGGAGAGTTTGACAAAATCTTTTAGCCCTCAACACATCTCTCTATTTTAAAGATTATTTTTCTCATTCTAGAGAAAGTAATTAGGAAATCTAGCAAGAATAATGCATATAGGTTAATACTATTGCTACTCCTCGTTGTCTCCAAATAAGTATAATCTATCAATACTATCATTTACACAATCAAAGCTCCTAACAAGTAAGATGATGAATAAGAATGGTAAATATAATTATACAAAAATTATGGAATTCTCATCCATATGAAATCTATCTCATCTGTATGGAATCTATGCCTATCGTATACATGTGTATGGCCATATGACTGAAGTTGACAAGTTTTACCTATCAAATTCTAAATTTTACAAGTCTATTTGTCGATCCAACTTAGTACTAATAATCCAAGTTAATGTGAGGCTAAGTATGATACTATCATATCACTTAGAACTCACATTCCTAATTCACTATTCTTCCTTTAGGTATCCATGACCTAATGATATTACAATGTGCACAATGTTTCATATAATGACAATTCAACAAAGCTATATGCTAAATGATTCTATGTGTATCCTCATACATACAAAATAAATCATACAATCAATCTGTAATTGTATTAAGTTTCTATTAGCCAAATGAAACTAGGTTCATTTTTCTTAGCTTAACCTAAAGTGTTATATTCATGGTTAAGAGAGAATAATGTTAGAACATAACATAACATAAACAGGTTGAGAATCACATTGTTATTTCAACCTTATAAGGGAATAAACAAAACAATATTTCCTTACTTGTTTAACTACCACACAAGTTAAAATTTTATTCCAACCCTTAGATTGACAAAATGTTTCATACCTCCTATACTTTACTCACTTCTGATGAAAGGTATAACATATCTATTTAAAACAACATGCATTAATCAAAAGAGATCAGTATCAATCTATGCAAGGGTGAATAATATCATACTAATTATAATCAAGTTATAATTCTTAGTATATAATTTAATATATAAATCAAGGTTTGCCAACTTACAGGGTCTAAAAATCACAATTTAGCTCAAGTATTTACTATAATGAGTTATAATTGAAAAGTAGAAAGTTATCATTTTAAAAACTCCTACCCTCCCAAGGTAAAAATAAAACACCACAACTCAATGTTGCCCAAACACTACCTAATTAACAAATCTTGTAAGTATGGTATCTCAATCTATTTTCACAATAGGGAGAGAGATATACCAAAATAAAGATGTGTCCATCCATCCAATATTAAAACTTTTCCCTCACCAGGAGTAGAAAACATTCTCCCACAAATTTTAAGGAAGTACAATCTAACAACATTAAAAAATAATTCTCATTTAAGAGAGTATTAAATCAATATTAACCATATACAACTCCTTTCAACAACATCATAATAATTTCAAAAGAGAATAAGCTAAAAAAAATTCAACTCTAAGCTAACTAAGAGAGATGCCACTTCTTCTTAAACCACATATCTTAAGAGTGCAAATTCCATAAGCAAACTCCTAACACAAAGGAATTATCAAGCAATATAATAGCACTCTACTAAGGGGATTTCCACTGTCTTATATGATATTAAAAGAAAAATGATCTTAAGATATTTCCCACTCCTGGGTTTATAAAATAAAGGAGACAAAAACTAAAGCACATAAATTTAAGAGAAGCATCCTAAACTTATTTAACACCCACAAAACTCAATGACAAAGGTGACTTGAAAAATCAAAAAATGTGTAATCATACTTGAGGTGTTTAGTTTAAGTGATCAAACTATGGTAGAAAGCTTATGTTCATAACTCATGAACTATGCTATATACCCATCTACCCAAACCTTAAATACAACCATCATTAAAGGGACACTCGATAAACTGATCACCTAAATAACTCAAAGGGGTATGAGTACTATTAAGGGCACACACTCAATGTTTCACACACATTTTATGAATTTCACAAAACACCTCAAGTCCAAATACCAGTGCAAAACTTCATGTCACTAGGTTCACAAGACACAAAAATGCTAATGGACTAATTAGATCCTAGAGTTTGAGCCACAACTCTAATACCACATGTAACATCCTGGTTGGAATCTAACTAGAAATACGTAATTTTTTTTTTAAATAAACATATATACAAAAGTAGACTACATCATGAGAATATAATAGAGATAATAATAGTATTCACATGCAAATATGGCATCAACTCATATTATACGAATCTCCAATATCATGAGAGAAAGACAACTCAATATAGAAATTAATTATAACATTTTGAACTCAATTTATCTAAATACACAATCACCACTATCAATGTGCATCAATATATAATTAAAAATATTCAATAACAATTACAATAACAAGTACAATATAATTTAATGTACAAATAAGATACTTAGCTACTCCAGAGCACAGTTCCCAAACTTCAATTATCTTTGGCAATTTCAAGTGTCATCTTGATAAGTCATACTACCATGGGGAGGGAGAGCATCATCTGAGTGTTTTTCAACACTAAACAGGGACCAATGATCTTCCATACTAAAACTTTGAGAAAATGGCGCTCCCTTCATAGATGGGTAAATAGTAATGCCATGGAAATCCATAGAGCCTAGCAAGTCCCTGTGTGTTGTATGATTCTAAAATAAACATGTAGTGTATCATAGAAATCCATTCTATTGTGAGATATCACAAAAATATGTGAATCACACTCATAAAATGATAATACCTTATTAAAAATACTTTGATCCAAAATTATACTAATAATAAATAATAATGATCTAGATCAATCAATTTTATGCACACCACTTGATTGGACTGCCTTCATCTAACATTGCAATGCCAGTAAGCTAGTGAATTCCATCTCACTCTTTAATCTGCATTAGCAATGTATATTGGTCAAAATAAAATTCAACCACAAGATTCAATAATTTACATCCTATTTAGTAAATGCATCATATGACACTCTATACAAAAGGAGTAATAACAATATACATTTAGTCTGTTAAAAATATGCATGAATATTTCATTATATTATATCCCATAATAGAAATAATGATTACAAATGTACCACCTAGATAAACATACAAATTTAATAATATAATTAATTTCCAGTTATCTACACCCTATGTCAACCCATATTATCATATTCAGTGTTCTAAGACTTGTCTACCAGCTTTTCTACAATCAATCAAATGAAGTAGTCTCAAATGCATAGAAACACAAGAGTTATATAGGTAACTATATATAAAAAAATAAGTCATCATTTCCACAAAACATAATAACATACCAACACAACATTTGCTAAACTCTCAAAGTTTACATGCATACATACACAAGTCTTAACAACTGTAATAACACACACTATCCATAATAATAACCAACATGTATACAGTAAAATAGTCAAATGTAGATATGAGTTTAGGTATAATAATTATAGTAAGTACCACCTAGATACAACATACTTTTATACTGTATTACCTTATGATATCCCATATTATTATAGGTTTTTAACTATATAACAACACATACTCAAAATTTATGATTTTCAAGACTCACCTAATCCTTGTGGATAATAAAAATAAAATAATAAATAAATATACCATCCAAGTATACTGCATACAAGCTTACCAAATTACCACAACATGAAAACATGCATCACAATGCACCTTTATGCACTAAGTATAACACACTCATAGTATGCCATGCACATAAATATTCCATACTAAATACACATGATTAACAATCATTCATATTATTAATAGTGAGTCATATAGTTCATAAACTCATTATCATATTGACTCATTTGATTCTAAGAGACTCTCTCAAAAGTTATGGTTCCTGATTCTTATGTAATTTAATGACTTATACAATCAACTAATGAGTTATAGGTATAATCTCCACATAGAACATTTGCACATCCTAATGTGTACTGCATGTAAGTATTCTAATGGTATGCAATTTGTAAACCATGGTTTAGTGTTTTAATCATAATTACTAAGCATATAAAATAACTAATGAAGTAGTTATACATGGAACACACTCATTGCAAACAACAATGAGAAAAACTTGAACTTTATTTTTCTAAAACACAAGTAATCTAGTTTCACATCTAGTTTATGTTTGGGGGTTTACAAGAAATTATTTGATTACTATTTTATTCAATTTTTTCATTTTTTTGATTAATATTTCTCCTAAAAATATTAACTAAAGAAGACTACTCTATTTTTCTTATTATGTTAATATGTAACTCAATGCCAAATTTTGCATGGTGAGTTTTTCATGTTTTAAGGGGTTTAAAGGTTTTGCAAGCTTTATTCCACCTAGTTTGGTTATCTATTCAATAATTGTAAAAATTCATTTTTGTATTGATACTCTCATACTCAAGATATCAATTGAATTTTTATGCCAACCGAAAATATAACTTTGTTGTAGTTATAAGATAAATCTATCATATGACTAGAAAGTTATAAAACCCTGATTTAAATCATTACATAAATCAAGTTTATGAATTCTCCCAAGTTTTGCTACAAGGGTGAATAACTAAAACCTCCTATAATAATATTTCTATTTACAAAATCTGATGCCCATATATAAGATATATCATCCTAATATTGCATTCATAATTTATGAGCATTTGAATTAATGTTAAAATATGTTTTTATGAACTCAACTCATGGCAGATATAATTATCTATTAACAAAACTATCTATTATATTGTTTAATAGCAAAAGCATTATTATACCACATGTATAATAATTAAATTCATGTCACATCATTTAAGGATTATTATAATCTACAATATATATGTTTTATAGTTAATCAATCAAATTACTATATCAGTCAAATAGATTGATCAAAAGAATATAGTTAATTGTTAATCATCAAGGCTTAGAATAGCTTAGCATTTCTAGATAATAGTTAATTTGTATTTCAGTGCCATGAATGCTATACCCTTCTCTAATATTTTTGTTATACTCAGGCCACATAGAAAGAATACAAAAATTTCTTTTAATATCCACATCACCATCCAATGTTTTGGTTTGATTTAACCACTAGGAAAAGTATAAAAATATATAAATATATTTACTCCTATCTCACATCCATCTAATTTTAACTCTAACTTTTTGGTAGTGATGCTTAATACATGACTCAACTCTGAACTTTGGATGCCATCTATCACTTGCTATTAAGCTCAGACACCAATGACATTGGGTTCTCTTATATGAAACGATGATCTACTAATAAGATTTCCACAACCATCACATAAAAATCACTCTAGTAATCAAATTAAATTATGTTCTATATCAATCATGGTAAGTAAAGTCTAATTATAACACAGGCTTAGTTGAGGTATCAAAACTTTGATTTTATTCACTAAATTGACCCCCAACACCTAGACTAAGAGCATATCAGACAATGGTATGACACCCCAAATACAAATTTTACTGAGTCTAAAGTAGAATTAAAGGAGTTATATCTGAGATAGTAGAGAATAAGTCAATGCCCTATGCTATGAGGCTTTGTTTACAAACTAGATCTGAGCAAATGAAATCGATTCCTTCACTTTCAGACTAAAGTTTCCCTTCAACAGATAGTACTTACACCCACCAAGATCTTTAGGAACTATATATTTAATTTTTTAATTCTACCTACCCATTTCACTATGCCATACAATGTCCATTCTCATATGCTTTCATTACTATAAAAATAAATATATGCTTGGCTAGTTGTAAAAATCCATAAAACCAAAGGTAATACGCTCTCATTATATATTAATGTTTCAATTCCTCTTTTATGCATTTTTTTATTTTCATTAATAGCATTTATCATTGAACTAAGACTAGTTACTTATTAAATCAAAGACTGTCATTGTAGGTAACAAGTTTAATTTGGAGATTAAGAACTTCAACCAATCGAGTTCTATGTCAAAAAAAACTTTTAGTCAATCCTTGGTCTAGGTGACAAGGTTACTGGAATTCATAGTGATCCCCATGATGTAATAAAGGTTCCCTTCAAAGTTTACCTGGTATTATTATTACATCCATCTCTGTTGAAAGCTTTAACAAAGAGAAATCTTGTGGGAAAATTTTAAAGATACCTTGCATGGATTAGATGACAAGCTATATTCCAAAAAGGGAATTGCATGTGATAGAATATAGGAGTATTAAAATATTATAGTTGTACACCCAATGGTACTACCCAAAACCATAGGTAACATTCAACACTACACTCACTACTGTATTCCTGAACTAATAAATAAAGTGATTTTAACATACATCAATATTTTAAAGTGGAGTTATGATTTTTAGTTGAGTTCTCAAAATTAAAGGCATACCCAAAAATTCTTCCATATTAAAAACACCACTTACATGTTTAGATTTGCTAATCCTCTTGCTCATTCTCTCCATGTTGCATGCTTTCGTCTTTCTTTGTCTCTTTCTCCAATATATAGACAATCCAAAATCTCTTTCATTCCTTCTCTTAAATAACAAAATAGATGCTAAATTATTTTTTTGTATTTTTGTTTTTAGATTTTTTTTTTTTTTTAATGCTAATTTTAATTAATTTATCATTTTTTTTAATTTCATTGTTTTTCTTTAAAAAAAATATATAATCCCCTCTTTACATTTTAATATTAAATTCTAATTTCATATTAAACTAATTCAACATTTAATTATGCTTTAGAAATCTAATGGTAAAATAATAATCCGTATTTATATTACTTTTATTAAATTTTGTTTATGTGTATTAATGACACCTTAGGCTAAATAAACAAGGGAATTAAATTTTATAATCTATCTACTCAAGAAATCATAGAAGATACAAATTTAAACAAACACCAAAATAGTCATTTTAAATGCATTTTTTACCATGATTAATTATTATGGTATGTGCAGGGTTTTGCTAGTTATCTATCGACTAACAATGTCTCTATCTACATCTTCTCTAATGATGCTCTCCCTCCAATGCACTTGAGGGAAGAATTCTCTTCTGTCCATCTCATATATAATTAGATCTTTTCACATGATAATTATAATCAACAATATATAACTGGATCAATAGATTAATATGCTTTAAAATATAAACACATATATCATCCAATTCATAATAAGCAATCATGTATTATCATCTAACTAAGTAATATTATATTATCTTAAAATAATATAAATCTTAAATTGAATTAGAAATATAACCAAATTTGAATTTCTTAACTACAAATGTCCATGGATAATCTAGCAAGTTTGTCTGACAAAGAATTGGGATGTAACAAAAGTCAAACAAATATAAGTTGACCCAAAAAAATGACTCGTATGACACATTCTGATGGTGCATGGACTTATGTTATATAATGTCAAAGATAACAAAAGGGTAATCTTTGTGCAAATTTTTTTAATAAAGAAAAATCTAAAGACTACAAATTCATAGAGATCAATAAATAAGCTACTATTCCAGGATCTCAAAGCAACACATATCTTCAATCCAAACTAGAGCATTGATTATTGGAAGGTGGCTCTGATACCATAAAAGAATTAACAAAACTCTTTGGTTAATATCTCTCCAAGATCTCATTACCACAGCCATGAAAGCTTCAACATTGCACATCAAGAATAAACCAATTGTTATTCTATTCTATTCTATTTTGTATCAAATAGTTTGCAATATATATGTAAAAATAAGTAGAAGATGGGAGAATCCTAACCATCCCATACATGTATGACTAACTTTCTCAATATAGGTGGAAGTAAGACATAAACCTATCATTCTCATAAATGTGGGATAATCATCTCCAAACGAAATAACACCTAAGTAAGCTAAAGAGTAGAAAAGTAATATCCTACACCAATAGGTTGTTAAATAAATGTATTTAAGCTATGAAAGAAAACAATATAAAATTAAATACTTATTATCTATAGTATTTTAAAAAAAATCTATATTCAGTAAATGAATATTTAAAAATAAATAACTTGAAGTCACACAATTATCACAAAGTTAGGTGGAAGAAGTTCTATGTGCAAATTTGTATATATTAAGCAAAGTTTTTTCATTTTTAGAAGTTGTACTAAACAAGCAACTTACATGTTCTCTTATGTTTTTTAAAAAATCCTTATAATTTACTTTACATCAAATCTAAAAATTTGTTATTTAGGCCTTTAGTCCTTCCTTTTCTGACAAAATCAAGTGTGGATTTTTCAAAGTAGCACAATTATGGAAGATGCTAGCAATGTGTTTCACTCCATCAAGGTTTAAATTCTCTGCCCCATGCACAAATTGCATTTGAAAGATAGAGAAAAACTACTAAATAATCATGCTAGTGATAATTTTTTTGGATATCCAGAATACAATACAACATCAACAACATTTTCTAAGGTTAGTTCACCATTCGAATGAAGTGATTTGTGTTAGTGCAGTTTGCATGCAACTATTCAAATAGATTTTGACTTCAAACTGCACAGTGCAACTTTTAGTTTGCTTGTCATGTATTCCTACATGATTTGTGCTACTAACCATGCAGTGAAATTTAATTACCACATACGCACATTGATTTTCAACCACTAACCACGTGGTGCAATTCAATTTAGGGCACCACTCATTTCACATCCAATCACTAATAGTTGGCGAGAGAGCAGACATATAGATGCTAGTGGGAACCATGTCTTTATTACATCTAGTTTTTAGGGAGAGGAACACGTCACATGCTAATTAAAATAAAATATAGTACATATTTAATTTTTTGAAATGTTATGATTTTATTAGATAGTGCAAATGTTTTTTTCTTTTAGTAATCTAAAACACAATAGTTTCCCTAAAAAATTAGTCCTATCGCTTTATTTTAACCAATAGAAATATAATAAACTATTTTATTTTATGTTTATTAAATTATAAATATTTCAAATTTAATGTTAAAATAAAAATGTGCTTAACATTCATTCGCTGCACATTACGCTGTACAAATTATTAAATCCAAACAATGATTATAAATACCAACTCTGCAAATAATAATAACTTAATTATTATTTCATATTAAATATTGTTTGTAAACTTAACCAAGATCTCTTTCTCATTGTAAATAAGCTATTTTATATTTTATGAACTATAAGATTTATTATCCTTTTCCCATTTTTAAGAAACACAAAATTTATAATAAAATGAACAAAATTAATTTATTTGTAAACTTAACCAATCCATGAATTGCAATGGACAGAATTAATGGTGAATTATAAAATGCAGTTGTTAGTACAAAGTCCCATCGCCAATACATACACTAAAATTTAACACAATTGCTTCTTTCCATAAAATCTCATGTAAAATTTTATATTTATATATATATATATATATATATATATATATATATATATATATATATATATATATATATATTATTCAATTTTAAAATATATATATATATATATATATATATATCTTTTAAAATTGAATAATTTTCTTTCATAATTTTGAAAATATTGTATGGTACTTCTTACGATATAGTTAAAAAACTATTCAATTTTTGATGTGTTTCTTTTCTTGGAACTTCTATGTATTAAAAGTACTCTAAGATTAAAATGTGATAAATTCATTTTTAATGAAAAGGAAGGAAGATATTAAAAGATAATGATTTTATTATTTGTATATTTTAATAATAAAATATAAATATTAGGTAGAACTTATGGTATACAATTATTTTTTATTTATAGAGTACTATTGAATTATATCGTTAAATATTTTTGAGTGATAGGCAACCAAAAAGTTTATATTATGTGAATTGCATGTTGAGTGCATGGTCAGATGCATCAGTTTGAATCTCAGAGGATTAGACAATGTTAGACATTTCCATACCAAGGGTTGTGCTAAGGTGTTTTTGAGCTCCTAAAAAATATGTTGTTTTGTAGGTGTCTAGTGGAATGCTTCTTTGGCATGAATGATCTAACTGAGATACTATGCTATGTGTGAAAAATTGTGAAAAAAACTTGCAGTATAAGCTATAATTTCAAGAAAACTCAATTTAGTGAGATTGCACAGAGTTTGCCAATCTTATATTACCTTAATATTCAATAGATCTATGTGGATACTTGGATGGTTTATGACAAAGCCAAGATACCGATTCTATGCAGTGAATTTAATCTACATTTTTCTAAGTCAGCATGCAACTTGTGTCTACACAATGAATCTAAGACAAGTGAGATGTGCTCCACATGCTCTTCCTAAGTCTTTCATAAGATGAGGATGTCATCTAAGTAGACAATGAATGAGTTAAAGAATGCCTTGAGTAGATCATCTATCAAGCACATTAATGTTGTTGGCACATTAGTAAAGTTGAAAGTCATATCCCACCATTGATACAATCTTCCCATATTTTAAATGTTCTCTTTCAAATATCTTTAAGATGAACTAGTACCTAATGATAACCTGACATCAAGTCAATTTTGGTGAATTATTTTTCACCTCATTATTATTCCAAGAGGTCATCAATTCAAGGTATTAGGTATCAATTCTTCACCATTATCTTATTGACCATGGGATATTCAAAGCACAATCTTCATGTACCCTATTTATTTGGTGCAAGGACTATTGAGCTTCCATAAGGTGATGAGCTTGATTTGATATTTCCTTGATCAAGAAACTCTTGGATTTGGTACTAGAATTCATCATTCTCCCAAATGGACTTATGGTATAATAGTATCTTACTGAGCCACTATTATTGTGGTAGTGTTTACGTGACACATTGCTAATGCATGTTTTCTCTCAAGCACATGTCATTCTGAGTGGACCATGAGTGGCACCAATTATTGTGCATGCAATAAGAGCTTGTGGTATTTCTTAGTAGAGACCAAAGTGATTTTTATCATTGAAGGTGACTCTAAGATTTCAAAGAATCAATTTTGGACATGCACAATCCACTATTGTGTCTTAGATTGATATGTAGCATCACGATCATACAAATATGACCTTCTAGCTAAAATATTGCAAACACCAAGAGGGATGACATAATAAGCGATTGTGTCCTCCATGGGCTTGACTTTACAATAAAATTTTCATTATCACTAAACATATATATCCTTCTCTTATTGAATCCAAAATAGAGAGTATGGTTTAGGATGTGTTTCAATGGTGAGGTCTAGGAGTTGAATTATATCTTGTGCAATGATGTTTTTCTTGCTCTCATTATCAATGTTGACATGAGGAGGCCCAACCTTCAGCCAAAACATGGTGTGAAAAATATATTCTCACTCTTCAAAGGTGTTTAAGGTATTGGTGTTAGTGCTCAGACAAGTGGCATCTGGATCAATGCCATATGTTGGTATGAGACTTGATGTAGACTACACATCAAGGATTGTTGCATGCAATATTCAAAATTAATGTGTGAGATTATGCAGTGTAAATGGCACTAATTATCACATTTATTCTTCCTAATTTTTATGGCACATAGGATGTTGAATTATTTTGGTGTTGTGATACCTTATTAGGATACTCTTTCTTGTGTAACATGTTTTTATTATGCACAACAAAATTATATTGTGCATTATGTATGTGTTGGATCTTACACAAAACACTCGATGAAGAAGATAAGTTTTTGTTCATATTTTCCTTGGATTTGATCTTGGATGTTTTGTGATAATAATTCCTTAATGTGTCAAAAGTTAAGAATTCCATCTTTACATGAATATAAGGTGATAATTTGTTGATGTACTTCATCACATTATGTTGTTTTTTGAAGTATTCATGAAAACTCATAGTGTACTCATGGAACTCATTGGTATAGTCTTCAATTGAATAACCCTTATGTTAGTGTAGCTACTAGAACTCAATGTATTCATTATCATAGTTATTGAGTGGGTGATGTTCATCCTTTAAGTTTCAACAAATGACTTCCAAGTCTCAATGGTCTTGTAGTCTCTCTTACATTACTTGCCAAAAGTTTCTCACTAATGGGACATCAAAATTGAAATATTCAACACCAAAAAGGTGATATTATCTGCATTAATGAAATTATTGACACATAATTAAACCTCAAGTTGTTGAATCTAACTTTCTAATGTTGTGGTGTTGGTTTTAAATTTGAACACTAGAATGACAAGATTGACTTGCACTTTGAAAGGAATTTGTAGCTGAAATGACTAATGTATATGCCACATGGAAGGAGTAGCTCATGTACCAAGTTGTACCATGTGTTAAAATAATTGGCCAAAGAGTTCATTACATTTCTCCTTGATGGCATGACAAATAAGTTATACACTTATGAGAATTCTTAAATGATTTTTTTTTGGGTGTTATCCATCTTACACTTGCTATGACATTATTTTTGATACTTTGAAATATAATCAACTAGCAATCCTTCTCTCACATTGCATTTGTGTTTAAAAGCTTATGAGATCTCTTTCTTTGATGTCAATGATACACACCCTATGGCCTAGGATGTTGGTGTGGTGTACAACCTTGTGCTTGGAAATAAGCTACATGTTATAGAATGTGTAAAGGTAAACTAAAAAAAATAGTGAAGAAATCACATATTCAAATTCAAAAATATTTACTAAATAATGGAACTTCTATTTAATGGAAATAATAGGAAAAAGTACAGATGTGTACAGTGTGAAGAAAGGATATGAATGCAATTTCCTATGATCAGGAGGGGAAACCATTCCTTTTATTTCCCTAGGTTGGATGTGAGTTATAGATGTGTGTGATCAAAGCATGCTAACAATCTCTTATCCACCTTGTGATATTTTTCATCTCTGATTCCTTATGTGTTAGATGATTATAATATATATGTCATTGAAATAATGTAGTTACACATATGATGATTAAAAAAGATACATTGGTTCATCTTTTGGTTGAGTGTTGATCTTTATTAAAAATATAAAATTTATGATTGAATGAAACCTCATCTTAGTTGAATAATATGAAATGTCTTATCAGTGTTGAAATGCTCTTGTAAGATAACCTTCAAAGACAGTTGATTATGTTTCCTATTCTAGTGTTAATTTACCTAACTAAATAGTAATCTTAGGCTTGCAAGGGAAAATGAATATATAAATAAGAAAAAAAATGTGGTGATGCAATAAAATGGAAATGGGTGGCATTGAGTTCCTCCTCTACTAAGTATGACATAAAACTTCTAAACATGAATGATATGTGGAAACACAATGTATGAGCAAATGCAAGAGGCAATAACCAAATCAAATGCATGAAAAAAGTTGTTAGAAAAAAATGAGAAGGGTAGATCAATAAGAACTATATGTTTTATCAATTTTTGGAAAAAATAGGGAAATAGATTACTTAAATATGAAAAACTATTGTGTAAAATTAGATTGCTAAAGATATGCAATAAATGCTAAAAATTGATTTGAAACTTGGTAAATCTAGAAATATGCTAAATATGAAAAGTGAAAAAGAGAAATATAAAATTTGCTATAAAACTAAGATGTGTACTATTTCTAGATATGAGACTAAAAAAGAGACTATGTTGACTATGTGTGCACCCAAAATAGGAACTAGGAGGGTTCCTAGATAATAACACTATAATTGGACAATAATGGGTGAGGGGGTAATTGTTTGAATAGGGCGACCTTATCTAGAAGACAACATGGCTCTAAAATTTATAGGTTATGCTTTCTTTCCTTTTTTATTCTACAAACTGTCTGAGAGCTTCAAATATGTTTAAGGGATCAATGTGTTAGTATTTATTTGATTGAAACCCTAGCTCAATAGACAAAATACAATCACAGAGTAAAATGGGGTCAATGATTGAAGTTATGCTTGACCTTAACACCCACTATGTTGAGAGATGCCTACATACTAATACTCTAAAGAGAGATAAAAAAAAAACCATGCCTACATACTAATACTCCAAAGAAGGATAAAACTCCATGTAGTTCTCTCATGTTATGGTAGTGTATGTGACACTAGTACAAAATACTAGATATTGGTGCAATCTTGGTGTGATCAAATACTTTAACCATGAATTATGATCTTAGAGGTGTATTCAGACTTTAGCTCAATGCTACTAGGGCTATATGTAATCATAATTAGAATAAATATGAATGTCTATCAATGTGCAATTAGAATTTTGGTGTTTTTCAATGTCAAATCCTCTTATGTGCAAAATGATTTGAAATGTGTTTTTATGGTGGTATTTTTGGAATTTCTTCAGATGGAGCTTGTTAACATTATGGGCTAATACTTTGGTGACTTTTTAGTTTTTAAAATTAGTCATTAATAGGCAAGAGGATGGTGTTGTCAATGTGGACAATAACTAGGTGCACTATTGTCCCAATAGGGCACTATTATCCTAAGGGGAAAAACTATTAAGCTAAAGGTGTGGTTCAATCTACTAATGAGCTTAGATTATTGAGTGGTTTAGATAGGGGCATTTTGAAGTGCTTTGGGTAGCTTGAAGGAATGAATCATCATGCATAAAGTGAAGGAAAGTGGTCAAAAGGTCCTAAGATAGCTCATGAGCTAGGTGTGTCAAAAGAATAGTCACAAGTATATTATTTTAGCTTAAATGTTAATTTATATATCTACATCATACTAATCTTTATCTAATTTTTAAAGAATACACAAATATAAATATACTATGTATGGAATTTTATTTTATACGTAAAAAAAAGTAAAACTATAATATTATAAAATTAAGTGAGGCTCAACAATTTCAAAAAATAATCAATAATAACTTAAAATATTTTTTATAATAATAAATCTCTAATCTTTATAAAATAAGAAAGATAATTTAAAAAAATAAAATAATATAATTTCTAATTATCAAATCTTAAAAATAAAAAATATTTTAATATAAAAACTTTCATTTTAATCTTACTTTATCTAATTTCTATAAATTTTATTTCTATAATTTTTGTCCTATTATCTTACTTCTTGTAAAAGTTTCATTTTAATTTTAGATTGCTTTTATATTATTAAAAAGAATAAACTTACTTTTAAATATTTAAATAAAAACATTTAGTTGACCTTTTTACACCTAAATATTCTTTTAAATTAAAAAAATAAAAATAAAATAAAATAAAATAAATAAACTTGTCTTGTTTTACTTTCTAGAAAAGCATTTAGCTTAATTTCATGCCATCCAAAGCTTTTCTTCTTTTAGCTTATTTTTTATACTTAAGCTCTTTTAATTAAATTAGTTGGATGTCTACTAGTTAAATAAAGGTTTTATCTCTAAAGTATTAATTCAATTTTTTTAGTTTAAATATTAATTAAGTTTTTAATTTTTGAGAGAAATATTTTTTATTAAAAAATAAAATTAAACACTTGTCTTGTAGGTGTAGTAGTTAGATTTTATATTGTATGGTATTTTGATAGTTTCTTTGATATGATGTAAATTTAGAGAGTGCTACCTAACATATTATATGGTAGCAGGAGGTGACACGTGATTACTAATTTTTAAGATCATTGTATGAGGCAAAGGAACTATGTAATATGATGCATGGCATTAGAGAGAACACAAATATATTTCAAGTCTATACAATTGATCTGTAACATGTAAAACTCAAATGCACCTATACAATGTTGGCATTTTGTGAGGTGCTAAACAACTCATAAGGATACCACAAGCCTATGTGCATGTCATGGGATGTATCAAGCATAAGAAACTCAAATTCCTTATGAAGAGTGTGTAAACTTGCATATGAATCAAGTCATATTTGTTTTACTATTTAGTCACACCTTTCTCACTCCTTGAGGGATTGGGTGACTTTTAAAAAAGACAAAGCTCTTCCTTCTTTAGTATTAGTTATTTTTCCTTTCGATCCAAATGTATAAGTAAATAGGATGGAGAGATGCATATCGGTACAATATGGGATCCCATTCCATTAGAGGATGCACATAAATATATTTAAGAATGCTAACCATCCAATAATAATGATAACCCTCTTATAAAAACGATAACCCTCTTATAAATACTTTTATCATGTCAACATAATTTCTTATATTATAATATCTTAAATGGTGGTTTAAAAAAAATATTTATAATTATTATTTCTTTAATTATCATGCTTAAACATAGGTGATCTAAAAATATTAAATTAATATTAATTCTTTTTTATTATAAAAGCTCAATTGTTGTTTGTAAATTTAAACCTAAATCCTTTTATCTTTATGAATAGTTTGTTTTATATTTTATTAATTATAACATTTAAAAGTTATTTTCATTTTTTTTTTTTTTTTAAATCCATATATATATAAAAATAAAAATATAAATATAAATATAAATATAAATATAAATATAAATATAAATATAAATATAAATATAAATACATTATTAAAAAAAAGAAAGATTACCCTTTACAAATGATTCTTCTTTTCAGTTGTACTTTACTTGAATTGCAAGTTATACAGAATGGTGAATGATAGATGGTCATTAATATCCCAATTTTAGTACAAAGTCCTCTCAACAATACCTCCAAACATGATTGTATTGTCCGGTTTCCTTTAACATAAAAGATTTTTTCTCTCTGTAAAATCTCAAGTGTAAGAAAATAATGACCAAAAGTTGTTCGAACTGCTTTTAAATGGAATAAAAGATTTGTTTATTATGGCCATGATATAAACGTGAGCTATTTTATACAATATTTTAATAAATACAATAAATTAGTTCTTCAATCATGTCAAAACTTTTAAAATTGAATCATTCTATAATCTTTTCATAAATTTTAAAATCTTTTATGATACCATCCTTATGGCATAGGAGACAAACTATTTAAAGTTATTTCATAATATACTAAAAAATTTATATGTTTCTTATTTAAAGTACCATAAATTTAGAATGTGACAAAAGGTCATTTTGATTGACGAGAAAGGAAGATGTTAATAATTTTATTATTTTTATATTATAATTTTCGGATATAGATATTATGTAGAGTTAATGGCATATAATTATTTATTTATTTTTAATCGATAAGTTTAAAGTTATATAAATATTGAAATCTCTGTTCATGTTTTAGATTATATACAATAGATTACAATTGATGAGTAAGTATATGTGTAAACTTGAGCATTTTTTCAGTTAAGTAGAAATTATTAAGAACATTTAATCTATCAAATTTATCTAGGGAACGATTTTGGCTCTATTCAATTGACTTTTTGTATCAAGTATTTAGAGGGATTTGTACCCTAATAGATGGCCTATAAATAATTATCCTCGCCAATTAAACTATAACCCTTTCAATACATACAACTATTTATGATACATGGAGTATTGTTGAACTGTGTCATTAAATGTTTCTAAGTGATATGCAATCGAATGTTCATGTTATGTGAGTACCACATTGAGTGTATATCTAGATGTATTGTATAAATCTCTAAGGAATTAAAACATTCGCAAGGATTGTTACAACAATTTTTATCCTAAGGCATTGTTTGAGCTCCTCAAAAATATGTTATGTAAGTGTCTAATGGAATGTTGCTTTGGCACACATGATATGACTAAGAGACCTTGTTATGTGCAATAAACCAATAAAAAACTTGTGGTATAAGTTAGCAAGTTTAAGAAAATTTATTAATTTAATAAAATTGTGTTGATTTCACCAATCTTGGATTGCCTTGATCTTCTCTAGATTGCTTAGATAGTAAAAATACATGGTGCCAAATGTCCACTTTGCTAAGTCATCTTGCAACTTGTGTTTTATCAATGTATCTAAAATGCATGAGATGTTCTCCATATGTTCCTCCTAAATATTTTTAAAACATGAGTATGTTATCTATATGTATAAAATGTTTAAGGAGTTGAGGAAGGAAATGATTAGATCATCCATCAAGATCATGAATGTTATTAGAGCATTAGTCAAGCTGAAAGGTTTGTTCGATCTTTCTCAAATTTTAAATGTTGTCTTCAAAACATATTCAAGATGGAATAATAATTGATGATAACCTTACTTCAATCCAATTTTGGTGAAGTATTATTCACCTTGTAAGTCATCCAAGAGGTCATCAATGAATGGTATTAGATATTGATTCTTCACCGTTATCTTGTTGAGCACATGATAGTCAATGTACAAGTGTCATGTATCATATTTATTTGGTTCAAAGACTATCACACTTTCATAAGGATACAAACTTAGCTTGATATTGCCTTGATCAAGAAAATTTTGAATCTAAGGTCAAACCTTATCATTCTCCCAAATGGACCTGTGTTATAGTGGACTATTTAGAAGAGGTGATCCAGGAACCAAATTGATCTATCATTTTTTCATGTAATGTGTTGGAAGACCTTTTGGATATTCAAATACATATTCATATTATTGTAATATCTTATTGAGTGAATATTGTTGTGGTGGTATTTGTGTTACATGGTACACTATGTATGTGCATTTGGTCTCTTACAAATATATTTCTGAGTAGACCATGAGTAGCACAAATTTTGAGTATGTGAGATAAACTTGTGGTAATTTTAGGAAAAGACAAATGTGATTTGTTCTTTGGAGGTGACTTCAAGAGTTTGAATAAGTGATATTTAACATTCATAGTCCACTGCAATGGCTTAAATTGATATGTATCTCCACGATCATACAAATATAACCTTCCAAGAAAACATTTACCACCCTTAATTAGCTCAAGATATTAGGTATCAACATTATCCATGGGATTTAATTTATATTAGAAAGTGCATTATCACCATATTAGTATATCCTTCCCTTCCTAAATCCAACCTAAATATTATGGTTTAGGATGTGCTTTAGTGGTGAGGCATAAACATTCCACTATAGCTTCCACAATGATGTTATTCTAGCTCTCACTATCAATTATGACATGAAGAGGTTGACCATCCACCCAAAACTGGGTACATACAAGATTGTCTCACTCCTTAGAAGTGTATGTGTTATTGGTACTAGTGTTTAGACAAGTGTCATATAGATCAGTGTCATCCATTAGCATGTGATTTGATGTAGACTACAAAATTAATGATTGTTGTATACGACATTCAAAATCATTATGTGATCTTATCTAGTGTTGATGGCACATGCTATCAACTTAATTACTAGTTCCTTTCTTTGGTGTATAATAGGTTGTATTATTATAGTAGTATGCAACCTTCTTAGGGTAATATTCATTGTGTGACATGTTTTGCTTATGTGAAATATTGTTAGATGGTGCGTTATCCACAAGCTAGATCCTGTACATAGTTATCGATGAATAAGATAACTTATGGTTCATATTTTCCTTGCTTTCATTCTTTTTGGCATTGTGATATGCTTCCCAAATATGTCAAAATTAAAAAATAGCTCCATCTTCACACAAATATAAATGAGAATTCACTGATGTAATTCATAACCTTATGTTCATTTTTTAAGTCCTCATGCAGACACATAATGTAATCATGTAATGCATTAGTAAGTATTTAATTGATTATTCCTTATATGGGTGCAAATGTTAGACTTTGATGTAATAATTATCATGGTGCTTGAAGAGGTAATAGTCATCCTTCAACATGTCAGCAAATAACTTCCAAGTCTCAATTGACACACATTATCTCTCTTTTTATATGTTGAAAGTTTCTTACTAGTGGGAAACTAAAATGGAAATATTTAACACTGCAAACGTGATCATATTCATGCCAGTGAAATGATCAACCAAAAATTAAGACTCAAGTTTTCAAATACAACTATCAAATGTTGTGTTATTGATTTTTCCTTTAAATATTATAATGTCAAGACTACCTGACACTTTGAAATACCTTTAGCTATGAAACGATAAATGTGTGGGCTACATGTAATGAGTGGCTTATGATAGGTTGTTGTTATACATCTCATTTAACCAATCAATGGATTAGTTTCATTTTTTACCCAAGCTAGTGTCCAAGGTCATATTCAATTAGACCATTGGATATCAAAGTTTATAGTTCATTGTTTGGGGGGGAGGGGGGTTCATTCTATTGTGATGTCTAAATCATAAGAACAATAAATAAGATTCTAATTATAAATTGTAGAAAAGTAAATCTAAAAGGTTTTCTAAATGAAGATCTCCTATGACATTCACACCATCAACATCCATAACTCAAATATCTGGCATAAGACATTATGGTGTCCTCACTTGACTTGCCCAGTTGGGTAGGACATTATGATATACTAGAATGAGGATGTTGTCTACTGTCACTTAAGCTGCTCCTGGAAATTTTTGAATATAAATATGAGTTAACAAACTTTACTTCCTATGAAATTGAAAGACACACTCTTGCATAAATAAATTTCACTTGCATTGAATGAAAATAACCTTTGCATTTAATTAAAATACAATTGCATTGAATAGAAATTCACACTATGCTTTTGAAAAGGAAATCACACTTGCATTGAAATGATAAATCACACTTGCATTGAAAATGGAAATCACACTTGCATTGAAAAGGAACATCACACTTTGTATTAAATGAATTATACATAAATTAAAGAAATACTTCTAAACTATAACTAAAATTACCAATTTATCCTGATCCTTAGAGAGAAGTGGGCCCTTGCTCCTTCTTTAGAACAGGAACATCTTTTACTCAATAGTGGAAAGAAATTATGTACTTTATTTCATTATAAAAAAAGATATAAAAATACACAAAATTACAGTAGAATGTTTCTAATTTCTGATCACTATCTATTCATTCATCGATTCATTAACTAACTTATTGGAATGAGAAGGAAACATGCATTTAAAGCACATCTCAATAACTATTGATAGAATAAAAAATTTGGCAATCTAAATGACCAAATCTACTTATTAAAAATATGGAATATCTAGGAATCAGATCCCATGTTTATAGGGAGGATTTGGACTGACTCAACTAATAATAGATGGAAAATAACTAACATAGATCTAAAGGGATTATCTCCGATTTTACAAAATAGAAGTAAAAATATATCTAATAAATTTTAGACCATTACTATGAATAATAATATCTAAAATAAGATATCTAAATATGGAAAGTCTATATATAACTAGACATCTTTGGAGCATGCCTGGGCATCTTTGGAGCTGCAGATCTTCAGAGCTCATTGTATTCTTCATTAAATCTTCAAAATTATTGCCCAAAAGGGTTTCCAAATTTGTTTGATGTCTTCTCAAAATGATCTCTCCATAGGGATGCATTTCTATACCTAAAACTATGCTCATTTCATCCAAGTTAGACACAATAACAAGGTAAAGTATCAATAAAGTATCACTTACAAACATAGGACAATTGCACTCATTTTTTACTTAGATAAGACCTTAAATATTTAAATATAATGCAATATATAACCAAAAGGAAACACTTAAGGACAATTTTTATTAGATATAATGAGTTATATGGAATGCTCATCATTTATTCCCCACACTTTACCTTTTGTAATTCCTCTTGCAATTCTAGTGGAAGCAGTTGTCTTCAATCCAAAAGTCTAGATTCTAACCACTAACTGAGATCATAAATCTAAAAGTGATTCCCCTAATCATGATGACCTCTGATCAAGAATCCATAATCTCTTACTACTATGTGAAGTCATGCCTAAAATTTTACCTCTACTTGATTATACCAACTTTGCCAGGGGGACATATGACATGGAATAATGGGAGGTCTAAATCTCATTCTAATACACACATCTGATCCTCCTTTATCCAAGAGGTGAGTGATAATATGTGAAATTGACTGAGCTCTCCTAAGACTCCACCTGATGGTGGTGGGACTCATAGTTTCCCTACATTTTAAATCAACAAGAAAAATTTTCCACCTGGCTATGCTATCATTGATAGAGTTGGTGAAATGTTGGCTCTTAAAAGATATAAAAGCTACTACATTTTCTCTCAATAATTCATAGTATTTATTTTTCATGTACATATGGTACATGGGCTGAAAAATAGCAAGAAGGTTATGAGCCTCTAAAAATTGAGGTCTCACACACAGACCTATAGTGTTCTACAATTCAATAAATTTATTATGTGCTTATTGCCATATTAATTGATTGCTCATGGTATAGAGGAAAGCATGCAATTGTGTTTCCCCTAAAAATAAGTTCACTAGAAATCTAGACTGATAACCCAACAATAGTTAAAATTATAGAATTCATAAATTTCATATTGTCTTTATGTGGCACTTTTGAGAAAGACATCCATAAACATATATTCATCCTCAATAACATGAGGAAAGCCAAGAGAAATCAAATGTATTTGCCATTTTTAATATTTTTCATGAAGAAAAATAACATAGAAATAGGAAGGTTGCCTGCATGATAACATTTTTTCAAAAAATTCACAAATATTTTGATTGGAAATCTAAGCTTTTTGTAGCAGCTATTGAGACTCCATTTTAATCTTAGCATTTTCTTCTTGCAATTTATGAATTTTATGTCGAGTTTTGTTCTAAAATAAAATAATTTCATGAAGTGGAATAGGGAAGGAAGGAATACCCTTGTAGGTCCTTTAGTTTGTATTGATATTTCTCTTATCTCCCTCTATGTAACTTGTAAAGAGGCTTGTAACTCAACAGTCTAAGTGGTTAAATCTTATAAATGAGTAGTTTATTGATCAAGTAAGGAATTTTTACCAAAAATAGACTATTGCAAATTATTAATCTGAGTATCTTTACCAACAATATAATTTTGTAAATTAACAATTTGGGCATCCTTATTGAAAGGGAATTTTGTAAAGTACTCAATTCATGGGATTGTGAAAACATCAGATTATGTATTCTAGTCTGCTCAAAATTCACTATTATAATAATCAGTTTTGGTGACCTAACTTGAGAAACATATTCTTCATATCTTCTTTCCAAATTGGAAATAGTTTGGTTCTTACCTTGTAGTGTTGAACTAAGAAAATTCAATTCTACATGTTGTTGCCAAATGGTTTCCTCATGTCAGTATAGAGCCATGGTATGATATAACTCCTTATTTTCATGAGTAGGCTGGGGAGAAGATATAACTTCTTCTATAAATAGAGATTTACCCTTTTCAGCTATAGAGGGTAAAGGTATTTTTGCTTCTTGAGCCACAGTTTCTGTTGCAAGGGTTTCTTCTTCAACTACAATTTTTTGTGCATGGGTTTCTTCTTCAGCTATTTTTTCAACATCTGTAACTTTGATGGGAGAGATTAATCTTCCAAAAAAAGTGGATACCTATACATCTCATTATTCTTCCTCCTACAAAATGAGCTGATGACTTTTTTAGAGTTTTACTTGAGGATTAAGGTTTTCTAATAAAACCCCCATTCATCTTTTTTATCTTCAACATAACATCTTAGGAGATGAGGGTGTTGAAGATGGGCCTTCTTTAATTTGTGTTTTTTTGAGAGGAGGAGAAATAGGATGTGTTGATTTCTTAATAGAAATTTGGGAGGATTTTCATAAAAATGAGGACTAGGCTTTTTCACCCTTAGGTTTTTTGCATAAAATGATGTCGATAGATGAGTTTAATCAAACCATGATTTTGGACTAACCTAATTCCTCTTTTTAACTTCCAAGAAACATTAATTATCACATGGTGAAGAAAATATAGAAGGTTTACCTGACATTCTTGTCTAGCAACTCCTTACCTCAAATGAATAAGAAGTCACATGGAATCTCCACCAACTATAGTCAATTGGCCATCACAGGTAAGATACTTCATGACCCAAAATGTAATATTTTTCCATGGCTATGGAAGATTATCTCACAGGATTCCTTTGGCCACACCTTGTGCGTATTTGGCCAATCTAGGATGAATCTCATTTCTTTCAATGAAAATTTGAATTAAGTTAAAAAAACTTCTTTTATCCATGAAAATAACACCCTCCTCAAGAATTTTAAAGAGTGCACTGATCATAGAGGAATACATCAAAATGTGCTCTCACCTTTGACAATAGAATGGTCCTCATCAAAAATTCTTGCACAATATTTTCTTGAAAACCCTAAAATGTTTTTAAAAAATTCAACCATCCTATTGACTCAAAAATATCCCTAGCTGATTCATCTTATAGCAATGTGTTTGATGATTTTAGTTTGCTTTTCTTACTCCTGCCTCCCATCTTTAGAACTATCACTATTTTCTCAAAATCCTACTTGCACTATGAAAAATGGAGCTCAAAATTGGATGGGTTATAAAAGAAGGCAAAAATTTAGGGATATGATGAAACAATGGATAGTAGAAATAAAAAATAGTAGATAAAGGTGTATCATGAAATTATGGAAATAATTATGGTCGAGCACTTTGGAACATGTGAGATTTAATGGAAAAATGATTTTTTAGTCATTATCAATGATGTGGTGTAAAGGGTCGTAATTGGAAACACTTGAAATAATATTTGTAATGATTTCTATATCACATCATATATTTTTGAAGATGACCTTTAATAACAAGTTAAAATTAAATATTTGAATGTGATGATGTTGTTGGCTTCATCACATTTGTGTGGCATCATAATGACTTGTCTATTTGAAAAAGTGTTGACTGCCTAATGATTATGCATGCATGACATGAAAAAAAATGCATAACATTTTGAGAAATAAATACAACTGTACCTTTGTTGTAAATATCCATGCATATATCCTAGAGTTACCATGTGTCCTACAAGGATAAACAAGTTTGAAAAGATAGGTTAGTTGACAACAATTCATATTTTATTACAAAGATTTGTTTTGAAAAGTGTCATTTCTAGTTTTCACTCTTCAATATTTTTTATATCTTTTTTATTTTTATAATTTTTTATTTTCTTATTTTTATATATTTTGAATTTTGAATTTTAAAGGAAGGAGAACCGTCATTTACTAGTTTTCAACACTCCTTTATTGAATGTATGTTGTAAAGATCATTTGGATTTAGTGGAAGAACCAAGTTCTTCCACAAAGTCAAATTGGTCTTGATTCCAATCAATAAACTCTTCCTTGTTGAGGTCTTTTGTACACCTTAATCAGGTTACCATTGACCAAAGTCACCATCAATTGGTTGAAGTTGGATAAAGACATTGTTGTAAATAGTTTTGATCAAATATGGCCCTAACCATCTTGTTCTTAGCTTCCCTTTAAAATTTTGGATCATGTTAGTTTGAGTGAGTGCATCCTTTCTCAGCTCATCCATCCCATTTAGTTGCATGATTCTTTCTTTTTGTGCTCTATCAAGATCAATTCCCATATTAGTTGTTGTCTTTATTTTTTATAATTCAGATTCTATTGGTAACAAAGGTTTATTTTCAAATACAAGTTCATATGGAAAGAATCTTATGGTTGTCTTCCATGTTGTATTGTATGCTCAAACTACTTTAGGTACTCTTTCTGCCCAATCTTTTCTACTACTAATCACTATCTTGGGTAGAATGTTTTTCAGCTCTCAGTTGGTGACCTTCACTTGCCCATTAACTTGGGGATGATATGGTGAAGATTTCCTTTAATTGATTTGGTATAGTTATGTAAAACCCTTGATCATATTGGAAATAAATTGGAGTCCTTAGACTGAAATAATAGATCTAGGATCTCCAAATCTTAACATGATCTTATGATATAGAAAATTATCAACCATTTCCTCCTTAGCAAAAATGAGTGCTTGCACTTCAACCCACTTAGTAACATAATCAATACATAATAATAAATATTATTTTATTTAAGATGGTGGGTTGAATGTTCTAAAAAAAATTAAACCCCATTTATCGAATGGTTCTATACTTATTTGAGGATGGAGGGGCATTTTAGAGGATAAAGTAGGCTTACCCATCCTTTGGCAAGGATCACATTGCCATACAAACCTTTTGATAGTCTTGTAAAGAGATGGCCAATAATAACTTGCACTAAGGATTTTATGAATGGTCCTTTTTAATGAATAATATCCTCCTCCTAGTTCACTATGGCATGCTATTATAATGTCATACACTTCATCTTTTCTAACATGCCTATGAAGCACATGACCAGGTCCAATTTTAAACAACATGCCTTTAAACCTTTTGAAATGATAACTAGCTCTAACCAAATGTTTTATTTCTTTAAAAGTAAATAAATGAGGAAAGTTTCATGTTTCCAAGTAATTTTTCATGTTTGCAAACCATGGAGAGTATGTGGATATAGAAAACAATTGTTCATTTGGAAAAGAATCCTCTACAAGTTCATATTCACCTGTAGTGATCAGTCTAGACAAAAAATTAGCAACAACATTATACTTCCCTAGTTTGTCTATGATGGTAATGTTAAATTATTACAACATCAATATCCATCTAATTATTATCCCGCCTATTACTAGTTTATTCATTAAGTACTTAATAGCTAAATGATTTGTATAAATAATTACCTGATAACTAGTAATGTAATGCCTAAACTTGTTTATAACATAGACACCAACAAGAAGTTATTTTTATATGGTAGTGCAGTTCTTCTCTATGGGATTAAGATTCTTGTTGATATACTAAATGGCATACATTTTTCCATCCTCATCTCTTTGTCCTAGAACTACTCCTAATGAATTATTGGAAACATCAATATAGATATGAAAAGGCTTTTCCCAATTAGGTCCTTTCAATAATGGAACAGTCATGACTTTGTTCTTTAATGTTTCAAAAGATTCTTAACACTTATCAATCCATATAAATTCATTATCTTTTTTTAGTAAAGAAAACATAGGCGCAACTATCTTGCTAAAGTCTTGAATAAATCTTCTATAATATCCTGCATGATCAAAAAAAAATTAACATCTATTTGTGTTTGTGGAATGGGGAGATTAGAAATTACCTCAATATTTTTGGGATCTACTTATATTCCTTGAGAAGATATTTGATGTCATAAGACTATCTCTTCATCATCTATTATGATACACATCTCATGACTCAAAGATACTTAGTGTCCCTCACATTTGGTAAGTAAATTATCTAAATTGTTCAAAGCTTCATCAAATGTAGTACCATGGATAGTGAAATCATCCATGCATACTTCCACACACTAATTTGTAAGATCAACAAAGGTGGCTAACACTACTCTCTAAAAGGTAACAGGTGCATTACACAATATAAAAAGAAGGATTGTATAAGCATATGTTCCTCAAGGGAATGTAAATGTATTTTTATCTTAATCTTCAGGGGCTATTATAATTTGATTGTATCCACTAAATCTAGATAAGAAATAAAAATACTATTTTCTTGCCAAATTTTTCAAAACTTGATCAATAAAAGACAAGGGAAAGTAGTCTCTCATAGTGGCTTTATTTAGTTCTCTATAGTCTACATAGACTCTCTATTTACCATTATTTTTAGGCACAATGACTAGAGGTGAAACCCATTTACTATTAGACATGGGATAAATAAAACCAACTTCCAATAGTTTTTCTATCTCCTTGTAAACAATTTCTTTCAAGGCTAGGTTGATTATCTATTATGGTTGCCTAACTAGTCTAACATATTCAATGTAGATGTAATGTGTACAGAAACTGGGATGTATTCCTTTCAATCCTAAGTAAAATCTTTTGTGTGTTTTACCAAGACATCAAACACTTTTCTTTCATGTTGGTTAGTTAGCCAATTGTTGATGTTCAATAGTTTATTGGGTCAGATTACAATCTATTTAGTGCCTAGAGCAATGTAATTTCACTATTTGTATTCATTCATCAAGGCATTCAATATAAATGTGTGTGGTAATAACATGTGAATTATAGTTATGTCCTTGTAAAAGGTTTCACTTTTGGAAATGATATTGGATAGTGGACAATGAAAATCATGTAAAAATGAATTCTACCTATTTTGAGCCCAATTAACTATGGCTTGTTGAATGTCTTATGGACCAGATAACATGTTTGGTGATCTTATGGCATTGTTTTGATTTTCAATAATGGAGTTGGATTCTTCCCATTCATCATTTTTAATCTTTAGAGCATAACTATCAGTCTTTAGAGATAAATTACTAGTGTTTGGAGTAAAGCTGTCAAACTTTAGAGCTAGGTTTCCTTGATCAAAATATTCTATTATTTGTTAATCAAATTATTGGACATATTCTTTGATGGTAACCATGGATAAGGAAGAAACACTAGTATATTTTTGTTTAGGATGATCCACCCATATTTGTTCAAAAAGACCCATTAAATGTCTAGCAGGTGGATAAAGAGATATCTATTTAGTGTGAATTCCATTAGAAATGATCATGTTTCTAGATCTACAGTCAATTCATGATTCAAATGTCGCTAACCAAGGTCCACCAAGAATGATTGGATATCCTACCCTCTTTGGTTTAGGTTGAAAAATCATGAAATCCATAGGATATTCCTAGGATTCTTTGGTGACTAGCACAGTTTCAATGGTGCCTTCAAGTACAGTAGTGGACTGATCTACCATTTTCAAAATTTTAGTGGTGGGTTGAAGCCCTTTGAGAGATAAAGACTCTATTATGTTGATGGAAACACCTACATCTACAAGTACATTTTGAATATACTTATTACCAATCATCAAAATCATCATAGGACTACCAGGATCTCCATATTTAGGAACACGTATGTTTCTTTCTAGTAAATCAATAATTTTCCATGTTATCTAAATTATTTTAGGATATTGTTTCTTTCTTCCTAGTGCTTTGAGGAACAACACTTTAATTATTTTATTCAAATTAGGAATATATTTAATGGCTCTTAATAGTGGAATTTTTAATCTTCAAATCTTATAATATGTGCATCAATTCAAAATCATCTCTAGGTTTTTCTTCCTTAAGTCTCTCAGGAAATAGAACAGTAGGGGGATATTGAATTGTGGTTGGTGTGGTTGTGGCTTCTAAATTTTCTTCATTTGGTTCTTGGACTATACGGTATTCATGAGTGTTTTCATCATTGGGAGTATCAGTTATGGTAATGGGTGAATCTCCTACTACCTTCCCTGATCTAATTAAATCATCATTACATTTAACTAAACCACTTATAACATTACTTTCTTGATTAGCTCCATAAATAGGTGTGTTTTTCCTATTCTTAGGGGTTTCCAATAGTTGGGCAGGTAACTTTGGTTGGTTAACCTGCTACTCAATTGGAGGTGGTTGAGGTTGTGAAGACATCAAGGCTTGATATAAATGAAACCTTCTTTGTGTATGATATTATTGATTTGACCATTGATGTGGTGACTATTGTACCTAATGTGGTTGTTGGTTTTGTTATTGTGCCTAATTTTATGAAGGATTTTGAGGCATACCCCACATCTATGCCATCCATTCTTGACTACCTCATAGTTGTGGTTTTGGTGTTCCCCATATTGGTGGTGTGACTTGTCCAGCCCATGGTGCCATACATGGATTGTAAGGAAATATTAGAACAAATTGATTTTGAGGTTAGGAGTATTGGTTTCCTTATTTTTAGATAAATATCACTTCTTTAATTGTATGTGCTATGATCATATAAATTTGACAATATAGAGGAGGTTAGTATTGTGTTAGTCTATAAAATAATGAAAGGAACACACTGACATGCTAACATCTCTAGCCTAGATCATACAGGAAGCTTAATGAATAAAATCAAATGAAAAGTACAACTAAAATTCAAAAGACAAACAATATCTTACCTTCCTTGAATGCTCCAAATGATTCATTATGTGGCTTTATTTATTTGTGTTTAAAGAGTCTCTGGCAATGGAGTTTTTATAGCTCCTTATCTCCTTGACACCATTATGGCTTGATATGGCTTATGATTTCTTGATGTATTGGCTCAATTTTTTGGTATTATAACACTATTGATATGAATCTTGAAATAAAACTTGCATTATAACTATACAATTTCCAAGATCTCCTTTTCAATAGGTAATGAATTGTATTTATAAGCTTAGGAATTAACCCCAACTCAAGGTGAGTTAAAATTTAGTTTAAACATGGAATGGGTTAAAACCTAACCTAAGTGAGTCAACATAACCCTAGCAGGTTTAAAATGTGTTAGTTACTCATGATTTTTAATGAATAGGCATGGATCTCCAAAATGAGATATTCTCCAAAGGCTTGACAACTTGTAAAGGTAATCATGACAAGCTAGGATATTTCATATTTTTGAATTTCCATTTTTATTAATTCATTAATTGCACATGGATAATTCAAATTGAAATTTAATTTGGTTTATCTTGTTAATTAATTATGATTAGGATTTTAATATTTTCAAGATTTGATTATTTGTTCATATACCCCACTTAATAGGTCCATAGGCCAAATTGACTATTATGATTCCCAAGATAATTAAGGATGAATCCATGAGATGTTATGGTTGCATATGATAGGATACCCTAATTAGGGATGCCTCAACATGATTCTGAGCTTTGATGAATGATGAAAAAATAGATTTAGGATGTTCAATGATTCCTAGGTTTAATTTGCAATGGTTGGTAGAAATCAATCTAAAGTCTGATCGAAGGCCTTTGGTGGCTAGTTTTAGGTGTCTAAAGTTTGCCCCTATTTAGGAAGTTGTTACAAGATATAAGCACAATAAGTTCTTCTCAAAGAATGAAAAATTCATGTATGCTTATGATTTCAATGATAATGGGTGAACTGCAAGTGCCCTCTCGAGGGAATAGTTAGAAAAGGGGTTGACAATTGATCCCTTGAAATAAGGAAATGATGAGACCAAAATGATGAAATGATGGGGTGGAAAATACCGATTTTACAAGAGGTAGTTATAATTAGTGGCATATGGAGCTGCCCTAGTGAGGGCATATAAATAGGATGATTTTCCCACAGATGGTTATAATCATAAGCATGGGTGGGATAAAAAAAGGTAATGATTTGCCCAAAGGAAGTTGAAATCATTGAAAATGTCTTAGGGTAACAAGAGAAAATAATGATTTTCCTATAGGTGGTTATAATCATCAAAAGGGAAAATAATGATTTGCCTATAGGTGGTTATAATCATTGGCAGGATAAAAACATGTCCCAATTAGACAAATAGAGATAATGGTTTTCTCAAAGGTGGTTATAATAATTATCACAATGAAAATGTGCCCTAGTTGGGCAAAAGAAATAAAATGATTTA
This sequence comes from Torreya grandis, assembly GCA_037957365.1. Lineage (NCBI taxonomy): Eukaryota > Viridiplantae > Streptophyta > Pinopsida > Cupressales > Taxaceae > Torreya > Torreya grandis. Next base: position 526,278 of record JARHVA010002029.1, on the reverse strand, counting down.
CACAAAGGCATTTATAATCATGAACCTTAAAATAGATGGAAACATAATGATTTACCCAAAGGCGATTAGAATCATTTATAGACACTAGAAAACTATGCACTTGCAGTTTTCAATGACTAAATGCCTTGGGACCCACCTAAAGACCCCATAAACATTGTTAACCCTTAACAAACCCCTCTTAACCCAACTAAATCACCATTTTCCTAGTCACATATTACTATTCAAAAGTATTATTTACTATCACTATTCACTGTGAGATCCACTATCACTATTCATGATGACATGGAAAGTGGTATGGCATGTGACATGTCAAGTGACATGGAAGGTGATTTGGGAGGTGATATGGCAAGTGACATGGCTTATAAGTGAGGTGGCTTCATGTGGGACATCATACCCCACCTGGGACCCTTCCCAAAGTGCTTGATGAACTCATTTAAGCATCACAAGGACCCTCCTATAAATATGGAAAATTTCCTCTTAAGGGACCATTAGTCAACATGTATTTTACCTTCACAAATGGATTTAAACTTAAAAATAAGATATCTACCTCTTTAAGATAAAGGGCACCCATTTTTGACTTATTAACCCCAATGGGACACTCACCAACCCAAATGGGAATCCCCACCCACCTCATTTTGACAAATTCATCCACCATATATAAAATTGTGCCATACCTCTATTATTCCTCTTTTGACATGACTCTTCACAACATGTGCTATAAATACACCCCCTCTCCTTCACCTAGGGTTAAGTTAGAAAGTGGAAAATTAGGACATTTTTGTTATTAATATTTTGTTGTAGGTTTTTAGAGGAGGTTATCTACTTGAGAAGGAGGTCATCCTCATATTTGAGGAGAAAATATTTAAAGCATAAAATCTTTGCTGAAATCACTCCAAGCTTTCATCAACAACACCATCATCAACAACCATCTCAAAGGTAACCTTGTTTGTTTATTTCATGTCAACTTATTATCTCCTTTGGCCTCTTATCTCTTGACCTCCATACTTTCACCTTTCACCTCTTATTTTTCCCCTTTTTCACTTCATTTATTTCCTTGGCCATATTTACCGACTTGACCTTTTTTACCTCTTTGCCATAATTCATCCACTTGACCCATTTTGCCTCTTGGCCATATTTACCAAGTTGACCATTTATCCGTTTAACCCTTTTCCATTATAGATTCTTGATCATTTTGACCATCACCTTATTGATCATTTAAATCATTTATCAACCTCAACCAAACCATCTTTCCCTTTTGACCATTTGCCAAACCAAAACCATAACCTTGCCTCAACTAGCCTTTTAGCATTTGCTTTATTTAATCATTTTCTTAGCGAAGCATCCATCTTAATTGTATTTAATTTCATATTTACTATAACTTAATGAAATTATATTTCAGTTTATCATTTTAATTTAATTATCCAAAGAAGGTGGATTGACAGCCTCCTAGGAAGCGTTCGCTTCTAGGACCTAACTCATGCTAGGCAATCTACTTTTCTACTTGTCTAACTAACAAGTTTTCTTAGTTTTTTCTTATTACAGGTTATTCCTTCCTATCCAAAGAGGAGTATCCACTATCTTTTAGATCATGTGTACATTTTATACTAGGCTCTCATAACCATTACCCTTATTGATAGTTTCTTCTTTTCATACTTATAAAAAAGCAAAAAATAGAGAAACATTTTGGCACACCCAATGGGACCCCTTATGGGTTCATAATTTTTTAGGCATATAGTTACATTTAGTGAAATTCCAATGCTCTTGCATTTTTGTTATTTCTAAATTTTGAAAAAAAAATCTTTCCTTTATTCTTTTTCAAAAAAAAGGTTTTCATCCTAGGGATAGGTTGTATTTTAGCTATTCCTTGTTCACATGAAAGGACACCAAAATCTTCTTTTAGGTTAAAATTGAGTTCATTCATTGTATTATCTACTTAATGATTAGCTCACCTAGATTAGTTAAATGCATTATGAATTAATCGTAGCACACATATGTTAAACTACCAAACCACATGCACAAATTAAAAATCAAAACTTATTTGAGATAAGGTCTATTGGAATTTAATCATCCTTTGGATCACCTCACCCTACTCAGTGATCCCACTTGGATTTCATCACCAAGGGGAGGACCCACTCTATTCTCTGGTGGAGTATAAACTCTAGATAAATGGTATATATTGGCTAAGTGCTTACACTAGCTATGGGATCATGAAGTGAGGGGAGCAAGCCCCTAATACCAGGCCATGTACCTAGTCTAGTGTAGATTATTTGAGCACAAAAATTCAACTGAAAACCATCTTTAAATGGCTTTTATAGTACCCAAATTATAAGCCAATTTCCCATTTCACACTCTTTAAGGCATAAGCCAAAAGTGATTTAAAATAAATCCTAGGATTAATGGCACTTTTAGTGTGTGCTTTTTTTACTTTGGGTTTTTATTTATTTGCTCATTGTGTGAGGTGAGAGGTTCATTATTGATTTCTAAATTTCTCATATGGTCTTAACTAGACAATAAGTAAAAAACCAAAACAACTCATCACCATCTTATTCTTCATCTTCATCCATGGATTATACCTCAGACATTGATATATTATCCCATGCTTTACCACACCATTCTCCCCCACCTACGGTGCCTTCAACAATCCCTTAAGGTGATTCAAAAATTTCCACCTTTTTGGATAACAATCTGATTGCTTTACAACACTATCTTAATACCCTAGACTTCTATAATTTGATGGCTTCAAGTCCTCCTTTGGATTCACCCTATGGTATGCCACACCACCTTATGGTTGGTGTTGCATCATCCCACCCTTTTGTTATCCAAGATTCATCTTCTACCATTGGTTTATCTACCACTACCACCCAAACACCTATTACCCCAACTAATACCTCTAACATTGGCTCAACTTTACCACTTGTCACTTATACCCCTTGTGTCTATGTAGTGTATTTTACACCCATTTCTACCATTCCCTTTAGCTTAACCAATATACCAACCCCAACCCCCTTTAAAAACCTAGTACTCTCCATACCATAAACACTTCTCCCCTATTAACACTAGGATCACTATCCCTCAACAACCCACAAACACTTTAGCATTACCAACCCAAACCTTGTCCCCATCAACCAACCCAAATGTACCCCCAAACCACCATTATCAATTCCTCTACAAGCCCCCATGGCCTCCTATCAGTATATCCCCAACCCATTGGGATATATTGCACCTTCCACCCAACCCTTAATGCCTATTAGTCTTATAGGGACACTATCCCAACCTCAAATTACCACATACCAATATGTGTCCATTTCCATACCTCTTACCACATACCAATTCATAGCTATAACCTAACCTCAACAAAACTTTCCAATGAATTATGTAACTACCCAACCCCAACTTGATCTGATCAAGATACTTGTAGATAAGATGACCCAACTTGAATAATCTATCTCAAGGTCCCATAATCTTTTATTATATGACCAAATTTTCAATGAACCTATCAACCCTTCTATCTTGATTCATGATTATCCTCCTCAATGGGAGCTTCCCAAATTATCTAATTTTTAGGGGAAGGAGGATCCTTAACAACATTTGAGGGCATTTCACTATTCTTGTTACTTGATTATGTATGATGATGCCCTCCTTCTCTAAACCTTCCCTATGTCTTTATCAAGGCCCACTTTGGATTGGTACAGTGCCCTTCCGAGACAATCTATCTTCTCATTTTCCCAACTCACCCAATTTTTCTTAGAACATTTTTATGTCAATATATCCAATAAGGTCTCCATAATTGACCTCTATTCTATCAGGCAGTTTGATGATGAATCAATTGTTGACTTTGTTGCACGATGGCAAGGCTTCATTAATCAATTATCATTTTCACTACCCTAAATGTAATTCATTAAATTTTTATCTTGGGGATGCATAAAAGACATCACTCCCACCCTTTAGGTGCAAACATTTAGAACCTTTGACAAAGTGTTCATAATGGTGCACAAACTCAAGAACCGATCCATAGATGAGGGTAATTTGAAATTATGAGATAAGAATTCCACTTTTAAACCCAATGACCCCTCTTCCTCCAAAATAAGTAACTAACCCAATTCTAAATCCAAAACATCTACAAATGTAGTTGTCTTAAAAACTACCCCACCTTCATTTGTTAACCAACCACGTCAAAACACACCTTCCAATTCTTCTTACCCACTAAACTAAAATCAAATATGGGTTCCCCCTAAATAATTCACCCTTATAGGGGAATCTTATGCCTTTGTGTTGGATAAATTGCTAAAATATAATGTTATTCAACTTCCATCAATCAATCCACCTCAACAATTTGACCCCTCTCACCTTATGCCTGGGTGGTATAATGAAAATGACCATTGTGCTTTCTATCGGGTCATCAGACATGACATAAACTAGTGTAACACTTTTAAAAGTCTTGTCTAAAACCTAATTTACAATGGTGAATTGACATTTGACAACCCTAATTCACCCCCCAACCATTTTTTTGATATTTTTTTCAAACCATTCCCTAATCATCCTTCACCTACCCAAACCCATGACAATCAATTTGAACCATCTTCATCTCATGAGGCACACATAATCAATGTCATCATAAATGAGCCCATGGAGGACGAGCCTCATATTCCCATTTCCTCTTCACCAACCTCACCTATGGAAGAATCAAATTCACCTCTTACCATTTTAGAGACCCAAGTAGAAGGATCTAAAGCCCTCGCTTCTCCACTTGATCAAACCATATCCATGCCTACCTCTCCTTTCATAGAACCATCCATTGATCTAACCACCCCTTATTCTACCCCACCAAGTGAAATGGTAGAACTCCCATCTTCTCCTTTGGATAGCTTAGAAAAGGAAGGAGCTAGGACCATACCTACATCCTTGATCAAATGAACATCCCCTCTCTTAATCACCCCACAAGCAACCATTGTTTTAGAACCTTCTAGCTCAAGTAGAGATGAAGAAACCATCCCCTCTTCTTCTGTCATGTCCCCTTTTTCATGGACATTAATAGGCTTGATGATTATCCTATTATGCGACCTTCGTAGGCTAATAGGATGGATAGAGGGTCATAATGGAGCTTGGATTGACTTTGATTCGCAAAATTTCTACATTTGGTTTTCATTCAGGCTCTTTTAGACATATTTGCCTGAGCTCCTATTATTTAGGGATATTTGACATGCAGCAGAGCACCCTTGTTTTGATATGGTCATGTGCAGAATAACTCCCTGGTTCACCAGCTTCAGACGGTTTGATGATCCGACATGTATTGAGGGAGATATTTATATTTGATTGATTTAATCAAATATTAATTATTTGGTCTAATTTTAAATTAGATATTAATTAATTATTTGGTCTAATTTTAAATTAGATATTAATTAATTATTAATTATTAATTATTTGGTCTAATTTTAAGAACCCAATTCTAATTTAAAAATTGGTCTAATTTTAAGACCTTAATTCTAATTTAAGAAGCCCAAGTTCTAATTTGAGGAATTCTAATTTAAGAATCCCAAGTTCTAATTTTAGGAAATCTAATTTTAGCAAGCACACCTTTGGAGGGTAAAAGGGTTTCTCATGGGGGAGAGTTTGTATTCATGCATTGATTATTGATTTTTGATATTGAAGAATTCTTCTGTGAAGACTGAGCCAAGGGTTCTAGGATTCCATCTGCAGTGGAGAACGTCCACTCTTCATTGTGTGCGATTCAGAGGCTGTGAGATATCAGCTGATTTATTGCCAAATTGAGAGATAGCTTCATACAAAAGTTATCACAGAGATTTATAGATTTGAGAGATAACTTCACATAGAAGTTATCACAGTATTTTAGGTATTTATTTATTTATCTTTTGATTCAATAAATTATACAGATAGAGATCTTCTGTATTAGAACCAGATATCTTGGGATCAGGTGTTTAGCAATCAGGGTGTGTTATATTTTATTGGCAGCCGTACAAAGTCCATACAGATCCGTACAAATTCACATAGAGACCAACATCAATAGATAGAGATCCTCAGTGACTGACATCGGCTGACCTATCACCGGCGTCGGCAGGTTAGCGACCCCAGTCGACCGACGTCGGTGACTGTGTTTTTTTGACACAACAGGCCGAGATGCACAGATTTAGGGTATTTTTCAGATTGTTGGAAGATAATCAAGGTTTTAAGACCATATCTGAATATTCCTTTTTATGCATGACTGAAGACATCTATTATAACCATCTGGACAATAATAAGATTAGTGATTTGCCAGTTAAGAGATTTACTGTGATTTATTTATTTATTTGAAATTATCTTGCAAAAATTGTATCTTGTTCAGAGCTTTTGTGTTTCTATATTCCCTATTTGAAGGGGATATTACAATGGTATTAGAGCTTTGACAGGAAAAAAGGAGCCCCTAAGTAAGGGACATTACAGTGGTATCAGATCTTTTGCTTAGTAGAAGGAGCCCCTAAGTAAGGGACATCACAGTGGTATCAGAGCCAATGTCCTACCATCCTGTTGGGTAGTTTGGGTAGATTGAATCAGCGAAGTATCCATGATGAATTGAAGTACTCATAAACAGTGGGACAAGGATATAAAGAAGCTGAAACAAAGTTTGAACCAGTTGGTTGAAACCCAGAGGAGGATGAATGAAATTCTTTTAGATCCTACATTTGAAGACAAATTAGTACGGTATATGGCATCCACTCGTAAAAGGTCCACATCACAAAATAGAAAGAAGGAGAAACAAGAGGTCTCTATAGGGGTTGAGAGTGGCCCTACACTAGGTGTTAGACATGTTGATTTGCCTCAAGAGGATATGAGGGCAGCCAAGGGGAATGAGTTGTCTATATCATCTTTGCAAGAAGTTTCACTTGAGACTTCTACATTGGAGATTGGCATATAACATGCTAATGATATGGATAATAAGAGTATGGATTCTGTGCATGATCATATTGCTCCTTCATCTTCACATCAAGAACATCAAACTTGGATGGATATGGAAAGGACCCAAAATTTATGTGATATGTGGTCACAAAAGGCCAAGGAGGCTAGATTAGTGGCTGCCAATGCGAGACAACATCTTCAAAACATAAGGAGACAGAAAGGAGTTACTGCAGGTTCTTCTTGTGATGACTTACAGTAGATCAAGGAGGGCAAGGAGGCAATGAAGGTGGCTCACTCGGATTATAAGAGACATGTGGATGATCTTAGTCATGGGGATTTAGACTCTCAGTTAGTTGTAGAGGATGTGGGAGTGGGAGATTGTGATGATGAGATAGTTTCAGCAACAGTCTCTTCAGAGTTAGATGAGGATGAGTCCGATGTTTGCACTCAGAGTGTAGAGGTGTACTCAGATGTTAGTACACTAAGTGTTGATGATCTCTCAGATATGGTAGAGATTGTAGCAGAGTCCCAGGATTTGATTATTACAGATGACACCCAGGAGAATGCAGTGGACAGTTTTGAGGACTTAGTTTCACCGGCAGTTTCTTTCAGAATAAAAGAGTTAGACAGTGATGCTATAGTTGTTGATACTTCATATGTTAATATGAGCTTTGGATTTGATTCACAGAGTATGGATGGTAGTACTCTAGAGATCAGTGATTTTGAGACTACTCTTTTGGACCATGCATCAGAGGAGGATTGTAGGAGACAATCTAGCCAATGCCACCATGTGTCTAGTCAGCTGAGAGTTAGTGAGCGAGACATTGCTGCTGCTTGCAAGCATTTCAATGCTGATCGTCAGTTGTTAGAAGTTTATGGATGGGGTTCTCTTACTAGCATTGAGCAGGGAGGTAGTTATTTATCCTTGACAGAGATCCACTCTTTATGGGAGGCTATCCAGATTTTGAGACAAGATTATATGCAGTTGGTAGCCGATAGAGATTATCTTATGGAGTGGGGCAGCACAACGTATGATGCATTATTAGCCAAGGAAGATAAGGTGAGTGAGCTTACTCAATAGCTTGAGGTGACTTCTAATATTCTTGAGAGTACGCAGTTAGCTTATGAGGAGTCACAATTTCATTTGGCTGAGATGATCATGGAGTTAGAGGATTTACGGTCTTCACCATCCCCAGACTCAGAGGTTAGTACATTGAGTGTTATTGGTGAGTACATTCCTATAGTTGTAGCTTAGGAACATGTTGTTGAGGCTGACACACCGGTTCAAGATTTGGGAGTACCTAGTTCTGATGAGTTTGAGATACCAGTGGAGTTGAGTCTCCAGATTGATTCTTCTCACACAAATGACAGTGTGGTACAGTTGGTTGTGCCGCCTTTACAGAGGGATCAGTTGTGGTGTGCAGGGGAGTATGTTGATGCTTCCTTATATAATTTTTACTACACTAAATCATTCATGGAGTATTTGATGGATAGTGCAGGTGTTCATCTGGATTCACATAGGGTGACAGAAGGTGTTCTCATCCAAGGTACTGGTGCTATTAGCAAATTGGGTGGGGAGATTACAGGGATCCTATCTACTATGCTACCTCACAAGGATTTTGAGGTGGGGTATGCTCATTATTCTTATTTTGACCTAGAGAGAGAAGATTTGATTTCACACAGGTGTAGATCAGCTCCAGTTTCTTACCATCCATTATGGGATGGATTGGCATCATCTTTTGCAGGTGGAGTTGACAATTTATTGGTACATGAATTAGAGCAGGAGTTGATGACCAACAGATTTGGGTTGTGTTATTGCTATCTAGCATATGATTTCTCCTCATTATCATTGATGCATAGGAGTTTGGGTGATGAGATAGTGGCTAGTGATCTGCAGAGATGTGGATTATCCGCACTCGACATAGTTCCGTTCATCAGTTATGATTTTGGAGATTGGTTGAGTTGTATTCGCCATTTTGATTGTGGATTCCTCTTGGTTATATTTTTGAGGATATTGCATGAGCTTGCATTAATTGTCATCAGTATAGATCATGACGACATTTGGGATCCAAGTGGATCGAGTGGTTCATTGTTCTGAGATTGCTTGGGGACAAGCAATTTCTTGAGGGGCAGATTGTCATGTCCCCTTTTTTGTGGACATTGACAGGCTTGATGATTAGCCTATTATGTGACCTTCATAGGCTAATAGGATGGATAGAGGGTCATAATGGATCTTGGCTTGACTTTGATTCACAAAATTTCTACATTTGGTTTTCATTCAAGCTCTTTCAGACATATTTGCCTGAGCTCCTATTATTTAGGGATATTTGACATGCAGTGGAGCACCCTTGTTTTGATATGGTCATGTGTAGAATAACTCCCTGGTTCACCAGCTTCAGACGGTTCAAGGATCTGACATGTATTGAGGGAGATATTAATATTTGATTGATTTAATCAAATATTAATTATTTGGTCTAATTTTAAATTAGATATTAATTAATTAATTATTTGGTCTAATTTTAAATTACATATTAATTAATTATTAATTATTTGGTCTAATTATAAGACCCCAATTCTAATTTAAGAATTTGTCTAATTTTAAGACCTTAATTCTAATTTAAGAAGCCCAAGTTCTAATTTGAGGAATTCTAATTTAAGAACCCCAAGTTCTAATTTGAGGAAATCTAATTTTAGCAAGCACACCTTTGGAGGGTATAAGGGTTTCTCATGGGGGAGAGTTTGTATTCATGCATTGATTATTGATTTTTGATATTGAAGAATTCTTCTGTGAAGACTGAGCCAAGGGTTTCAGGATTCCATCTGTAGTGGAGAACATCAACTCTTCATTGTGTGCGATTCAGAGGCTGTGAGATATCAGCTGATTTATTGCCAAATTGAGAGATAGATTCATATAGAAGTTATCACAGAGGTTTATAGATTTGAGAGATAACTTCACATAGAAGTTATCACAGTATTTTAGGTATTTCTTTATTTAGTTTTTGATTCAATAAATTATACAGATAGAGATCTTCTGTATTAGAACCAGATATCTTGGGATCAGGTGTTTAGCAATCAGGGTGTGTTATATTTTATTGGCAGCTGTACAAAGTCTATACCGATCCATACAGATTCACACAGAGACTGACATCGGTAAACAGAGATCCTCAGAGACCGACATCGGCCGAACTATCACCGGTGTTGGCAGGTTAGTGACCCCAGTCGACCAATGACGGCAGTATAACCGACGTCGGTGACTGTGTTTTTTTGACACAGTAGGCCGAGACACATAGATTCAAGGTATTTTTTAGATTGTTGGAAGATAATCGAGGTTTTAAGACCATATCTGAATATTCCTTTTTATGCATGACTGAAGACATCTATTGTAACCATCTGGACAATAATAAGATTAGTGATTTGCCAGTTAAGAGATTTACTGTGATTTATTTATTTATTTGAAATTATCTTGCAAAAATTGTATCTTGTTCAGAGCTTTTGTGTTTCTATATTCCCTATTTGAAGGGGATATTACAGTGGTATTAGAGCTTTGACGGGAAAAAAGGAGCCCCTAAGTAAGGGACATTACAGTGGTATCAGAGCTTTTGCTTAGTAGAAGGAGCCCCTAAGTAAGGGACATCACATCTTCACCAAAGGGATTGACATTTGAAACAATAGATAAAGGAATAAAACCCATTTATAAGCCCTTTTCTCAACTAGTGCAAAGTTTGGATTTGCCTCATAACCCAACCTAGATAGAACCACTTCCTACCATCATTTGGGGCTCCCATACCAAAACCGAACCAAACCCTCAACTTCATTAGCATCCACTTTCCAACCTATTACCACCCCATCATCAAACATTTCTTTCCCCCAAGATGTGAGGGAACCATATCACCTAGCTCCACCTAGACCATATCATAATCTTCTATCTAAACCAGTTAAGAATTTAGGTCTCCTACCCACACCTAGCATCACCCATCCCCCCATCAAATCAAGCCTAACCCCCTTTAGGCCACCTAAAAAACCACTAACCAAGATGGACCAAAGTGTACAGTGCCTTAAACCTCATCCTTAAGTTAGACCTATGCCACCTCCTTCTCATTTACCATCTACCATCCTAGTCACTTATTCTGCTTCAATTAAACCAATGCCCTTTTTTATGCCTACCCCTCTGTCACCTATGCCATAACTTCTTCATCATTCTTATCTAATTTATCACCCTCTACTTTTTTACCTAATATCAACCCCCCATCCTCTACTTCTAAACCATCTACCATTAACCTGATCATAGCTAAGACAACCCAATCTAAACCATTTACCAAAATTACTCAACCACCAACCCTCTTTAAGGTCAAGACCATGCCAAAGAAAGTCCTTATTTCCACAACAAGCATCTCAACACCTCTAAAGGAATCTTACTCTATTATTTTACAAAGGCTATTGCAAACCTCCTCCATTAAACTTCCACCTATTAAACCACTCACCCCTTATAACACCAAACCCTCTTGATTCAATTATACTCATATATGTGTGTACCATTGAACACCAAGACATAACATAGAGAGTTGAAAAGCTCTCCAAGCTCTTATTCATCACTTATATGAGGATGATGATCTATTATCAGGTGAACCACTTTCACCTACCTTACTAACCTAACTTCCAACCCAACCAATCTAAACACTATCCCAACCTACGTTGACTTCCTCACTCTCATCTACAGGCAAGGGTGAGGAGCTGAAGCAATCACCTAGTTCAACTTAGACCATTGTCCATACCATCCACATGATTACCTGATCTCAAGCACAATAAAGGGGTAAAGGAAGAGCCAATGTGTCTATTCCATAGACATATCCTTTATATTCTCAGCCTCCTAGTTAGAACCAAACACCACCACCACCACCACCTAGACCTAGATTATCCATCCTAGGTGTACCTCCCACCAATTCCTCCACATCCATTCAATCATGTTGAGGAAAATTCATCAACAACCAATGAAGATGAGCCTTTACAACTTGATCAACACCTCACCTTATCATCATTTGGAATTAATAGACACCCTACAGTCTATTGAGGTTCAGCTAGATGACCCTCAACCCCTTACCCCCTTTATTGGGATCATCCAACATTCTATCATTATCACCTTCTAATATTTTGAGATACCTCTAGCACACTCTAAGGAATTCAAACCACCTCTATTTATCACCATATATATTAATCACATCTACATCAAAAGAGTGATGATTGATGGAGGAGCAAACATCAACATAATCTCCTCCCATAATTTTGATTAGCTACATTTAGCAAAGAATATCATGGCTAAAAGCACAACGGTTCTTTGTTCCTTTAATGACACCTTGTCTACTACCTTAGGGACCATTGTTATTCAAATACACTTGGGACCTCACACCATCCTTGAGCTATTTTATGTTGTAGAGGGTGAATTCTAATATAACATTCTACTCATATACCCCGGAATCCAGGCTATGAGTTGCAGCCCGTCCACTTTAGACCATTATGTTAAATTCAAACATAAAGGGCAAGTCATAAACATCAAATTTGATCCCAATCCTTTTACATGCTGTAACATGACCTATAGGCCTAATGATGTCCTTCTTCTACCTTCATCTGCCTCATAGTCAACCAATCCCATTAACACAACTACACCACCACCCACAACCCACAGTGCTTTTGACCTTAATAATGATGAAGCCTCAAATAGTACATCTATCCCTTCTTCCTATATTCCCATTGAAGACTCCTTGACACAAACTTTCCAATGCCTTTCTCTTGGGGAGTACTAACTTTTAGCCTTAGATGCCTTTCCCACTCCCCAAGAATATTGGAACCTTCAAAATGACCCTTCTTATGAACCCAACATATGTACCATCATCCCCTTTGGACTTCCCAAGAATAAAACATAATTTATATATGGGGGAATTGATCGACCACTCCTCGCTCCTATCACCACTTCATATATTCAACCTTTCACTTCTAATTTCTCCTATCTAAGTAACCCAACCTTTATAAGAACCTATCTTAATTTTTGTGCTTGGAAAGGATTTGGTATGGGCCACTAAGAACAAGGACCTCATGAATTTCCTGATTTCAAGACTTAAAAACCTTGTGAGTTCTTTGGGCTTGGGTTTGAACCACCAGAAGAACCCACCTCACCAAAACCTATTGATATCCCTGTGGAAGAGATTCCATCTTCTCCTAATACATCTTCTCAATCTAGAGACTCTGACATCATCCCATCCAATTTTTTTTATTAGTACTATTAGATTAGGCCCACTGACCTATCAACATGATGGCCAGACTAAAACCTTTCCTCTCATCCACCCTGAAATGATTGACTTTGATTCACCCACCATCTATACCATTCAACACCAAGATGATAATTTTATCCTCACCTACCTTGGTGTAGGAGACTCTCCCATCCATAAATCCTTCCCTCCAAAAAACTAGACCATGCTTAATGAATAAACTATTGATGTTAACTTAAGAACCTAAGAGAATCTAGGTATCATTAAACTGGGCCAATCCTTGGACACAAACAAGCAACATGATTATCCTACCTTCCTTCGGGACCATTGCATCACATTCACTTGGTCTTATCAAGATATGCCTGAGATTGACCCCTCCATCACTTTTCATAACATTGTTAACCATCCATAGGCTAAGCTAGTATGCCAAAAGCTTTTCAAAATGCACCCTTGTATATCTGTTTTCATCAAGGAAGAACTTTAATGTCTTTTATCCATCAACTTTATTCAACCCATTGACTACCCATAATGCATCTCTAATATTATTCCCATTACTAAGCCCATTGGGGGAATATGCCTTTGTGTGTATTTCCAAGACCTTAACCTTGCATGCCCCAAAGATGACTTTCCTTTACCTAACATCGACCAACTAGTTGATCTTACTACAGGTCATGAGATGTTATCCCTCATGGATGTATTTTTAAGATCCAATAAAATCTTGATTGCCCCCTCAGACCAACATAAAACTACCTTCATTACTCCTTAGGGAACCTTTTGCTATCTTGTCATGCCTTTTAGCTTTAAAAACATAGGAACAACTTATCAATGGGAAATTACCTATGTCTTCCATGATCTCATTCATAAAATTATAGAGGATTATGTGGATGATCTCCTAGGGAAATATAAACACTACAAGGACCATTTATTTGTTCTTACTATCATTTTTGATCGATTGATCCAATTTCATGTTTGGCTCAATCCCAAGAAATGCATTTTTGGGGTTTTGTTCATAAAGCTTCTTGGATTTATCATCTCCCTTTATGGAATTGAGATTGACCCTACAAAATTCAAGGCCATCCTAGAAATTCCTCCTCTAACAAACCTTAATCAACTTCACAGTTTATAGAGAAAACTCTAATCAATCTGTCGCTTCATCTCTCAATTATCAAATAGATGCCAACCCTTTCACCACCTATTAAAGAAAGAAACCTCCTTAGATGGACCAATTTTTTTTAACAAGCCTTTAATTCACTCAAAGAGTAATTGCTTTCTCCACATGTTCTTATCCCACCTAAAGATGACTAACCTTTCTACCTTTACATATTCACCATTAATCACTCTTTAGGTACCATGCTAGCTCATCGGGATGAACAAAATAATGAGCAAGCCATTTACTATATTAGTCACACACTTCTAGAGTATGACACATGATATTCCCATCTTGAAAAGCTTTGTCTCGCTCTCATTTTTATTGCCTCTAATCTTTGTCACTACCTTCTTAATCACAAAACATATGTTATCACTAACACTGACCCACTCAATTATATGCACTCCAAGCCATACCAAATTCAGAATATGGCTAAGTGGCTTATGATTCTAGCTGAGTTTGATCTTGAGTTTATTTACCAAAAATCCATTAAGGGGTAGGTCATTATTGATCAATTATCTAAATCCCCTCTCTTAGATAACCAACCCATTCCATTAACATTTTTTGATGAGTCTATTGCAACTCTTTCTCAGGGAGAACCCTCTTACCAAATGACCATGTTTTTTGATGGATCTATATGCCAACATGGTGGGAGTGTAGGAATAATTCTCATATCCCTTCATGGTGAACCTCTTCCACTATCCTTTAAACCTAACTTTGAATGTACTAACAACATGGTAGAATATGAATCTTTGGTTATTGGTCTCCAAACTACTCTCGCCTTAAAAATAAAAACCATTTCTATCTTTGATGATTCTTAACTCATGATTAACCAGGTCAATGGGTCCTATCAGTGTAAAAATGACATTTTAAAAAAGCATAAGCTCCTCATTGATGAGCTCTTAACATTTTTTGACCATTATCAAATCCAATTAGTGCCTTGATCTACTAACAAATTTGTAGACACGATGTCCTCTCTTACATCTTGAATACCCTCTCAACCTATGGAATCCAAATTATTTATCACCATCCACCATTTCATTAGGCCCTCATATATCAGTTTAGACCTTCTAACCATCTATAGTGTGGAGGAATCTCCTTTCAATTTCTAGTATGACCAAACCTTTAATTACCTTAACTTGGGCATCATTCCACCTAACCTTTCAAAGAATGTCTGAAAGGCCTTTGTGTAGGGTACCTCTTATTATACCATGCTAGGGGGAATCCTATATAAATGTGGCTTTGATGGTATTATCCTCCATTTTTTATGTATTCATGAGATTCCTCATGCCATCAAAGAAACCCATGATGGAGTTTGTGGGGGACATTTTAGTGGCCTCACTGTCACTAAAAGAATCATATGCCTGGGTTACTATTGGCCTACCCTCAATCAGGACTACTGTGACTATGTCAATAAGCATGTTAAATGCCAACAACATGCTAACTTGCATCATGCACCTGCTCACAGCCTTCAGATATCCATGGATTATTGGCCCTTCTCATAGTGGGGACTGGATCTCATTGGAGAAATCAATCCTCACTCTTCTCAATGACACCAATATATCATCACCACTACAAAATATTTCACTAAATGTGTGGAGGCCATCCCCTTTATCTCCATCAAAGCCAAAAAAATTATATATTTTATCAATCATCACATTATCTATCATTTTAGTGTTTCTCACAAAATCATAATAGATAATGGTAAATCATTCAAAAACTAAAAATGTTCAAGCCTTCTGTGATGATTTTGGCATCAAAATTAGCCATTCCTCACCTTACTATTTATAGACAAATAGATAAGTAGAAGCTTCCAACAAAATTCTCATCAAAATGTTGACCAAAGTTGTAAGTGCTTTAGGTTGGGATTGGCACTTACACATCCCATTTGTTTTATGGGCCTTTCACACTAGTATCTGAAACATAATAGGTGCTACACCTTTTTCCCTAGTCTTTGGTGTAGAGGTTGTTCTACCTCTTGAAGTCTAGATTTCCTCTCTTTATATTTCCTTACATGAATCATTTCTAAAGAGGATTATTATCAAGAATGCCTTGCATGCCTTGAATTACTTAATGAACATCACCTTGCTACTCTTAACCATCTTTGCATATATCAAGAGTGTATTACCCATGCTTATAACAAGCACCTCAAACAATGGGAATTCAATATCAGAGATCTCACCCTAAAAGAAAACCAAAATGTGACCAACATGGAGAAGAGTAAATGAGGAAAGTTTTCTTTTAATTGGTTTGGACCCTACATCATTACCCATAAGTATGGATTACGAGCTTATCATTTGTCCTCTCTCAAAGGCAAACTAGAACTTGAGCTTCTCAATGCTTTGCATCCACATCCATTTTTATGTTAAAAAAGGATCAAGCTCACTTGTTTGTCTAACTTAAGCTCATCCCTTGATTATGAGATTTTAACCTTCACCCACCTTCCTCCTCCCCTTTTGAGGACAACTAGTTACAACATAGAACCATGTGAATAACCACCACAGTCATATCCTAATCCTAAATATGGGTACCATGGCTATATCAAAAGCATGGTTCTCATGATACTTTTTGTCTCTAACAAGATGAAATCCCATGGTCATTATCTCTCAAAACCACATCCTTTCACATATCATTGACATTCTTGTGTTAAAGGTTTTCCCTCATAAAGGTAAACCTAATTAGACTTGTCCATGTCTAAACACATCGCATCCCAAAATAATTTGGATACCAAAACATTACTTGGGTCAATATCTTAAACATTGTAGACTGCTCCCTCAAAGGACAACTACCCAAAAATAAAATAAAAATTTCCAAATGTAAGGTAGATTGCTCCTTTGAAGGACAACTATCGAGAACATTAAACAAAGCCAATAAGCTTAGAACACTCCCTTGAAGGATGGATAAGTTAATTTTGTCAAAAAGTAGAGAAATTTCTTGAAATCTTCATGCATCGATCAGCTTCCCATATATAACAACAAAGCAAAAGACCCACTATCTCAACAAATTCTAAAGCTGCAATCAACTCTCAAACAACATAATAAGTTGGAAGCCACAATCAGCTTTCCCATGTAGAATTCCCATACTGATCAATCTACATCTAGCATATGACATGGAATTGTTTATTACCATCCTTAGGCCACCTATAGAAGGGGGAAAACTAATTCACATATAGTTATCATACATATCACCCATTGCCCTTCACACCACCCATCACCCATCTTCCCTTTAGACTATCTATAAATCAAGGGATTTAGAGCCTACTTGACACCCTATGATCAAGAAACCTTTTTTATCAACTAATGATCACTCATGCACAACATTTGAGGGGCTTATATTCATTAAGCTGATCCTACTTCAAGTTTGTTTTCAATCCTTGTTAAAAACAAAGCATTGTGCCCTATTCTTAATGTGCTTGGTTGGTATTTTTCTCATGACTCTTACCATCTAGTGTTGCAACAATAATAATCATTAGTTTTACATTCAGCAAGATTATAAAAACCACAACTATACCAATCATAACCATAACCATAACATTCATAAGTATCCACACAACCTTAAGCATGATGCCATTCGACCAGTGACATCTAACACATTTTGTTCATTTTTACATCAAACTGTGTAATATTTTATTTAGGGTGCGAAGAGTCACATGACACATACACAATCATTAGATTACACATTACCTAAAGCACATGTGTACTTCTTTTTCCTACCTAAGCATTAGACTGATTATCTGGTGACTCTAGATTTGTGTTTAACCATCCTTCTACTTGATTACTCCCAAGAATTACATTGACATATATACATTTACATACCTTATGAATAAGGCATCATTTATTTAAGAAAGTTTGCCTCATGAGCTAGATGGTAGCATTAGTGCGGGATGAGGGGATAACACTCCTATTCATTGTTGTTGTTATTGATGATGAATGTGGTCAAATATGATAGTATTAGTGCATGGAGGGACAAATGCCATCATTTTAAATGGAAAATTTAAAGATGATTATGTGATGGTATATGTGCTCACATGGACATGATATGATCTTAGTACTAGTCCTTATCATGATTCTTTAAATATAATACCTGCTTATTCTTCCTCATCAACATGGTTCTCCATTCTACCGACTGGGAAGGTCATATAATGTCATTGATTCCCTTAAACAATCTTCCCACTAGAAATGGTTATGTCTACCTACCTTTTCACATGGACACATCACTCTTAATATGATTGGTCATCTTGATAAAGCCATTATGCATTGTCATGATATCTTTTTATTTCCATTATCATTTGATTCACATCCGATGTCTTTCCTTGCTTTGTCATCTCAGGACCCTTATAAGCCTAGTGGTCATTTGATTCATTATCACTTTTGGCCTAGTTGATGTAAATTAGCTTCCAACCATGGGCCATTGTAATGATCATGCCTTTAAGCTGTCACTATTACTAGTGGTGGTAACTCCCAAATCCTTGTCACTGTAGAAAATTTTACATTAGAGGTAGGACACCATGAATTCACAATAATACATTTACCTTTTTATCCCCTTTACCCTCCTTTTACTACCAACCCATTGCTATAAGCTCTGAATGTCAGACCCCAACCATTGGCAGTACCTACTCCAACATGGCAGTCTTTTCTTTTATGCCAACTAAACATTCATCAGTAGTAAGGGAACCACCATCTTCTCCTGGCCACATAGCTTCTTGTTGGTTAGGCCTAAACTAGTAGAACCAATAAGTCACTAGTTCCATAGAACTAGGATAGAGGATGTAGACATGGCCATCATTTGTCTAGCCTACCCATGTATCTCTTGGGTCAGGCACAATCCATCCTCTATCACTCACCATGCTACTAACTTCCTTATAGAATCTACTTGACCATCAAAGAAATTTTTTATAGTTCATCACTTTGCTACTACCCTTAAAACTCATCTTGTAGTGGTGATGAACCATGGCCAAAGTGACTCTTTAAATCTATATAGAACCCCACCTCCTAAAAATTAGCTCGTAGTCATAGACACTATCTCCAAACTCCTATCCTTGCACAATTTTAGAAGGTGTAACATCCTAATAAAGGAATGTCTTCCTTGGATTAGTTCCATTGAATAACATTTGTGGCACTTAGCATTATGTTCCCTTCTAATTTATCCTACCTTTCCCATCTATATCTCTCATCCTACTAAGTGTGGGATCATTATGGTAACTATTTACCAATCTACACCATTCACTTTCATTGACACCTTCACCAAAACCCACAACTATTTTTTTACAAAGCCTTCTCCCTTAGCCCAAACCAACCCATGTGGTCTACCAAATTGGGGCAGCCAACTTGAACACCACTCACCTAACCCTTGTTGAACTACATTGACATGATATCCATGGACTATGTAGGTGTTGCTTCACTTTTACAGGCAGCTCAACTACTAACAACTAATTCCCATCCCCTTTTTATTCTCACTCATTTCCATTGCTAACAATTCCTTCTTTCCTAGGGCATCCTAAATCAAGGAAGCTTTGAATTATTTATTAAGCATCTTTATGTTTTAATAACACCTAATATTTCCTCTTAAGTTTTTCCCTAATTGCTAGGAGAACTACATCAGCCTGAGGTCTTTTTGGACTATGTAGGTAGCACTCAGTTATAAAAGTCAGCTTGGCTACATCCTTTATTTTGTTTTCCCTTCTCAACTAAAATGTCTTCCTCCAATTCTATACCTATATCCTCACCCCCCTCCTTTCATATTTTCAATCTCTTTTAACACAAGGGTTGATATCCTTCTTCATTGGCACCTCTTATCTCCCATAAACCCACCGCCTACTCTGCCTCACTAGCCTCCCCATTACCTTTCCTTGTGAATACTTCACATCTCACTCCCACACCCACTTTTCATGTTTTTGGTCTCTCTCTCCACTTATTACCAACCTTGTCCTTTATTCCCTTCAACTTCTTTCACTATCCTCATCATCTCCCCTCGCCCTTGGCTATTTGTCATACCCTCTTTATCACTCTCTTTTTCTAACCAATTCCACATCATATTATGTTTCTTGAAAGCTTTCTATTTCTTTTGTTACTACACTTTTTATTTACGTGTACCACCACTCTTTGCCATTTCACCATTTTTCCTACTGTACCCATTTTTCATTCTTATTATTTTCTTTTTTCCATCCTTTTTGTATTGTTATTTTCTTCCACAACTAGTTTCTACCTAGGTATTTATATTTTGAGAAGCCTTCCATAATTTCCTCTTTTCTTCTTCTCACTTCTTGCCTTTTTCATTTTATGTTCACATTATCCTCTTTCCATCATGGTACTCACTTGTCTTTTGCATTTGTGTAAGTATCCTTGCTCTGTATGCATGCTTCCATTCTTCCTTTTTCTTCTTATCATCCCTGATCTTCATCCTTTATCTTTATCTCATTCCCTTTCATTATTTTCCACCATCCTCTCCCTTTTCTACATTTCCTTTAATTTTTATCATCTTGAGGACATTCCTTGTTCTTCCTAACCTTCTTTTTTTCCTCTTATATGTCTATTCCTGGCTCCTTCCACCCTTCTCCACCTTCATCTTTATATGTGACCTCATTGTTTCCTCTAACTATCTCTTCATATATCTCCTAGTTTACCTTCAACTCATCCCTTATTATATCTCCTTTATGTTCTGTAATTCAACCTTCACCTCTTTAGAGTATGGTCACCAATTATGTCACTTCTACATCTCCTTGTTTGCTTCTTCATGTCCTCCATGCTCTTGCTTTAATGCATGAAATCCAAAACTTGATCCCTTATTTAATTAATATTATTATTATTCACCTTACTCCATATTATAAATCCCCTGAGCATCTTTCTTTGAATTCCCTCAAAACTCAATGCTTACTTATTTTGGGGCCCCACTGACTCAAGGGTCAAGGGTTTCAATCTTTACCACTTCTTATTTACCCACTCTGCTACTTTGCTTCCCTAAATTATTGAATCATACCCTTCTATATCATGTTAATGACATTGTTGTGAAGTGTGCACAATGTTGGCTTACTTGGATGGTGATGAAAGAACCCATTGGGTCACCATGGAAATTTGAGTAGTGCTAGATTTTCTAAATCTTGGTAAAGCATATTTATCCTTTTTTTAAATGGTGATATAAATTTCATGCTTGAACTTGCTTATCCATGGCTATAGATTCCTTTTGCGTAGTTGATGCAATCATCTAATTACATCTTAGGTAATCTCATCCACCATTTCTACCAAACCAATAAGAAAACTATTTGATACCCATATTTCCCACCCTTTGGAGCTTCCCTTTCTCCAACATCCTTCAACCAGACCTAACTACATGATATCAAATTGGAGCAACCAAGTTAGCCAACACTGTCCACCTCAAAAGAACTACATTTGGCTTGCCATTCTTTTTGGATTCTTATCCATGGAACTATGTAGGCAGCATCCACTTGTCAAGTGCATCTAGAGTCAACTTGGCCATCCCCTTCTAACCCATACCCAATCCACCCATGCTTTCACCATGCCCACCTTGATGTTGGTTACTTTTGACCTAGAACATTGGTGTGTTTTGAAAAATATTTTGACCAAAATGACCAACCTTACCATGTTAAACTTTTAAAAATTTACACCACCTCATACATAACCTGACTAATTGAATTATTTTGTAGGAGCACATCCTACCCTAGATATTTGCAACCAATACCAAGCCTATCTGGATGACTTGATAGGCCTAACTCAATTAGCTATGACCAATGCTATGGATCAATTATCCTTATCATGTGTCCTTCTAGGATTGACCTCATTTTACCAACATGGTATCTTTAGTCTCTACAAAATATTAACTATTATACTATAACACACTTTGTGAACCCATTGGCATTTCATATGCCCAACTACCTTGTGGCACCACCCAGTGCCTCCCCACCAACTGATTATCAAAACTACACCTAATTTTACCTTCCCTCATTGACTGTTAGTTTAATGGGGAACACCTCATCCCATACTTATATCATCCTAACCTTTGAACAAGTGATTCATTTTTATTTTGAAGCTTGTTAACTCAAAGCTACATAATAAAAAGGGGTAAAATGTAGACACTAAAAAATTGTGCACTTGTAATTTTTAATGACTAAATGCCTCAAGACCCTCCAAAATACCCAATAAACCTAATTAACCATTAACAAACCCCTCTTAAGCTGACTAAATCACCATTTTCCTAGTCACATATTACTATTCAAAAGTATTATTCACTATGGGACCCACTATCACTATTCATGATGACATGGGAAGTGGCATGGCATGTGACATGTAAAATGACATAGCATGTGACATGGAAGGTGATTTTGGAGGTGACATGGCAAGTGACATGGCTTAGAATTGAGGTGGCTTTATGTGGGACATCATACCACACATGGAACCCTTCCCAAAGTGATTGATGACCACATTTAAGCATCACAAGGCCCCTTCCTTTGAAATATGGTGAATTTACCCTCAAGGGACCATTATTTAACATGTATTTTACCTTCACACATCAAATTAACCTTTAAAATAAGATACCTACCTCTTTAAGACAAAGGGCCCCCATTTTTGACTTCTTAACCCAAATGGGGCACTCACCAACCCAAATAGGAATCCCCACCCACCTCATTTTAAATAATTCATCCACCACATATAAAATGGTTCCATACCTCTAGTATTCCTCTTTTGGCATGACTCTTCACAAAATGTGCTATAAATACCCCCCCCCCCCCCCCCTCTCCTTCACCTAGGGTTAAGTTGGAAAGTGGCAAATTAGTATTTTTTTGTTATTAACATTTTGTTGTAGGTTTTTGGAGGAGGTTATCTACTTCAAAAGGAGGTAATCCTCATGATGGAGGATAAAATATTCAAATCATAAAATCTCTATCAGAATCACTCCATGATTTCATCAACAATATCATCAACAACACCATCATCGACAACCATCTCAAAGGTAACCTTGATTGTTTATTTCATTTCAACTTATTATCTCCTTTAGCCTCTTCTCTCTTGACATACATACCTTTCACCTATTATTTTCCCCCTTTTTCACTTATTTCATTTATTTCCTTGGCCATATTTACCCACTTGACCTTTTTTACCTCTTTGCCATAATTCACCCACTTGACCCCTTTTGCCTCTTGGCCATATTTACCAACTTGACCATTTATCCCTTTTACCCTTTTCCATTCTATCTTCTTGATCATTTTAAATTTCACCTTATTGATTATTTCAATCATTTATCAACCTCAACCAAACCATCTTTCACTTTTGACCATTTGCCAAACCAAAGCCATAACCTTGCCTCAACTAGCCTTTTAGAATTTGCTTTATTTAGTTATTTTCTTAGCAAAGCATCCATCTTAATTGTATTCAATTTTAGATTTATTTTCATTTAATACAATTATATTTTACTTTATCATTTCAATTTAATTATCCAAATAAGGTGGATTGATAGCCTCCTAAGAATATTTTGCTTCTAATACCTAGCTCACACTAAATAATCCACTTTGCTACTTGTCTAACAAACAAGTTTTCTTAGTGTTTTCTTATTGCAGGTTATTCCTTCCTAGCCAAAGAGGAGTATCCACCATCATCTGGATCATGTGCACATTTTATACTAGGTTCTCATAAACATTACCCTTATTTATATTTTCTTCTTTTAATACTTTAAAAAAATCAGAAAATAGAGAGAAACATCATTGGTAATGCAAGTGGGATAGTATACAATGATTTACCTAGGGGTGGTTATAAGTATTGTACCCTGATAGTTGAAAATATGATATGAAAGATGATGGAAAATTAGTTCAAAGGATAAATATGAATTTGGGAGAATGGATACTAGGGAGATGCTCATTCGAACTAACAAGTAGAAAAATTCTTTTGTTGTTTAATTATTTTGTGTAGGATATGATTTAGATTAGATCAGGAATGTTGCTGGTGCCATAGAGATATATCATTGTTTTGTTATCATGTAGACTCTCAGAGTGATTTTTTCTATAGCACATGATAGTAGGCATCATGATAAAACACCATGATAACTTGGCCAAAATATGCATATGGACTCATATGTGATCCAATAGTCAATTGAAAATAATGCACCCATGATAAAAACCATGATGACAATGTGAACATATGAATATGGAGGGATTTGACAATAATGTACAAGGAATCACCCAATAAACACACATAGACTAAATCAAGGCACAATAATAAAGAAAACAAATAGGCAAACAAATAAATAAATAGAAAATAAAAATATGAAACACACAACAAATAACCCAAAGAACACAAATCACAAACAATGGTTAATCAAAATGTTAGTGCAAATAAAGAATAAACAAAAGGATGATCATTGCCCCTAGATGATAGGATAAAACATAGCAAATAAAAAAATGGGATAATAGAAGAAAAAGAAGTGGGTGGTCGAGATGTCTCCATATACACTATGAAGGTGAACGTTGCATGCATAGTTTTATGGATGTAATATCTAACAAAAACTTCAAGCCAAATGTAGTTCTCTCAAGAAATAAGATATAAGAAAATGATGATAAATAAAAACATGATGAATTCTATAGAATAATATGGGAATGGGCTTGAAAAATGGCGAGAGCATGAGATGTAGGGTCAATAAGGATGGGGAAATTAAATGACAAGTGGTTTTTTGTGACGTAATGAGGGTTCACAAAATCCTTAAGGCAAAGAAGTGGTCAATGTTTTTTGGATTTTATAAATCATTTTTTAATGTTTTTAAAAATTTTAGAGCATCTCAACTCAATCAAGAATGATGAGACACTAAATGGTCTAAGCTCATAAAATGATGAGAGCGTTCAAACTGAAGATTACTCATAAAATGGTGAGAGTGTGGCTTAAGTTGCTCATAAAATAACAAGAGCAATGAAAAGGTGACTGAGTTGACCTCAATGTGAATCAATAATTACCTACATAGTCCCAAGATGGGACCTCGAGTCACTATAGTTTTGCTTTATAGTGGAAGAATCTGACTAGTGTAGCATCCAAATCAAACAAAATAGGTAAAGTTAGAAAATGGCACAATATGAAATAGGTATGGCAAGGTGATACTCTAAGGTATGATGAAAAAGTGTTTCCCATAATTTTACCATAGGCAATTATAATTAGGAAATAAAAGCATAGGTGAATGATACTAATTTTCCCGTAGATAGTTATAATTAGTAGCATGATGGTGAAACACTAATTTATCCAAAGGCAGTTATAATTAGGCCCACATGGTAGAGAACAAAAAAAGAAATAAAGGATGCAACTACCAAACCATTATCATACTACTCCTAAATATAGACTCTATTTGGAATACTAAAATAATTATTGAAACTAGTTGTGAAACCAATAAAACAAAAACAAGGTTAAAGGGTTGGGTAGGGAGGGTCAAAACAACTTGGTAGATAGGAAAAGTATGGTAGAATGGAATGGTATAGTACAAAGAATAATGTTGATATTATGGTACAACAAAAATAGGCCTCATAGACAATACACTAGGTCTTTCAAGTGAAGTAATGTTTTAGGTGTATAATGTTCATTGGCTCATCAAGTTCATCCCTATCTGGTATAGCGAGCCTATATGATCCAATGTCATAGTTTGAAACAATGATGAAAGGGACTATCTAGTTAGGTTTGAACTTACCTTTATTATTCTTCTTATTTATGGTATTTTGTTAGGTTTATTTAAGAACAAGATCACAAAGTTCAAATTCTCTGTGTTTGACGTACCAATTATAGTGTCCACAGAGTCAGTTATGGTAAACTTGAAGATTATTTACTATAACTAGGCATTTCTCATCAAGTAACTCTAGATCTTGTAGGCAAGATACTTGATAGTCTTCATCATCTAGGACATGCTTTAAGGAGATGCACAAAGAAGGTAACTCAACCTCAATGGGAAGAATGGCCTCAATTCCATAAACAAGTGAATATAGAGTAGTTTTTGTTAGAGTATGGTGATTAGTATGGTATGCTCAGAGGGTACACAATATTTAAAGGTGTCAATCATGGTCAACATCATTGATAATATTTTTAAGGATGTTGACAATGGTTTTGTTAGATGATTCTGTTTGGCCATTACCTTGAGGGTAATAAGCCATGGAAAAATGTTGAGTAATTTTGTACTCATAACATAACAATTTGACATCATTATTATTGAATGACCCACCATTATCAGATATAATGTTAGAGAGGATACCGTAGTGGTAAATGAGATGGTTAAAGATTAATTTGGAAATTTTCTTTCCAATCACATAAGTGAGGGGTATAGCTTCAACCCACTTAGTGAAGTATTTGGTGGTAGTAAGGATATATTTATGGCCATTGGAGGAGGTGGGGTTTATCTTCTCAATGAGATCAAGGCCCCATGTAGCAAATGGCCATGGTATAAGCATTGTTTTCAAAGCCTTGGTTAGGGCATAAATTAGATTGGAATGCCTTTGACATTTATCATACCTTTTAACATATGCAACTGCATCTGTATCTATCATTAGCCAATAGTACCTAATACATAAGAGATTTTTGGATAGGATGGCCTCATTGGTGTGGGTTCCACACACTCCATGAACTTCTCATAATGCTAATGTAGATTCTACTAAAGTTAAATAATGAAGCAAATTTCCATGAAAACTATAGAGGTAAAGGGTTGATTTGAGTAAGGTATAATGTACGACATGGTGGATAAAGGCTTTGGATTATTGACAGGATAGGTCTGGTGGCATTATTTGGTCATAAAGATAGGTGTAAAGGTTTGAATACCATATAAAACTAGGACCAACAATATCACAAATTATTGTGATGATTGATGGCTCATGATATTGCACTAATAGATTTTCAACAAGAAACTAGTATTCATTGGTCATGTTTGTATGATGAATCGGAGATATAATAGTGGTCATGGAATCTACTATTCTATTATTGGATCTTGGTATATGTTCAAACTAGACAATGGCAATCTACTATTTGAGAGTGTCGACCATAGCTTTGTATGATACTAGTTAGTCATCCTTAGTCTGAAAATGGTTTATAACCTGATTGATGATTAACTAAGAATCACCATAAACCTTTAGATGTTGTATGTTACATTATACTACCTATCAAAGCCCTGTAATAAGGGATTAATATTTAGCCATGTTGTTGGTATAAGAAAAACTAATCCTAAATGATTTAGGGATTAAATCCCCCTATGGTATTATGAATAAAAGGCCTACCCCTAATCTATGTGTTATAAATGATCCATCAAAATATAGCTTCCAATGTTACTCCTCAAGAGGTGTTTCAATGATGGTCATAATGGATTTGTCTAGGAATTGGAATGTTAATGGTTTTGTATCTACAAGGGGTGCTTCAATAAGCTGATCTATAAGAACTTGCCCCTTGATGGCTTTTTGATTGGCATATTCTATCTCAAACTTGTTGAGAAGCATGATCTATTTGGCCATGCTACCTTGTAAAGATGTTTTAGATAGTAGATAATTGAGCATATCTACTTTATAAATGACCATGGTCTTATTATTTAACATGTAATGTTGTAGTTTTTGAGCTATAAAAACCATAGCTAAATAGTGTTTTTCAATGGGGATATAATTATGCTTATACATAACCAATGTATGGCTTAAATAGTAAACATCATGTTATTTTCCATTATCATCATGTTGAGCTAGAAGTGTCCCCAAGGCTTTTTCTATGCTAGAGAGATACAGTAAGAATGGATTTCCTAACATTGGTGGAAATAAAATAGGTGTTTTTGCAAGATATTCCTTCAAATGCTGAAAATCATTTTGGAATTCTTCATCCCAATGAAATGTGACACCCTTATTTAACAAATGTGTAAAAGGATGGCACTTATCAGCCAATTGAGAGATGAAGCATCTGATGGACTGGATCTTTATCTATAAACTACAAAGCTATTTCAAAGTGGTCGGTGGTGGCATCTGAGTTATGAATTATAATTTGGATAGATCAACTTCAATGCCTCGGTAAGACACAATGAAGCCAAATAATTTACCTGAAGTAATTCTAGAAACACACTTTTTTGGATTAAACTTGACCTTGTATTCATGCAATCTCTCAAATATCCTTCATAGTATTGTTGGATGATCAGCCCTAGTTTTTTATTTTTCCAGCATATCATTGATGTAGTCTTCGATAATGTCATGCATCATATCATAAAATATTATGGTCATGGGTCTTTGATATGTGGCCCCATAATTTTTGAGACCTAATGGCATAACTTGATAATAGGACATTCCCCACATAATGGTGAACCCTATTTTATGTTGGTCTTCTAGCATAATTTGAATTTGGTTGTACCCTAAAAATTTATCCATCAGTGAAAGCATTTCATAACCCATTATGGATTATACTATCATGTCAATGTTCAGTAGAGGAAAATCATCCT
The DNA here is from genome assembly GCA_037957365.1 of Torreya grandis. Classification (NCBI taxonomy): domain Eukaryota; kingdom Viridiplantae; phylum Streptophyta; class Pinopsida; order Cupressales; family Taxaceae; genus Torreya; species Torreya grandis. The sequence goes on along the minus strand of JARHVA010002029.1, from coordinate 497,553 downwards.
TTGGGTAAGCCTTCCTTATGTCTCTAAAATTATTACATATTCTATTCATTTTGGTTTTTTTCTAATTGGTACAATATTTTAGATCCACTCTAAGTATTTGATCAATTGAATACATCCTGATTCCAATATTTTTTCTAACTCTTTCTTCACTAATACAATAATGTGAGAATGCATCTTACACAATTTTTATTTTATAGGTTTGGAATCAGGATGTACTATAAGGTGGTGTAAAACCAAGGTGGGGTCTAAACCTAGAATGTTAGAATAGGCCCATGAAAATATATCAATAGATTCCCTCAAAAGGGTTGTAAAGACTTCATGTTCCTCCTCAGTGAGGGATGTACCTAATTTGATCCATTTTGGGTTGTCTAGAGTCCCGATGTTAACTTCTATAGTATCCTCCACAAGAAGAGTTGAACCATATTCCAAAATGGTTGGAAAATATTTAAATTGGTCTACAATAGTAGAGTCCTCTATTAGGATTGGCTCTTCAATATCTTCAAGGTATGAGGAATAAAAATATCCCAGTGGTAGGGATAGCCATGTAACAAATATTATTGGAAACTCCTGAATGATTTGATCAAAAAAAAATTGTTCTTTAAAACTAGACTCAGACCCATAGGCAAGTTCATCATTGGTGGTCCCTTGAGATATGTTTAATAAAGGTTGAACACCCATATATAATGGTACCTAAAATAGGTTTTCACCACTAGAATATCCTTTCTCTTTACTATTTCCTTGGTCTAAAACTACCTTGAAGAGGTTTTCACTTTGGGACCTGAATATTTTATTTAATTGTTTATGGCTAAGGTTGTTCACCCATTATCCAAAATAGGCTTCAGGATCTAACTTGATTGAGAACCCTTTTTTGTGGTCTCCCAATGGAACATTGTCCCTAAGGCCTAGAAAATCATAGAAGGCTTCAATATTCTAGAACTCATCGACTGGAACTATTTATTCTTATTGGTCCTAATATATAAGTTGAGGATAATATAAAGGAAGTGGATTATGGTGAATAATTATTTAAAGGGTACAAATGGCATTGGTATCAAGCAAAATGGTATGGGATAGGTCATCAAAAGGGCTATGATCAAACTTAAATTCACTATCAACATCATCATCACTATTCATTGACATTGGCACATGAATAAGGTACATGGTGTCAGCCCTAAGCAGTTTAAATCTAAAACCATATGTTCCTTTATTTTGAGTGGTAAAAATTGGCTCAAGTGGACCTTGTTGATTTATCCCAAGGTATCCTCCTTCATAGGTATGATTCTCCATGATTTTATTTTAAATGGGATACTTGGCATTTAGGTTACAATTGGCTAGGTTGTCTTTATACAACCAAGATTCATCATCTGCAAGCGAGTCCTATTCTTGGCTAGTGGTTGGTATGAAAATGATAGGTGTCGGACTATGAAATTGGGCTTTGCCCTTTATTTTTGATTCTATATAAGGTGGTTTGGATTTTGGTCTTCCAAAGGACTTGGAGTTTTGTGGAAGCTTAGCAATTTGAAATGTATCATGGGTCAAATATTCTCTTGGACCATTAGCTGAGATAATATAATAATTAGATATTTTAAGAGGTGTCATGTGTGAAAGTGAATCAAGGGTATATGGGTCAATACAATTGGCCTCTAGTGAATAAATAAGTATTTCTTTCCCCTTGGCCTCTAGCTATAGCTTTGGTACTCAACCTTTGAATGCTTGAAATATTCGTATGGATGTAAATCTTCATGAATGGCGACCTTCATAACTGAATGGGAAAACTTGATACACTAGTGAAATGTTGAAGGTATTGCATGAATCTAATATATCCAAGGTCTACCCAAAATCATATTATATAATAAATAAAGTTCTAACATGTGGCATAGTGTATCGTGAGTCAAGGGCCCAATGATAATTGGTAAGCTGATGGTGTCTTATGATTCCTACTTTTCATTATCATAGGCCTTAATGGTGATTGTTTTTGGTTGGATATCAGCCATGGTGTACCTAAGAATATTGATGAGCTTTAGAAACATAATATTTAAACATGATCCATTGTCTATGAGGACGCATTTAACTTTGTGTTACATTATCACAATTTTGATGTATAATGGATTGTTATGCAGAGGGCCAAGGGATGAAATATCACTCTAGTCGAAGGTTAATTTTTGGCTTGGGGATAGATGTCCAACCAAATCTTGAAATTTATTTGGAGATATGTCATTAGGAACTTGGAATTGGCCAAGGAACTCTATTAATATATTCTTTTGGATGTTGGACGTATGAAACAAATCCAAAATGGAGATTTGTGCAGGTGTCTTCTATAATTATTCCATAATATCAAACATATTTTCTTGAATATAAGTAAATGGATTTTTTCTAGCTATAATGGTGGGTTGGATGGGTGAATGGTAGATGGTTATGGGCCTAGTATGGTAAAATTTGATTGTCAGTTGTGATTGCATAATTAGGATTAGATACAAGACCATTATTTCTAATAAATGATGTTGGTGGGAGACTAGATAGGATAAGTCTTGATTACTGATGTACTTATGTATGGTCATGGGGCAAGGATGATTTATTGGTATGGGGTCCAAAATTAGTAATCCCTATTTGATGGTATGCATGTATGTGGTCCTAGGTCAAATAAGAATCACTGACATGGGTTGGCAATGGACTTGTTTAAATGGTATTTGGTCTCAAATTGACAGAGATGGTGGAAATGTGACCCCCCACAATATGGCCTATAACCTTTTTATATTCATGTGAAATTGTGTGATAGGTCTATTTATTTTTGGCATTTTTCTGGCCTTGATTCCATCCATTTAGCTGACATTTTTAGTTCTATTATTGGTTTTATCTCAGTTGTTGATACTGTTGTTGTTGTGCTAGCTATTATTGTTGTTGTTGTTGGTTGTTATGTTATGGAAAGAGATTTTGATAAATTCCTAGGTTTTGATTGGATGTGGAATCTCTATTATCCAATGTTATCTCTCCATTTTCCAACATATTCTCAATCAAATGTTTAATTTGCACACAATGATGCAAATTATGTCCATTAACTTGATGATACTCATAGAATTCATTTTGTTAGTACCAATATGGATAAGGAATACCCTTAGGATAATATTTTAGAATAGGCCAAATAATAAGATTAATAATGGTGAGATTATGAAACATAGATTCAATTGGCTCTCCAAGGTCACTAAATACTCAATGAGTACACATAATTCTCCTTGGATGAGGGGTTTGCAAAGGCAAAGGTTACTGTGTTTACTGAAGACATTGTTAATTAGGAGTAAATTGCATATGTGGCATAGGTTGAGTATATGGTGTTTACACTATTTATAAATGTCTTAAATAAGTTACTCCATTCCCCATAACATTCTTGTTGTGATTGAACTGCTTGGATTTGTCATAATTATTATCTTGTGTTGGTTGTGATGTTTGCATTTGGACTTGTTTCTGGTCTTGACTATTTTTTTGGTTTTGATTTTGGGTTTGATTTGATGAGGTAAATTTAATTATCCCTTCGTAAATAAGGGATATTTCAATGAACAAACCTTTGTCAATTATTTACTTAAAAGTATGCACACATTACAGCTCTACATGGTAAGATATATCACCATGTAAATTCTTGGTAAGCACAGTGGCTAGTTGCTTTTCTGGTATACTATGGGTAACTCTGATATCAAGTTCTCTCCATTACTGATAATAACTTGCAAAGCTTTCACCAGCCTTCTATTTGGGTTGCATCAAATCTACTAATGAAATCTCATGCTTGAGATTGTAGGATAAGTGTTGCACAAACTTGTTTGAAAGATCATCAAAATCAAAAATTGAATTCTTAGGCAATTTTAGAAATCACTCCAATGCTTATCCTACTAAACTCCTTGGGAATAATAGTAGGAGGTATATGTTATTGTAGACCACTAGTTGAAAATCAACAAAGAATTCAGCTAAGTGGGCCTTGGGAGATCCTTTCCCCTTGTATTTATCAAATTGTAGTGGTTCATACCCTAAAGGAAATGGTATCTTTAGATACTCCATTTTTGAAAGAGTAGGAAAACACATTGTCCAACTTAAAATTTTTGGTCTATTTCCCATTTTGGATGGTGGAAATTTCACTCTTCATTTATTGCATTTCTTGGGCCAAGAAATTAGAGGGAACATTAGTCTAAGGTGGAGGATGGGTGATCAAAAGTGGATTATTTTGACTTGGGTATAGTGGAGGCATGTTTTTTTTAGGGAAGGTTGGTTTGGTTAGGGAGTTGACTAGGAATATGAATTTTTAGATTAAGATGTGATTGTTGGAACTACAAGTGTTGATGTGTGATATTCTGGTTAGAATTTGGTATATAGGCCTAGTTTTGGGAATATTGTGGTTGAGATGGAGGGATATGGCTGAGAGTGATATATTTTTCCTATTAAGGCTGATAAGGACTTGATATTGACTAGTAAAATTTTGTTGATTAAGGGGAACTTGTGAACCAAGGCCCTATCATTGAGTTAGTGGCACGTTAATAATAAAAGGCAATTAATGCCTAAATGATACTTGTGTAAAATTATAACTTCTTGGTTGTGTGAATCCTTGTTGGGAATAGACACATGTTGAAGGTTTAGCATTTTTCATTGACCAATACTTATACATTTTTTATTAGACATCATTTGTGATTGTAATGGTATGTTGGTAGGCAACTAAAGAGGTATGTTCATCACTACCTGATGAGGTGGAACATTAGTTTCCCCCTATTGAGGTGAAAAAATGTTTTGCCTATGATACATGGGTATGTTGGACAATGCCTATTATTATGGAATTTGAATCATCACCTATTTTAGTGGAGTATCATTCATCACATTTTATTGAGGCATGGCACTAGTCATTGCTTGACTACTTAATCCTTGCGGTTGGGTGCTAAAAGAACCAACTAGTTGAGGATTAGAGGTAGTTTTTTGTGGTTAGGAGGTATAAGTTCCTACCCCCTACATTTGTGAATCAATAATGGTGTTAACTAAAGGCATGTTTTATTGTAAAATTATTTTTTATGCATTTATACCACTTTGGTCTAGATTGGATGTCACTTGCGTATTATCCACTATGTTTAGCTCACTATTATGCCTAGAAGTAGAAGACACTTATTTGATGGTGGGGAAATTAAACATGTCTTCAATCAAAGGTATTCATGTGAATGGGTATATATCATGATTTTCTTGGCCTGTCAACTCGATTAAGACTCTTGTTGAAGGAGATAACTCAATAAGAGGAGCATTTGACATGATCATATTATTGAAATTACATGCTAAGTTTAGATAGATTTGGTATGTTATCTACATTTTTATGAAGTGTTCTTCCATGAGGCCCTTTCCTATGATAAGCATATGAGGGTCTTGGTACAACATTAACACTATAGCTTAAGGATTTCTAGAATAGGCATGTTCAATTTTATGATTATAAGGCATGTTGTAAGGCACTCTTACTAAACTTGGAAAAAATTTATGAGGCAAGTTTGCTAGAAACTTATCTCCTACCTCCATGGCTCTAATTAAGACTCCATCCTTATTTAAAAGAAATTGATGATCAAACAAATAAGGGTCATAGGTTGATGTCATTGTAACATATTACAATTGTTATTGGAGTTGTTTTGCAACCAAAGGTATGCTAACTAGATATTGTCCCATTTTTTCTTGGTCTTGTTTTGAGTATGGAGGTGTGTTGACCAAATAATGGGCCAAAGAATCTTGGATTTGTTACCATAATTGAGTGTTGTAAGGTGGATGAGGATTTGTCTCACAAATGACATCATATCCATAGGGTTCTTGAATAAAGTATTATTGTGAGACCACATTACTATACCTTGGATTGTACATGACTCCACTACAAGTATATTGAGACATGTTAGAATCAATGGTGAATATTTCATGAAAAAAGGGACTAGAGTTATATAAAATCTAAAAACTAATGTCTAAAAAGACAAATAGTTAGAACTTGATCTAACATGGTCAAAAGAATGGAGCTGTATCTCCAAAAAGGGTTTATGATAAAACTTGGTATAAAACAACCTAATGTCAAATGTCTAATGTTAAATGTATCACACAAAAAGGTCAAGTGGATGAACTAAAATCAGAATGCCAAACTCTAGGTTCAAAGTGTTACAAATATGTCTAATCTAGGAAAATAAAGGTTTCTAGGTCTTTTGGCCAAATTCGATGTCAAAATCTAGGCTCAAATAAAGGCACGTGCTATGACTTTTGGCCAAATGTAGTGTCAAAATATAGACATAAAAACAAGGTGAAATATTTAATTGAATAAATCTAAAACACTTTGGTATAAACTAGGCATTCAACTTTATACATGAATTTGGTCAATTTGGTATGAGGCATGAAACAAAAGGCACTTGGAGATAGATTATTTTCTCCCAAATATATGCACAAACAAATAGTTTTCAAATTTGGGTAAAGAATTAAAATAAGTTACACAACCCAAAAGAGAAAGATTGGTGTCTAAGCCTAAATTACACAACAAATAAACAAAAATCAATGAATGTTTGGAATTTGAACTTGTCAAGGTTAATTAAAAACTCAAGTTTAGGAAAACTAGGCTTCTTTGACCAATAATCTATAGAAAGGTGAATGACATAATGGTACTAGACAAAGAACTAAAAGGCACACATGGATTGGTTCAAAAACTTAGAATCTATGAAAAATAATTCTATGAAATTATTTGAGCATCATAATGATGTTATCATACTCTAAATATATTATTTATGGTTTGTTTCAAGACTCTCAAGGCATAAAACTTGAAATGATTTGAGTAGTGTAATGTTACCCATTTTAATCAAGTGGCACACAATGTTTTTGATAAAAAAAGGTTAAGGAAAAAGTGTAGCATCAAATGCATGGCATAATGCCTTCTAAAACAATGGATTGATGTTGGCATGAAACTCATTTTGACATGGCATAAACAAACAAATGGTTTTAGACTCAAAAGACCAAGAAAGTAAAGGAAAAAATTAATATAACTAAGTATAATGTCTTAAGCCCTAAACTGACAAGGTTTCTTCATATTAATAAAATCTATCTATATACGTGCTCTTGGGAAGATTTTAAGTGTTAATCAAAAGATAAAAACACATGAAGTAGTAGGGTTTTTACACACCCTTCTCAAAAGAGATTATATGGTGGCATAGATCTTCGAGCTACTCGCCCTACATCAATAATATGTCCACGACAAGTGGGGTTGTTCTAAACCTTAAATTATCAACCATCTAGATGGTCCTAATTGTGATTAAAACTAAATATTCCTCACATGAATTGAGTCCATACCAATTAACTTACTATGTAAGGATCTATTTTTTTTCATAGTGATTCCATCCGTGTACTGCTTAGTGGAATCCCTTGGTTAACTAGACATGACTCATATTTTTATTATGATTTGAGAGGTTAGCTACTCAACCCCTTGGTAATCATAGTATACATTCCTTGATTTATATACCCTACCATGGATCAGGGTTAAAATAATGCTAGGAGATGAAATCCTAGGTCAAAGCTTCCCTGAATAACTCATGAGGAGGCTATGAACCCCATTAAAAAGCCAAGTTGCATAAAATAAATGACTAAGTGAAAAGACTTTAGAGGTTGTGTTTAGATCACCCAAACCATACAAGTTTTGGGAGAGCCTCAATAATGTTATTTTCATGCCTTGGACAAAGGCACAAATTTTAAGGAAGAAGCACTTTTGGTCACCCAATTTCTCTAATGGAGATGGGGGGAGAACATACATGCACTCTTATTTTTACAAAAAATAAACAAGTATTAAGATCTATCACCAAAAAAACACTTTTAATAATTTGCAATTTTAAGTGAAAGTTTATTTTAAGCACCAAATTGAGATGTTTGTGAAGTTTTCCTAACCCCTTGGCTTAAGTCACAAACTTTTAAGAATAAACAAACCTAAGCATAAACACCTATGTTCCTTTTAAGAACTAAAATGAAATATTCAAGACTTAATTATTCCTTTTAGGCACCAAAATGAAATGTTTCAAGACTTAGTAATTAAAAATTTAAGTATTTCTCCTGCCTTGGTTAGCTCAAATTAGTAAAAAAACTTCATAAAACCTACAATAAAATGATGAAATAGAGACTTTGCAAGTTTTTAAAACTTAAAATAATAACCTGCAACTTTCAAGAAAACTCAAAAACCAAGTTAATCTACCATTTTCTACCCTACACCCTGATCGATTCTAGTTAGTATAGGACCAATTTTGGTTAGTGAAAATTGATATCGGTCATTGTGTAAACTACGTGTGACCAAAAAAATTTAAATACAAAGATAAAACACAAATTTTTAAGATTTTCAAGCATTCATTTGAAAATTTATGAGTTGTAATTTATTCTCCTTGCTACGTGAGATGATTTAGGGTCCCACCAGGCATGCTATTTGTGATCATAGGAATTTGACAATAGAGAGGAGGTTAGTATTATGTTAGTCCATAAAATAATGAAATGAACACACTAACATGATAATATCTTTACCCTAGATCATAGGAGAAGCTTAATGAAAAAAATCAAATGAAAATCTCAACTAAAATACAAAATACAAATATTCTCTTACCTTCCTTGAATGCTCCCAAATGATTTTCTGTGTGGCTTGCTTGGTTTGTGCTCAAAGAGTCTTTGGAAATGGAGTTTGTGTAACTCCTCTCCTTGGCACCATTGTGGCTTGATATGGATTATGCTTACTTGATGGCTTGGATTAATATTTTGTCATTATAACACTATTTATATGAAACTTGCAACAAAACTTGCATTATAACTCTACAATTTCCAAGCCCTCTTTTTCAATAGGCAATGTCTTGTATTTATAGGCTTAGGAACTAACCCCAACTCAAGGTGAGTTAAAGTGTAGTTTAAACATGGAATAGGTTAAAACCTAACCTAAGTGAGTCAACATAACCCCCATAGATATAAAAGGTGTCAATTACTCATGATTTGCAATGAATATGCATGGGTCTCCAAAATGAGATATTTTTCAAAGGCTTGACAACTTGCAAAGGTAATCATGACAATCTAGGATATTTCGTATTTTTTAATTTTCTATTTTATTAATTCATTAATTTCACATGGATAATTCAAATAGGCATTTAATTTGGTTTATCTTGTTAATTAATTTTTATTAGGCTTTTAGCATTCTCAAGATTTGATTATTTATTTATGTGCCCCACTTAATAGGTCTATAGGATAAATTGACTATTGTGATGTCGTAAGATGATTAGGGATGAATCCATGAGAGGTTATGGTTGTATATAATAGGATACCCTAATTAGGGATTTCTTAAAATGATTATGATATTTTATGAATGATGCACAAGTGAATTTGGGATGTTCAGTGATTGCTAGGCTTAATTTGCAATGGTTGGTAGAAATCAATCTAAAGTCTAATATAAGACCATTGGTGGCTAGTTTTATGTTTCTACATATACTACTTATTTTAATTGGTTTCTAATGGTAGGAAGATGTTTTCACTTCTTGGTGTGATGGTATAGGTCACAAATACCACATACCTCTATTTTATCAAAAGGACAATCCTTTACCACATGTTTGATTTTTCATCTAGGATAATATATTGATGACCATTTAGTGTTGGTAGTAGTGGCTTTTGCTTTGAGGCCATCTAAGGTAGATGTTATTGTATTAGAATATATGTCATGAAATTAGCAAATTATTCCATTAAGTGGCCAACTTCATGTGATTTTCCAAACCTTGATTTCCTTATGTTAGGTCTTATGTTGGAATAGTTAGTACATAATGCTGAAATTTGATGAAAGGTTAACTTATCAATGTCACCCTTTCCCATTAGGTTCAAATAATCTTGTGCATCATCATCTAGGCCTTTAATAAATACCTCCTTAGTGAGTTGGTAACCACTTCATTTATGCATAAATATAAACCTATCAAGGTAATCTTCTAAGGTTTTATCTTCATTTTGTTTGATCTTAAAAAAATCTTCCTTCCATTCTCTGACTCTATAATAATCCTAATACTTGTCTAAAAATGCAATTTCCATTTCATCCCAAGTAGTGATAGAATTACCCTCAAGTACCATAAACCATCTCAGGTTGCATCCTTGAGTGTAGATGGGAATAAATTCAACTTTTGATTGTCTATGACATAGTCATATGTTTAGTAGAGAACCTAAAACTCAAAGAGGAACTGATATAGATCCTCTAAGGATTTACCTTTAAACATAGGTAAAATGGATGGTGAGATATTTTTCATATAATTTCTATCATTAGGACCTAATTTCATTGGATAAGAAAATTTTTTATCCTATTGAGGCTATCGATCAGGGTTTTTTACATGTTCATGTTCATCTCCCATATTTTATTCCCAACTTTAGTTATCAATCCAATCTAAATTCTCTTCTTGGGTGCTCAACCTATGGTCTACCTCAAGAGGAAAATATTCATTGGTGATTAGATCATCTTCTTTTAAAGTTTGTAGATCAAATCTTACAATTCCAAAAAGGGGATTTTCATGATAATTCTCCCTATTAGAGAAGATGTCCTGAATATGATTCTTCTTTTAAGATCTATTTGTGAGGATGAACCTTGTTTAGGAGAGGAATTAAAAAAAAATTGTATATTACTTTCAATTACCTTTCTTTCACTTCTTGATTTTTATAGAAAATATTGGATCCTCTCTTCATCCTTATTTATTTGGGATCGTTTAGAGATAAATTGTCCTTGAGAATCTCTTGGGTGGTTCATAAATATAAGGAAACTTGGATTGTTTTTGTATTTTTGAGTTTTATGAATGTTTTTGAATTTTACCTATATAACTCTGATATAGGGTCTCACTAACACTTATTGATGAGTCCTCGATAGTGGTGCCAAAATTGAGATGATGTTGTTATACCTCTTATTTAACCAATCAATGGATTGGTGCCATTTTTTACCCAGGCCAGTGTCCAAAGCTATATGCAATGAGACCATTGGATATTGGAGTTTACAGTTCACTGTTTAGTGGAGTTCACTCTATTATGATGTCTAAATCCTAAGAATAATAAATAATATTATAATTATAAATTATAAAAAAGTAAATTTAAAAAGTTTGCTAACTGAAAATCTCCTATGACATTCAGACCATCAACATCCAAAACATAAAAATATAGCATAAGACATTATGGTGTCCTCAGTCGACTTGCCCGACTGGGTAGAATAGTGTGATACTTCATAATGTGAGGATGTTTTTTATTGTCACTTAAACTAATATTGAAAAAATCTAAATGTGGAGATGAGTTAACAAAATTTACTTCCTATGAAATTGAAATACACACTCTTGTATAAAGAAAACTCACTTGCATTGAATGAAAACAACCTTTGCATTGAATGAAAATTCACACTCTGCTTTTGAAAAGGAAATCACACTTACATTGAAAAGGGAAATAAAACTTGTATTGAAAATGGAAATCACACTTTGAAGTAAATGAATTATACTTGAATTAAATAAATACTTCTAAAATAACTAAAATTACTAATTTATCTTGATCCTAAAAGAGAAGTGGGCCCTTGTTCCTTCTTCAGAATATGAATAACTTTTACTCAATAATGGAAAGAAATGTTGTACTTTATTTAATTTTCAAAATAACATGTATATACATGAAATTATGCTGGAATGATTATAATATAAGATCATTATCTATTCATTCATCGATTCATTAACTAACTTTTTGAAATTAGAAGGAGAAATGTATTTAAAGAACATCTCAACAACTATTCATAGAATACAAAATATGGTGATCTAAATGGCCAAATCCACTTATTAAAAATATGGAATATCTAAGAATCAGATCCCACGCTTATAGGGAGGTGTTGAAACTAACTCAACTAACAATAGATGGAAAATAACTAAGATAAATCTGAAGGGATTATATCTGATTTTACAAAATTGAAGTACAAATATATCCAAATCATTTTAGACCAGTACTATGAATAGTAATGTCTAAAATAAGATATCTAAGTATGGAAAGTCTATTTATATACAATAGATATCTTTAGAATCACTATCTTGATTTTTAGGATCTAGCTGGATATCTTCAGACCATGCCTGGGATCTTTGAAGCATTTTGTATAGGGATTTAGAATGCCTTTAGAGCATATTAAGAGTACCTTCAGAGCATCTTCAGAGTGTCTTTAGATCTGCATATCTTTAGATCTCATTGTATTCTTCTTCGAATCTTTAAAACTATTGCTTAAAAGGGTTGCCAAATCTGTTTGATGTCTTCTCAAAATGATCCCGCCATAGGGTTGTATTTTTGTACACAAAACTATGCTCATTTCATCCAAGTTAGACATAATAAAAAGATAAAGAATCATCAATATATCACATATAAACAAATGACAATTTCACTCATTTCCTACTTAGATAAGACCTTAACTATTCAAATGTAATTTAATATATAACCAAAATGCAATACTTATGGATAATTTATATTAGATATAATGAGCTATATGGAATGTTCATCAACTTATGGATAAATATGTACCATTAGCTTATGGATTTATCCAAATAATTTGTTTTTTTGATCCTAAATTACATCTCAAATAAACTTTTGTACATCTAAGGATGCCTTAATGAATGTTTTTTAGGTGTCAATCATCTTGTTCTTACTACAATGTTATTCTAGATACTTTAAAATATTATTAACTAATAATATTTTTTTTCTCACATTGATCTTACATGTTTACAAAAGCATGAGATCTCTTGCTTTGATACCAATGATATGCACCATAGATTCCATGATTATGGTGAGGTGGATAACCTTTTGTTTTGAAATAAGATATAAGTTGTATATTGGATAAAGGTAAACTAATTTTTTAAAAACCAATCATACATTCGAATGTGAAAGTATTTGACAAATAGTGTAACTTCTACTCAATATAAATTATAGGGAAAAGTATAGGTATGTACTATGTGCAATAAGGTTAGGAATACATGTTCTTGTGATCAAAAGGGGAAACACTTTATTTTATTTTCCTAGACTAGATGTAAATCAATATGTGTGTGATATGATAGATACTCAAACCATGTTAATAATCTCTTATTTGAATGTGTACTATTTCTTATTTTTGATCACTTATGGTTTAGATCATTACTATATATAAATCATTCCAATAAAATATCTACAACATATAATAGTTACAAAAGATACATTAGTTCATTTTTAGGACAAGTGATAATTGGTGTATTATAGGTGTCACAACTGAAATTCTAACTACATGTTATTCCTAATAGGTTTTCTGACATGACACAAACCTAGAGAGTGTCACCTAGCATGATGCATGGTATCAATAAGTTGACACATGAATGTTGAGTATTTATATTTTTACACGATTCAATAGACTTGTGTGGTATGTTATGGGAGAATGTAAAAGTTTCATGAGGCTATAAAGTTGATGCACATTTCTGAATGTTGATGCACAATGTACAAAGCTCAAATGCACCTATGTAGTGTTGGTGTTTTGTGTGGCATAATACAATGTGTTGTGACATCTCACAAGGATACCATAAGGTTTTTTCATGGTATGAGATATTGCAAGCATGGGGAAATTAAAATCATTGTGAAGAGTATGTAAAGACACACAAAAGTTCTGTATGGATCAAGCCATGTTTTTTCTATTGGTTGGTCACACCCTCCTCACTCCTCAAGGGGTTGAGTGTCACTTAAGAAAGACAAGGATATTCCTTATTTGGTGTTAGATATTTTTACTTCTAGTATCAATAAAAAATATAAATAGGATGGGGAGGTTCATGATGGTATAATATGAAAGCCCATTCCATTGGAGGGTGTGTAGAAAGACATTTAGGAATATAAACCACCGTCTAAGGATGATGATCTTCTTGTAGGTATATTTAATGTGCATATTAATTTTTGTTTTATGATGCTTTAGGTGGTAATTTAAATAACTATATTTATGATTAATTTTTATTTAGTTTTTGGTCATATGTGTTAGTGTTATATAGAACTTAATTTTTATTAATTTGACATGCTAGTTTTACACTTTGGTAGCAATTTCTCTTTTATGGTCATAGCTTGGTTTTTGTCTCATGTTAGGTATTATTTTCAAACTTAGGCCAAGATTACCTTCTCATTATAAATATCTTGTTTTCTATTAGAATTAATTTAATTATACTTTAGTAATTACATAGAATAATAGGTTGTTTTACAAGCACCAAATTATTCATATAACCATTTAACTTACAAAGAATAAAATTAAATATCCCAAATCTGGTTGGGGGCATATCCATGAGATTGGAACCCTAGTCTCTAAAAAATTAGATTTTTATTTTTTAATTAAATACAACTGGTACTCACATCCCCTATTATATTTAGCCTCCTAAATTTAAAAAACTCAATTAGGATAATTGATCATAAAATTGGATCGAGTAGATCATAAAATTTAATTGGTTAATATGATTCACTATTAATAAGTGTTAAAAAGTATCCATAACACACCAAGGCTTGGAAAAATAGTTAGTTTATGATATACAAGCTAAAAACGCATGGCTATCATAAAAAATACTTTTAGGGTAAATATTTGTGTTCCTCTTGAAAAATTAAGCAAGTTAAAAAAAGAGCATAAGATTTTAAGTTCATATGCAAATGATATGGCCTCTAGAAGTTAGAGGACTTTTCATGGTTAAAAAACCATCAATTAAGATAGGTGGAAATTAAATAACTGCCTCATTGAGTTTGAAAATTTAATTGGTGATTTTGCCATATATTAAGTGGAAGTTTCACCTACTAATAACACATAAAAAGCTAAAGGAAAAATAAGTTGTTGGAATTCAATTTTCTAACATGTCAAGACTACCTTGCATTCTAAAAGGAATTTAGTTTTTAAATGATGGACGTGTAATCCATGTGGAATTAATGGCTCATAGAAAAATATGTACCACAATTTCATGGAATTTGCCAAAGAGGTCATTGCATTACTCCTCTATAAGATATTGAAAAATATTTTGTACATATGAGAATGCCTTAGTGAATATCTTTTTAGGTGTTAGCTATATTTCTCTTGCTACACTATTATTCTAGATAATTTGAAACAAATACCAATTAATCCTTCTTTCTTGCATTGATCTCATGTGTCTACAAGAATATGAGAGATATTTCTCTAATACAAATAATACACACCATATGGATTAGGATGCTAGTATGGTGAATGATCATGTGCTTAGAAAAAAGATATATGTTGTAGAATGTACAAAGGTGAAAAAAACAATAGTAAACCAATCATACATTAAATGCAAAATTATTTGAAAAATAGTGTGACTTATATTGAATATAAAGAATATCAAAAAGTATAGATGTGTACAATGTGCACCAAGAATAGGAATGCAATTTCATGTGATGAAAAGGGGAACACATCCTTTTAATTTTGTATATTGGATGTAAGTTACATATATGTATAATACAATAGATATTCAAAGGTCCATACTAACAATATCCCATCTACATGTGTGATATTTCTCTTTTTTGATCATTCATGTGTCATATGGATACAATATATACATAATTTAAATAAGGTAGTTACACCATAAAATAGTTGAAAAATATATGTTTTTTCATCTTCTAAACGTGTGACAATTGGTCATCTTGTTGGTGTGGTAACTAGAATTCTGATATGTAGTATTACTGATATGGTATATGACATAGTGAAGACGTAGAGAGTTCCACCTAGAATGTTACATGATAGAAAGAAGCTTACATGTGAATTATAGTTTTGATGCAAAAATTACCTATATGGAATGTTGTGGGATTACACAAAGGTATTTCTAGGATATCAAGTTAGTGCATAATATTGCATGTTGATGCACAACGTGAAAAACTCAAATGCACCTATGTAGTGTTGGTGTTCTATGTGGCATGTTTCAATGTGTTACGATAACTTTGATGGATACTATAAGTCTGTACACATGCCAATATATGACACAAACATAGGGATCTCAAAGTCCTTATTAAAATTACATACATCCACACAAAATTTACATATGGATTAATCCATATATTTTTTTTTGGTTGGTCACACCCTCCTTATTACTCAAGGGGTTGGATGGCTCCTATGAAGTACTAAGGCTCTTCCTTCTTTGGTGTTAGCTCTTTATTATTATAGTTTGAAAGTGGAAGATAAAGAGGATGGTGAGGTGCATGATTTTATAGTATGGGAACCCATTCCATTGGAATATGCATAAAAATATATTTGTGAATATCAACCACCCTATAAGTACAATGATCATCCTAAAAATGTCTTTATTATGGTAGCTTAATTTATTGTGCTATGATTATTTGCATGGTGGTTTCAAAAACTATAATTGTGACTACTATTATTTATTTTTTAGTCTTAGGTGTTAGTGATCTCATAAACTTAAATTTATATAAATTTGGCATGCTAGTTATAAATTTTGGTATAAATTTTTATTCTACAGTCATAACTTGGTTTTTGTCTCATGTTAGGTATTATTTGAAAAATTAGACCAAGATATATTTCTAATTATAAATATATTATTTTATTTTGAATCACTTTCATTATATTTTAAAAATTACATAGAATAATGGGTTAATATATAACCACCCAATTATTCATATAAAATTTTGATAAAGATAAAGTGAGAGTTATTAAAGGGTTCATTCCCTTTTACAAGGATCAATAAAAAAGACAAAAATACCTAACCATAAATAATAAGCAGCATGGGTAAACAAAAATTTGTTGAATAATAACAAATCAACAACAAAAAAACATTATACACCAATAACCAAGGACAAAACAAACAAACAAATAGAAATTAAACATCAAGTCCATGAAGGACTAAATCCCATTCTGAGCCAAACCATCAAGAAATTTCTCTAGATCACCAATAGCTCCAACCTCCACCTGCAACACCTTATCCTTATCCTAGCCTTTTATCCTTTTAATATATCTCAAGTTATACTATTCAACTTTTCTAGCTTTGATGATCTCCTTTAACACTATGATATTAGATACACAATTTTTGATAGTTAATTTATTAATCTAAGTAATATGATTGATGTTGTCTTACATATTCATCTCCTCTCTCTCTATATTTGAAACCCTATCCTATAAATTAATCATCTTATCGTAAACATTCTCACCTTCCCCTATTTTATTCTTCAAACCCACCTGGATAGTGTTACCCCGAGGAAGAGACTTAAATTTTTTGATGGAGTCCTTCACATTATCAATTCATTTCATAGTCCACTTCTATATATTTTTGAGAAGGTCAATAGGTTATTAACCTGAATATACCTTGAAACTCCCCCTCAAAAAAATATGACTCTCCTTTTACCTTTAGCATCCTCAGTAATAGTATCCTTGACCCACACTTATTCCTCCTTCTCCATTGGGAATACATGTTGCAGAGGATACAAATCCTTCTCCTCCACATTAATAGAAATACTAATAGATAAATTAAACACTAAATCCTTATACTCAAATTTGACCACCTCTTATTCATCATCATATTTTGTCTTAAAAACCACTATAAATTTTTTAATAAGAGAGAGTTTAGAGGGTGCCCTAGGAATCTTAATGGAAATAGTTTTGGAAGTATTCCCTTTCCATTCCATTTTCCTCACCAATTCATCTTTATTGCATAATTACACTAGTTTAATAGTGGGGTAGTGACCCACCATCAAGGATTTGGAATGGTTATAGATAAGTAGGATTAAGGTCTGATGTAAAAGCAAAGGGCCCCTCCCTAAATAAAAATCCATAAAATAATCTACCAAAGAAAGTAACAAATAAAATGGGAAACTAACCACAATATTATGTCAAAAATGATTCGACAGAGTAAAATGGTAAAAAAATACAACCTATAAATGTCCCTCCATAGTTATGTATATCATAATATGATGAGAAAATTCATCGTAAGGAGAAGGTAGGGATTATTTCAAATAACCCCTTGATATTCAATCCATTACTACCCTTATGAAAGGAATTGATCTAACTCTTCCATTTTATCCCTTTTCACTTTAAAATACTTCCTCCCAATAACCTATAGATAAGATCTTTAATGACTAAAATAATCACACACCTCATAGACTATATACGCCCTTTCTAACCTCTCTCAAACTATACCAAGAGTACCATGACCTTTAATGTTCTCCATGTAGTTTTTGAGACTACTATATTCCAAAATGGTCCACACTTCTATTTTATTTTTGATTGGGCTAACCCTATTGGGCTTAACTCCATTCTTATCACCACCCATCATGCCCATGACACCAAAAACATTGGGAAAACACCCCAACCAAAAGTGTCTAAACTAAGCTCTAGTTTTGGAGTATCATAGGATTATTTAACCATCCCAACCAATAAGGAAAATGATTAAGCATTCATCATCCATGTAATCTGGTGTCTTATTGGAATTGAAATAGGATTTAACATGAGCTTCCTTTAGATTTTTACAACTTCAAAAATAATTCCCAAAGGATATGCAATGCATATAAAAGTGTTAAAATCAACATTGATGTAATCCATAAAAATATTGAACAATAACTTTATAGGACTATTCTACATGCAAATCAAACCATACTTATACATATCCACATTCAAATCTATTGATAAGAAATCAAGCATCTAACTCTGTAAGTTAAACCACCTACCCCAAAAGATCATATACAATGTTCAATTTAATAAAATTTTGTTCATCTATACCCTTGTTAGCAAACCAATCAGCTATCCTATTCCCTTTTCTATAGGTATGAATTATCTTAGATTGTTGAAAAGAATGGATAATTTATATAGTTCCCTCCATAAGATTAGTTATGGTCTAACTATGAATATGTTTTTTATTAAGGTAATGAATCACATTTAAAAAGTCTTCCTCAATAAAAATATGAGTGGAGCCAATATTTTTGGCCATTTGAATGCCCCATAGAGCTATAGTAGCTTCTACCATGTGATTGGATTAAATGTCAGTATTCCCAACATAAGCAACAATGAAAGAGCCTTTATGGTCTCTAATAACCCCTCCCCCCAGCTTTCCCAAGGTTCCCTTTATAGGCCCCATCAAAATTGAGTTTGAACCAATCCTTTGGAGGTAAAATCCATTTATTTAAACTCCTTATATGTTTATTTTTGACATAGTCAATTATGCCATCATAAGGGAGGCTCCAATTTTTAACAATATTTAATTCATCTCATTTGAATTTTTTATTGTATTTAGACTTGAGAGAGATAAAGTTTTTCTTCATAAAATAAATAATTTTGGATACACAAGTGCACTACTTCTTTTCAAGTCCTTAAATATTCTCTGATTTATTTCTTTCCAAATACCCCAAAAGACATAGGGTAAAGCCATATACCATAAGCTTATAAGACTATCACTTTTGAAAGGAGAAAATAATTATCACCAAAAATCAAACAAAGATGAAGGTTGAACCCAGTCCCCATCAAAATTAAAGAGAAAAACTACTAAAAGCTTAAAGTAAAAGGGGCATTTCATCATAAGATGAACCATTGATTCAATATTGCTTTGACATAGGATGCACCTATTTAGAATTGGAATACCTCTTTTCATGAGATTCTCTATGGTAATAATTTTATTTTAAATCACTAACCAAAATAAGAAATTGATTTTAGGAAAAAAATATTTATTTCAAAGCTTGATCCGAGGAAAACCATCATGATGTTATTTAAGAGCAACAATATAACCTAATTTTACATTATAATTACCATCATAATAATCCTCCCATATTAGCTTATCCTACTTATTGGAGCTACACAAAACACCCTTGAGCAAATCATTGAGATCAGAGAGAATCTTGGTTACCTTGAGATCAACATTATTTAACACTAATGATTTCCAAGCTCTAACAAAACCTATGTTCTTGGTATAATCGAAAACACTTTCCCCATAACTCCCCCTAAGACTTACATTGACCCTATTCCAAGGCTCAACATTCTGAAGAGGCAAGTTGAGAATCTATGGATCCTCCCAAGATAACACTCTTTCACTTAAACCTATCTTGAATTTACAACCATTGGAAATGATCTTTCTACACTTCAATAACCGATTCCAAAAATAAGATCTTTTCAGAAGGGAATAATCTAATAGCCAATTTTTAGCATCCCAAGAGACCATGTACTTAGGTTTAATAAATTTAGTATAATGGTTAGTTTATTTAAGGAACCTCCAACCCATTTTATCACTCAAATCTAAATTCATTGGTTAAATTTTATGAATGCCCAACCCACCAAAACTTTTTGGAAAACACATGATATCCCAATTTACTAGAGGAAATATGTTCTTCTCATTTAAACTACACCACATGAACCTTTGTTGAATTTTGTCATTCTTATCCATAATATTTCTAGGCATTTTTAACAAATACATCAAATAAATCAAATGATTTTGTAGCATAATCCTATTCAACATTAGTTTGCTTGCCTATGAAAGCAAGTTGCCTTTCCACCTAACAAGCTTCAGTTGAAACCTATCAATTAAAGAGTTCCACATAGCCATAGGCATCTTATCATAAAAAAATGTCATACCAAGATAAGTTGAAGGAAGAAACTTGACAATGTAGTCCAAAACTCTAACAATTTTATGTTGTTGGATAAGAGGAGTATTAATAAAAAATAACAAATTTTTTCCTAAATTGATCTTTTGACCAGTGGCTTCTTTTTAGTCATTTAAAAATTTATTCAACTCCTTAGCTTCCTTAATGGAAGCTTAAACCACGAGTAGAGTATCATCTAAAAATTATTGATGAGAACTAAGTTCCACATCTAAGGCTAATTTGATTCCTTTGATTTTACCCCTTCTAATATTTGAAGATAAGGTTATACTAAGAGATTTTTCCATGATAATGAAAATAAATTGAGATAATGGGTCTCTTTGATGCATCCCCCAACCATTGGGAACAAACCCTTCAGGGGACCCATTGATCAAAATAGAGAACATAGCTATAGAAATACAAATGTTAAACAATTTTCTAAAATGGTAATGGAAACCAAATGTAGCCATAATCAAATCAATAAAGGTCCAAGAAACCCTATCATATTATTTATTCATATCTAACTTTAGAACCATGCCTTATTTTTCACCCTTACCCATCGAGTGGAGAGTCTCGTGGACCCTGATTATACCATCTTGTATGTGTCTTCCATAGACAAAACTAACATGTTGATAAGAGATAATAGAAGGAAGTAAAGGTTACAAACAAAGAGCCATAATTTAGTGATAATTTTATAAATGGTATTACAAAGAATAATAGGCCTAAAATATTTTAAATCCTTATCACATGGGTTTTTTGAGATCAAAGCAATGAAGATATTATTCAACTCCCTCAGATTATTTCTATAAGAGAAGAATTTCTCAACAGTTGTTATCACATTCATCTTGACAATATCCCAAAATTGCTGAAAAAAATCTACAAGAAAGTTGTAAGGCTAGGGGCCTTATCTCCTTCCATAGACAAAAAAAAATTTAAACTTCTTCAAGTGTAATTGGATCTAACAATATCTTATTATCATCCTAACTTATTAGAGAATGAATTGAATCCATAATTCTATTAACCACTTCACTATTACCATGGTCATCATGAGAAAGAAGAGACATATATAAATTAATTGCTTCATCCTTAATGACTTGGGGATTAAAATTGGAATCACCTTTTTCTTTAGTAATCTCTAATATTTTGTTGGAACTTCTATGTTTAAGGGCTGAAATATGATTTATTTTATAATTTTTTTATCACCTTCTTTCAGCCAATTAGCCCATGATTTTTTCCATCAAAAATATTATTTATTAGCTATTATAGAGAAATAATCACCAAGAAGGTCATTTTATATCAAATAATATTTTTGATCCATACCCTTAGACATAATCTTCCTCTCCAAATTCTGCACAATTTTCCTTTTTTTAACAAAGATATCCCAAAAAAATTCTCTGTTACATCTTTTATTGTTAGATTTGATGTTTTAAAGTTTTTTGGACACTCTACACATGAAATACCTTTGATATCAATGTTACACCATTACTTAATTTTGTCCTTAAATTTAGGATGTTGTATCCACATATTTTCAAATCTAAAAGGGGTACTGGGTATTCTATCCACCATATCTAGATTGAGCAGAATGTGATTATGATTAGAATAAATTTTAGGCAATGAATTCAGACATATATTGTGATAAATCATCTAGTCAGGAGTAGTAATAAATATATCCAATATAATCCTATATTAGATTATCACCAAATCACCTATTAGACCATGTGCAACTAGAACCTTTGAGTTAAATATCAATCAAACCATTAGATATGCTAAAGCTATCCAAATCCTCCTAATTTATGCTATATTTATGTTTACCACCTTTTTTCACCATAGGTGGTATGGAGGTATTAAATTCCGCAACTATCATCCATTTGAAATCTAAGCAATATTTCTTAAAACCATTTAATTCATCCCAAATCTTCCTTCTTCCTGTATACTTATTAAGAGCATATATATCTCAAAGAATCCACTTAGAGTTATCAACCAAATTAGTAAACAAAATGGTCATATGATGCTCATTATTAATCAAATAATCACCGTTGATAATCAAAGGATCACAAAAAATAACCAGTCCTCCCGAGGCACCAATGAAACTGACTCCAAAACCAAAGGCTTCCCTCTAAATCTTATTCTTAACCTCTATTACCCTCAAATCTGACATCTTAGCTTATTGAATAAACAAAAACATGGGGTTATTAATCTTCCTAAGATCTCTAAGGTTTTTATGTTTCTTGGAATTATTAAGACCCATAATATTTTTGAAAATTATTTTTATTTAGAAATGGATGCTTTATTTCCACTCACCTCTAATGTAGCCTTAATGCCATCAATAATCACCATTTTTGTAGATTTATTATGAGAATATTTTTGACTTGATTTGCCTTTCTTATTCTCAGAACCTAGATCTTTTACTTTCCTCCCAACATTTCTTGTGACTCTTTAATTATTATGACTAACAATTTCTTTCCCTTTCCTTTGAACCAGAGTAGAATCTTCCAAGGAATACGGAACACACTCCTCATTTTTACTACCATCTATGAATCTATCCTTGATTTTGTTTTAGGGGGAAATGGTTCATCCTCACCATCTAACTCTTTGAAATATGAGGACAACAAATTAGTATTAAGAAGATCCTTATCTTGTAGTATCACTTTTTCTTCTTCTAAACCTTCCCCATCTATCTCTACTAGGATACTTACTTCTACCATTTTGAGTGGTTTATTCCCTTGATCCTCATTCTATTTGTTCTCCTCATCCTCTATAGCTTCCTTGTACACACCAATCTTTATTAGATCCAAATTATATTGAACTTCAAACCTTTGATCATGCTTGAATAATTACTCATTCTTATCCAGGGTCATAAAATATTTTTATTGCATTAAAATTTCCTTGTCTTAAATGGTTAGATCATTTTCATTTTGCTACCAAGTATTTAACTCTTTTCTACTTTATATCTACTTTTTTTCTTTTTTGGAGACATTTTAAAAATATCAGCTAGGTTATGACAATTAGTGTATTTCAAAGGAGACTCATCATATTCTATTTTATGATTTTAGTCTCCAAAAATGGAATACAATGTAATGGATTTTGGGAGGATTTTTCCCACAAAATCATTCACATGAAAATGAGCATAAATAAGTCTTACCCTAGTCTTTATTGTAACATCAAAAGTAATCAAGGTCCCAAAATATTTGGCTATGCTTGACATAATTTCCTCTTCCTAATACTCAATAGGAAATCCAAGGAAACACACCCAAACCATCATAAGATTTATGTCTTCTTTGTTTAGATCAAATTTAGGCTTCCATTTCCTCAACACAAGGCCCATTCTACCAAAAAACCAAGGGCCTCTAACTAGGATTCTAGAAAAATCCTTAGCATTATTGAGCTTAAAAAAGAAGAAGCATTGCATCATTGTTGAACTCTCCATATGGCCTTTAGTATTCCATTTCCTTTTATCCCATTTACAAATGACATCAATATTTAGCTTAAGATCCTAGGAATTTTACAATCAAGGTTGTGTCCATTTTAGTAATAGATCTTCTTACCATTGTAGTTGGAATGTCAAGATGAAGCCCTTTTGAATTTTCCTTTGGTTCCAATGAAATATGATTATAGGGAACAATATTTTGAGATGGAATTTTCCCTCTAAGTCATTATACCCATGAAACCTCAGATCATCATGCAAACATTAGTGGGGATAGACCAGCTAGAATCCCCAACCTGTAACAAGCTTCTTGAACACTTCCATCACCATCCCCTTTTTCCTACTCTAAATAGGGATTCAAATTCAAAGAGTTATTTCTTCCCTTCACTATCACCATCTCCAATCAAATGGGATAAATTATTTGTCCACCAAACCTTTTTGATTATTCATATAACTAATGAATTTATGATTTATCAAATTAAACCTCGCATATACCAGTCAGGGTATATCTATAAGATTAAAATCTTGATCTATACAAAACTTACCACTTGACCAAGCTCCTAAGGATTAAAAAAATTGTTTGATTTATTTTTATGAATTATAATATTTCTAAGTCTATTTGAAAAAGAAAAAAACACATAAAAATAAGAAAGATTACCACCTATCAATGTTTTTCATCCCTTGTGCTTGTATTGCAAGGGATAGACATAATGGTGAATGATTAATTGCCATTAATATCATAATTTTAATACAAAGATTGTGCTCTATGGTTATTTTTTACTTAAAAATTTAATGAATTATGCTCTAAAAATGATTTTACTCTAGGTTTTCAATATAATATGAAGTGTAAGATAATAATGACCAAAGATATTCAAAATTTATTAAAGGGAATGAAAGTATTTCATCTTATGACCATAGTTTCTTTTTTTATATATTATTTTAATAAATTAAATCAATTAGTTTCCTTTTACTATTGCATATTCAATCTTGTCATAACTTTTAAAATTAAATCATTCTTCAATATTTTCATAATATTAAAACATATAAAAACTATGATGTTTCTTATTCATAGTAACTACTTTAAATTTGAAGTACCATAAGATTAGAAAGTGACAAAAGTCATTTTGATTTAAAAAAAAGGAGGATATTAAAATATGCCAATAATCTTATTAACTATATTTAATCATATATTATAATAATCTAATAGAAATATTATGTAAATTTTATGACATGCAACTATTTATCAAGTGTGTAGTCAATGTATTGCTGTGAATCTTGAATGAATAAATATTGTTAAAAACAAATCAGACATATTGTGATGAGGTATTTTTTGATCTCTTCCATAACATGGTATTACATATATGTCAAATAGAATGTTTCTTTTTCACACATGATCCAATTGAGAGACCATGCTATGCATGATAAATCATGAATAATCCTACGATAGAAGCTATAAATTCCAAAAAAACTTCTTAATTTAGTGAGATTGGGTAGAGTTGGCCAATATTGGATTACCTAAATATTCTCTAGATTATTTATTTATTAAATATATGTGGTGAAAAATTTAAAAAAATTCTAAGTCGATTTATAACTTATGTCTATAAAATGTGTCTAAAATGCATGAGATGCACTCCACATGCTCCTCATAAGTATTAGATAATGATGGACTTGAGGGAGGGTTTGAGTAGACAATCCATCAAGTGCATGAATGTTGTTGGAGAATTAATCAATTTGAAAGGCATATTCAACTTTTTGTAAAATCCTTATAGTGTTTTGAATGTTGTCTTCCAAACGTCTTTAGGATGTAGTAACACTTGATGATAACATGAATTCAAGTTAATTTTGGTGAAGTGTTGTGTACCATGTAGTTGGTCTAAGAGGTCATTAATGTATGGTATTGGGTATCAATTCTTCATAGTTATATATTTGAACACATGATAGTTAATTTGCAAGCATCGTGTACCATATTTATTTGGTTTGAGGACTATCATGTTCATATAAGGAGTTGAGCTGGGATTGATATTATCTTGATCAAGAAGCTCTTAGATCTAAAGCCAGACTTTATCATTCTCCCAACTAGAACTATGGTATAGTGGACTATCTAGAAGAGAGGATCTAGGGAAAAAATGATTTGATGTGTTTCCATGTAATGTGTTGGTAAACCCTTTGGATCTTCAATTACATACTAATATTACTACAATATCTATTTTTATGTTTTTATTTATGTTGCATGGACCACAGCCAATGTGTGCCCAATTTCCAATAAAGGTAATTTTGAGTAGGCCATGAGTAGCATAAAAGTTTTCATGTGTGATATAATCTCATAGCATTGTTTGGCAAAGACAAAAGTAATTTTGGTCATTAGAGTAAATTCCAAGAGTTTGAAGAATTGATATTTAACATGCATAGTCCACCACTATGACTTGGATTGATATGTATCACCGCGATCATACAAATATGACATTCCAATAAAAAAATGTCACAAATGTCAAGTGGCATGATGTTATAGGTAAATGTGTTCTCCATAGACTTGAATTTATATTGGAAAGTTAATTATGGATAGATAAGTATATCATTCCATTTATAAATACAACCCAAATATTATGGTTTAGGATGTGATTCAATGATGAGGCCTAGGCATTAGGTTGTAGCTTGCACAATGATTTTCTTCTAGATTCCACTATCAATGATGACATGAAGAGGTTAAACCTTCGCCAAAAACTTGGTGTGTTTAAAAATTTATCACTCCTCAATGGTTTCTATGGTAGTGGTATTAGTGCTTAGATAATTTGTGTTTGGATCATTGTCATGCACTAGAATGAAACCTGATATAAACTATACAATCAATGATTTTTACATGTAACATTCAAAACCACCATGTGATCCTCTATGGTATTAATGGCATTACCTGTCACCTTAATTATTCCTAACTTTATTTGGATCAAAATATGTTGGAGTATTTTGGTGTAATGCAACCTTCTTAAACTACTCTTACTTGTGTGATGATAGTGTTAGATCATGCATTGTGCACGAGATGGTTGTTTTACAGAGTGTCTAATGCTGAAGGGAACTTATTCTTAATATTTTCCTTGCCTTCAATCTTGATGGCATTGTGCTATTTTTACCTAATGTGTAGGAAGTAAATAAAATTCCATCTTTGCTCAAATATAAGGTGAAAGTTTACTAATATACTTTAGAACCTTATGTTGATCTGTTGAGTCCTCATGCAAACACATAGTATAGTCATGGAACTCATTGGTATAGTCTTCAATTGGTTGTTCCTTATCACAACTATTGAAACTTGATGTATGCATTCATGTAGTGATTGACGGGGTAATATTCAACATTGTGAAGGTGATATTCTTTGTGCTAGTGAAATGATTGACCAATAAGTAAATCTCAAGTCATTGAATCCAACTATCTAATGGTGTGTCATTGAGTTTACCTTTGAAAACTAGAATGTAAAGAATGCCTTGAAATTTGAAATGACTTTGGTTCTAAAAATATGGATGCATAATCCATATGGAAGAATAAATTTCTTGTGGACTAAGTTATACCATGATTTTATAGAATTGGATATATACTTTGTTATGTTACTCCTCAAGGGCATCCTGAATAATATTTTTTACATTTGAGGAGGCTTTAGTGAATATTTTCTGGTTATAAATCATATTTATCTTACTACAAAATTTTTACTAGATTTTTGAAATAGAACTGATGATAAGCCTTCTTTATCACATTGAGATCACATGTTTCCAAACATACGAGAGATCTTTCTCTAATAACAATGATATATACCAAAGGGCCTATGATGTTAATGTGGTGGATAACCTTATGCTTAGAAACAAGCTATAGGTTGTATAATGTAAAAAGGTAAACTAAACAACAATAAACTAATCATACTTTTAAATGTGAAATTATTTGAAAAAATAGTGCAAATTCTATTCAATAGAAATAATAAGGAAAAGTATAGGGGTGCACATTGTGTAGAAAGGCTAGGAATGCAAATTACTATGATCGAAATGGGAAATTATTTATTTTATTTTTGTAGATTAGAAATAAGCTACATATTTTTGTGATACAATAGATACTCAAATCATGCTAACTATTTCCTATTTACATATGTAATCTTTCTTGTCATTGATCACTTATGCATGAATTGATTACAATATACCATCATTGCAAGAAATTACTTACACCATACAATGGTTACAAAAGAGATATTGGTTCATCTTTTGGATGAGTGACAATTGGTATTATTATAAGTATGGTGGTTACAATTCCAACTATGTATAACTCCTGATAGGGTCTATAACTTGGTATAAACCTAGAGAGCATCACCTAGCATGACATACAATAACAATAAATTGACATGTGATTTTTGAGTATTAAGATATTTTTGCAGTGTAACATAATTTCATGATATGCTACATGCATATACAAAGGTATCATGAGGATATAATTTTGGTGCATAGTGTTATATGTTGATGTGTAATGTGAAAAGCTCAAATGCACCTACACAGTTTTAGAGTTTTATGTAGCATATTATGAGGTGTTGCAACAACTCATAGGGATACTCTAAGGTTTTGCACATGCCATGAGACAATGCAATCATGAGGAACTCAAAGTCCTTATGAAGAGTGTGTAGACCCACACAATTTTTTTTTATGGATTAAACCATTTTTGTTCTATTTCCCTCCTCAGTCCTCAAGGGGTTGGGTGGCTCCTAGGAAAGACAAGGTTCTTCCTTCTTTCGTGTTACCTATTTCTCCTTCTAGTCTAATTTTGGAAGATAAAGAGGATGGTTAGATGCATGATTGTATAGGATTGGAGACCATTCCATTGGAGGATGTATAAAAAAATATTTAAGAATTTCAACCACCATATAAGGATGATGATCCCCCTATAGGTGTCTTTATTGTGCAAATGTAATTTATTATATTATGATTTTCCAAGTGGTGGTTACAAAATATGTATTTATTATTATTATTTCTTTATTTTTTAGTCTTAAGTGTTTTTGGTCTCAAAAACTTAAATTTATATTAATTTGACATGCTAGTTATACACTTTGGTAGCGGTTTCTCTTCTATAGTTGTAGCTTGGTCATTGTTTTATGTTAAGTATTATTTTTAAACTTAGATTAGGATCTCTTTTTCATTGTAAATAACTTATTTTATATTGAAATTTCTTTCATTATATTTCAATAATTACATAGAATGGCAAGTTATTGTTAAACTACTAAATTATTCATATAATTATCTAAATTACAATGACTTGAATAAACATATAATGAACTGGGTAAAGGTATATCTATGAAATTGAAACATTGATCTCTAAAATATGTTGGGTGAATATTTTGTCGTCAACTAACTAATGGAAAAATGGGTATATCAATCACAATATAGGGAGATTTATATGACAAAAAGTGTGGGTTTACCACATCTTAATGAGATAAATCTCTCCTCTCATCAAGGGGAGGTTCCCTATAAATAACTTGTATGCTATATATATATATATATATATATATATATATATATATATATAAAAGCAAAAAATAATACTCAGGGCAGGATAACACCATCCATCTCTCTTTTTTTAGAGATGATGTTTAGAGAGCAAAAGAGAAATCATGGTTGATGACTAAAAGCATTCCTCTTCCTTCAGAAATGGTATTCAACAAATAGCAAAAAATCTCCTGGAGTAGTAACTATGTCCACGAGAAAACCCACAAAAGAACAAAGTCTTTCGTTGCCTCCTTCACTGATCCAAAGCATACGTAACAGTAGAGTAAATTAAAGCTCAAAGCCTTCACTTAAAACTATAATAGATAAAAAGATCACAAGGATAAAACCAGCTCAAAATCTTTCTGATATCTTTTAGAATGTCTTTAGATAATTTCAATGTACACACTTTACTTATTCAATCAAACAGATGAGAGATTATTAGGAAAGAGAACATAAGAACTATTTCCTAATTAACACAAATTATCTCAACACAAAGTCTGAAATTAACCTGGTTCTCATTCATTCTATAAAATATGATTTACAAATTGGGCTCAAAGTCTCAAGAAGTATCTTAATTTCGACAGAGTTTTTGCTCTCAATTATCCAGATAGCCTTTTACAAAAGAGGTTCCCTCTATATATATATAAAGGGAAAAACCTTCAAAATTGGAAAAAGACTAAAATATTGAAGACCTAGTCAAAGATGAGTTGACATTGACTTTAGGACTTTTATGGATTTTTACATGTAATTACATATTAAAAAAGTGCATGTGAAAATGTCCCAAGTCAATTACAAAGTACATGAGAAGAATGAAGAAGAGAAAATAGAATAATAGTTCAACTCTTGTCTCCAGACTTCTTCAGATGAGCATCATACATGGCGATAGATGCATGTATCTTGATACTATCTAGCGCAATAGTATTTTTGAAAATCACCTTAGCTATGATTATATCATCTTTCATTGCTATGATTGCTTTTGTATGAATAGTTAATCTGGTTCTCAGATTATCCAAGGTTAACTGATTATCTAAAATATTATCCACAAAAGTCATGGAGAATGCTCTCTCCTCAAATTCCCTTCAGATCATACCTTCGAATTCCTAAATCATTTCCTCTGCTAAAAGGAATTGATTGTCTTGAGAGGTGAGTTTGCAAGGCAATTCCTCCAATTTGTTGAGTAGGCTGGTGTCACTTTCTTCACTGGCATCCTTAGAAGATTCAAGGTCATTGATCATCTCCTTAAGTACTTGGATCCTATATATTAGTGATTTTTTGATTTCAATATAAGAATCTCTATTGGTAGTGATGCCGATTGATACTAAGGTATGTTTCTTCATAGCTTTCATCTCTATCCACTTGCTAAGATATTTGTTTGTGCTGTCAATATCTTGAGAAACAAGAGAGATAAGTTCTTCTAACTCTATTCTCATTTTCTTCATTTTACCTGTCTTCTCAGCCACCTCTGTAAGCAATAAAATCTCTTGTACATGAATTTTATCTATATAATTTTCAAGTACTTTTCCTTTCAGGTAGGTCCTCTCTACTTTTTGTGTTAGGGTGTGGAGCTAAAAGCTTCACCAAGGAGCAGACTTAAACAGGTTCGGGTCTACACAGACACCGGCGTCGGTCAGGAGCGACTGACGTCGGTCAGTTGCAGTTGTAGAGGCACCAATGTCGGCAGTAGGGTCAGCCGGTGACGATCACAGGCGAACAGGCAGGAACCGACGTCGGTTACCTGTGTGTCCAGAAAGCGATTTCCGAGGACAGAAGCGAGTGTTTACATGATGAGTTTGAGTTGTAGACTCAAGCTCGCGTCTCTATTATTAGCAATATTATTTTTAGAGCCCTTGTTCAAGAGGCTTAACTGTTTGTTGTAAGAGCATGCTCAAGTTTCCTAATTCTATATGTAGGAAAGATCTTCTTAGCTTAGTATGTTTAATAGTATGAGTAGAACATTGTGAATGTTTGAAGGACAGTACTGAGTTGCATCAATCCAGGTTGTTGGATTTGAGTGTACTTGAGAGAGAGCTCTTGAGGAATAGAGATCTAGTGAGAGATCTTGTGTGAATCTGAGAGAGGTGTGGAAGAACGAAGTTTCTTCAATTGTATTCCTATTGTAAAGAGTTTTAATACAAGTTTTCAGGGTGTTTTCTTGTATCTCTTGTTATGTGTTATTTATCATTCTAGTTACTTATCTATCTAATTTATTTCTGCATTTATTGCTTTCACAAGTGTAATCAATTATTGGTTGATCCCCAACAAGTGGTATCAGAGCCTTGGTTACAGGTTCAGAGCTCAATAAGTGGTATCAGAGCTCAGGTTCACTAACAGGTGGTTCAAATCTGTGTAGTGTGTTTGGATTACAGGTTGCTCACAGGGGTTTCTACAGAAATTTTTGTTTGAGTGGGAGAAGCAATGGCAGAAGAAAGTAAGTTGAGAATGGAAAAGTTTAATGGCAAGAACTATCAACACTGGAGAATGCAGATAGAAGACTATCTGTATCAGAAAGATCTTTACTTATCGTTAGGTGGGATAGCAAAGAAGCCCAAGGACATGGAGGATGAACAATGGGAAGTTCTTGACAGAAAGGCTTTGGGGTCTATAAGACTGAGTCTTGCATCCACTGTGATATCCAATTTGTCACAGGCTAAAACTACGGTAGAGTTAATGACTACGTTAGCAAATTTTCATGAAAAACCCTCAGCTTCTAATAAGGTATATTTAATGAAGTAGTTATTTAATTTGCATATGCAAGAAGGTGGATCTGTCTCTAATCACCTGAATGATTTCCATGGTATTGTTAATCAATTAAGTTCAGTCAATATTGTATTTGAAGATGAAATAAAAGCTCTTTTAATATTATGTTCTTTGCCTGAAAGCTGGCATGGCTTGGTAATGGCAGTTTCTAATACTGCTTCTGCTTCGAATATTTTAAAAGTAGAGGATGTGGTTAGTGTTATCTTGAATGAGGAAATTCACAGGAAAAGCACAGAAGAGACATCTAGGAACGCTTTAAATCTCGAGAGCAGGGGAAGGAAAAAAGAAAAGAGCAAGAGGAGATCAAGATCTAAGTCTAAGGGAAGAGGCAGATCTAAATCCAAGAATGGCAGAAGGCCACAATGCTGGAACTGTGGAAAGTTGGGGCACATAAGCAGAGATTGCTGGTCAAAGCCAAAGGAGGAGAATCAGCACGAAGGAAAGGAAGAGGCAAAGGTTGTAGGTATTGCACAGGATGCTCTTATTTTATCTTTGCATAATAATATAGAATCTTGGGTATTAGATTCTGGTGCATCTTTCCATGCTACCCCTAACAGAGAATATTTCAGTGACTATATCCATGGAGATTTTGGAATAGTGTACTTAGGGGATGATGAGCCTTGTAAGATTACTGGCAAAGGTAAAGTGCAGCTGAAGATGCAAAATGGCAACACATGGGTGTTGAGAGATGTGATGCATGTTCCTAGTTTGAAAAGAAATTTGATTTCTGCAGGTAAGCTAGGTGATGAGGGTTGTATAGTAACTCTCACAGTAAATTCTTGGAAGGTGACCAAGGATGCACTTGTTATGGCCAGAGGTAAGAGAGAAGGTACTCTCTATTTGTGTAATTGTGTTACTAACAAATCTCCTTCCGTTTTATCTACTTCAGATGTGGATGCTAAATTGTGGCACTCAAGGCTTGGCCACATGAGTGAGAAGGGGATGTCAATTCTTAAGTCTAAAGGTATGCTTTCAGATTTGAAAAGTATGGATCTAGAATTTTGTGAGCATTGTGTATTTGGAAAATAGAAAAGGGTTAGTTTTCTCAAGACTAGGTCTACTAAGAAAAGGCAGAAGTTGCAGCTTGTTCACACAGACGTGTGGGGACCGGCTCAGGTAGCCTCTATTGGAGGATCACGGTACTATGTTACATTCATAGATGACGCCACAAGAAAGGTATGGATCTACTGTATTAAAAAGAAATCTGATGTTTTTGAGACTTTTAAGATTTGGAAAGCCATGGTTGAGAATGAAACAGGCAGAAGATTAAAGTGCTTGAGATCTGATAATGGCGGTGAGTTCTGCAGTCTTAAGTTTAACTGGTATTGTTACACACATGGAATCCATAGGCAAAGGACGGTTCCAAGGACACCTCAGTAGAATGGTATTGTTGAAAGGATGAACAAAACTATCATGGAGCGTGCAAGATGTATGAGATTGCATGCTGGGTTGCCCTTAGAGTTTTGGGTAGAAGCAGTTGACACCACAGTGTACCTGATTAACAGAGGACCCTCTACAGCTCTAGATGGTGGAATTCCAGAAGAGGCATGGACAGGTAAAAAGGTAGATCTCTCATATCTCAAAGTTTTTGGTTGTGAAGCCTTTGTGCACATAGATAAGGAAAATAGAAAGAAGCTTGATGCCAAGTCTATGAGGTGCACGTTTATTGGCTATGGCTCAGATGATTTTGGTTTCAGATTTTGGAATCTAGGAACTAACAAGGTAATTAGGAGCCGTGATGTTGTTTTCAATGAAAGAGTGATGTACAGTGATCAGATAAGGAAGCTAGATCAATCTGGGCAGAGCAATAGTGAATTGGATGAAGTTATGGTCCAAAATGAGCTCACGGAAAAAATAAATAATCACTTACAGGAAAACACAGAGACCGACGTTGGCAGGTTAGGAACCGGCGTCGGCACTATAGAAACCGATGTCAGTCATTCAGAGACTGACATCGGTAGACAGGCATCGACGTCGGCCAGGAAGAACCGATGTCGGCCAGTAACAGGTCTACAGGTGGCCGAGGTCAGTCACTATCAAAAAATTTGGGTGGACAGTGTGTTGAAGATGAGTCCAAGACACCCATCAGGAGGTTTGAAAGGGTAAGTAAGCCTCCAATTAGATATTCTCCTTCCTTATATTATTTATTGCTAACTGATGGTGGAGAACCAGAGAGTTTTGAAGAAGCATTACAGGTGGAGTCCAGGAGTAAGTGGGAGCGTGGCATGGTTGAGGAGATGGAGTCCTTAAGAGAGAACCAAACATGGGATTTGGTTGAATTGCCAGCTGGTAAGAGAACACTGAAGAACAGATGGACCTACAGGTTGAAAGAAGGTGAGGATGGATAGATGAGATATAAGGCCAGATTGGTTGTAAAAGGATTTGCACAAAAGCCAGGTATTGACTTTGGCGAGATTTTTTCTCCTATTGTTAAGATGACTTAAATACGGGTTGTATTGTCTTTGGTTGCTTTTGAGGATTTGCATCTTGAGCAGCTAGATGTTAAGACAGCATTTCTTCATGGAGACTTGGATGAGGAAATATACATGGAACAGCCTGAAGGATTTGAGGTCAAGGGTAAGGAGAAGTTAGTGTGCAGGTTGAAGAAAAGCTTGTATGGCCTCAAGCAAGCTCCTAGGCAATGGTATTTGAAATTTGACAGGTTTATGACTGAGCATGGCTACAGTAGATGTCAATCTGACCATTGTGCATATTTTAAGAGATTTGATAATGGTAGATATATTATTCTATTGTTGTATGTAGATGATATGCTGGTTGCAAGATCTCACATGCAAGATATCTCTGAGCTTAAGGTGAAATTAGCTCAAACATTTGCTATGAAGGATTTGGGAGCAGCAAAGAAAATCCTTGGCATGAGCATTAAGAGGGACAGGAAAAATCACAGATTGATATTGTCTCAAGAGGATTATGTGGACAAGGTGTTGAAACGGTTCAATATGCAGGATGCTAAATTGGTAAGCACACCTTTGGTTGGACATTTTAAGTTAAGTAAAGAACAATGTCCTAATTCACATGATGAGGTAGAGTACATGAGTAAGGTTCCATATTCTTCCATGGTAGGAAGTTTGATGTATGCAATGGTGTGTACTAGACCGGATATTGCCCAAGCAGTGGGAGTAGTAAGTAAGTATATGGCCAATCCAGGTAAGGAACATTGGAAAGCAGT
The DNA here is from genome assembly GCA_037957365.1 of Torreya grandis. Classification (NCBI taxonomy): domain Eukaryota; kingdom Viridiplantae; phylum Streptophyta; class Pinopsida; order Cupressales; family Taxaceae; genus Torreya; species Torreya grandis. Next base: position 462,110 of record JARHVA010002029.1, on the reverse strand, counting down.
TCAATGGATCCTTAGATATCTGAGAGGAACTAGCAGTAGGCACTTGTGCTATGGAGGTTCAGATACTTCTCTACATGTCTATGTAGATTCAGATATGGCAGGTGATTTAGATGGCAGGAGGAGCACCATAGGCTATGTTTTTACTGTAGGTGGAACGGTGGTTAGCTGGATATCTAAGTTGCAGAAGTTTGTAGCCTTGTCAACTACAGAAGCAGAGTATATTGCAGCCACAAAAGCTAGCAAGGAAATGATATGGATGACACGGTTCATGGAAGAGCTTGGAAGGGAGCATGGAAGTTGCAGATTGTATAGTGACAGTCAGAGTGCAATCCATTTGGCTAAGAACTCAGCTTTTCATTCAAGAACCAAGCACATACAGCTAAGGTATCATTTCATACGGCAAGTATTGGAAGATGGTGAGTTGAAGCTGGAGAAAATCCATACAGACAAGAATCCTGCTGATATGCTAACAAAGCCGGTTACGAAGGAGAAGTTGAATCTTCATTCAACTTCTATTGGTCTGCATGATTGAGTTGAAGATGGAGGAGCTAGAAGATGTTGCTGTACAGGTACTGGTGCAGCTGGTTTATCTCCAAGTGGGAGATTGTTAGGGTGTGGAGCTAAAAGCTTCACCAAGGAGCAGACTTAAATAGGTTCAGGTCTACACAGACATCGGCGTCAGTCAGGAGCAACCGACGTTGGTCAGTTGCAGTTGCAGAGGCACCGACATCGATAGTAGGGTCGGCCGGTGACGGTCACAGGCGAACAGGCAGGAACCGACGTCGGTTACCTGTGTGTCCAGAAAGCAATTTCCGAGGACAGAAGCGAGTGTTTGCATGATGAGTTTGAGTTGTAGACTCAAGCTCGCGTCTCTATTATTAGCAATATTATTTTTAGAGCCCTTGTTCAAGAGGCTTAACTATTTGTTGTAAGAGCATGCTCAAGTTTCCTAATTCTATATGTAGGAAAGATCTTCTTAGCTTAGTATGTTGAATAGTATGAGTAGAACATTATGAATGTTTGAAGGACAGTACTGAGTTGCATCAATCCAGGTTGTTGGATTTGAGTGTACTTGAGAGAGAGCTCTTGAGGAATAGAGATCTAGTGAGAGATCTTGTGTGCATCTGAGAGAGGTGTGGAAGAACGAAGTTTCTTCAATTGTATTCCTATTGTAAAGAGTTTTAATACAAGTTTTCAGGGTGTTTTCTTGTATCTCTTGTTCTGTGCTATTTATCATTCTAGTTACTTATCTATCTGATTTATTTATGCATTTATTGCTTTCACAAGTGTAATCCATTGTTGGTTGATCCCCAACAAGTGGTATCAGAGCCTTGGTTACAGGTTCAGAGCTCAACATTTTGGATAACAGGATCATCTACGAAGAAGGCCTCTAGAGTTACCACCTCTGGGGTAAAAGTGAATCTCTTGACCACAGCGGTCAATTATTCTACCTTTGCTTTTTAATAATCTTTCATCTCTCTCTCTATCAAATTTATAAACCATGATATCCATTACAGACTAAAAATCACTCTTGGTGCCATCATGAGTTATTTTCCCCAACTCAACTTGAGAAATGGAGTAGCTGCTCATATCAAAATTCTCTAGGGTTGCATCTTATGGAGGTTTGTGTATCTCCATAAATTTGTGCCCCTTATCTCCAATCATTTTTGAAAGGATTCTTGGCTTCTTGGGGGTCTTAGCTTTCACTGGCACTATGTTAACTAAATCAAAGTCATTTGGAGAGATGGCTTGCTTTTTCTTTTTAGGCGTGAAAGTTGACAACTAGGACAGGAGAGCAAAAAAACTTATAGTAGCAATAGTCCCTATAGTTGGTGTCACTAGAGTAACATATACACTATTGGTGAGAACAATGGGCATAGTGGGCATAGTATCAAGCAACACTGTACCAGCCGCTGACTAGTCGAAGGTGAAACTATCTCTGATGTTGAAAGAAGGAGATGAAAGACTGGGGATGGAACCTGATGATTGAAGGACATCTCTAGAGGTGCCTTAAGGGTCACCAAAAATAAATTTAGAAGGGGAGGTAGCTCCAGAAGAAGGGATGTTGATGGGAGAAATGAGTGAAGGAGTCACAATAGGTGATTGGAGTAGAGAAGAAGAAATTCCTACAACTGGTTGCATTCCCCCTATGGAGATAAAGATTCTATCCCCTATTGATCTATAGGTCTATCATCTATTTCCATCTATTTTTTTGCTTTCTCTTAGGCTTGTTTCTCAACTCCCATATCTATTGGCTTTGGTTCCTTCTCAGCAACCTTTGGTTTCTTGGACACAAAAATGATCTTGGGCTTGTGGGGCCTGGAAGGAGAAGGGACATCACTTTTATTCTTTGTCCTATTTTTTGCTCTCCTTGTTTCTTCTTGGAATTTGGCCTCTGATCCTATGATGAATTCCTTTAATGTGACCACTTTTTTTGCTAACCAATCATTGGTGTTAGCCAATATTGGTTCGAATCTCATTCTCAAAGAGGTCAACTCTTTTTTAGACCATTGAATTAGAGGAAGAGGGGAGTTAGCAATTTGTTTGACAAGATACCTACTATTGACCAAATTTTTGTCATCTACCAAATTTGGAGGAATATTAGTGAGCCCTAAATATTCAATTTTCTCCAGAGACAGTCTGTTGTAGTCCATTTTTTTGATATCTTCTGCTATCCTCAAATCTATCCAGACATCTTCGATCATGGGCTCATGAAACTGAGTCTTCCTTCTGATCATGTCTTTGACACCTCTGTATTCAAAATTGGGCCTTATTTTGAACTACTTTATGGTGACAAGTTGTATTTTGGTCTCCATTACCCTTGCTTTGGCGGCAGTCAAAACTGAGTATCTGCCAATTTCAATTGGGAACCTGAAGCCTAGTTTCTTGAGTTCTATTTTTTTATTGTGCACAACAACAATTTATCTACATAGCTCCATTAGGACCAATTTGTCAGAAGGAAATCTAGGGAGCATAAAGGGATAGCCTTGGAATATACTAACCCGTAGATAACAAAAAGTAGGAAATTGTAAAAAAATATAGCCAAAGTCATTGACGACAGTCTAGGCTTCATCTGATACTCTCTTTAGTTCCAATTAAGGATAAAAAAGACACAAAAATATTGCATAAAAGGCATCATTTACACTTATAAAGTGATGGATTGATCCCTTTAGTGTTAACTAGGGGTAATATTGATATATAGGGGTGGTTTTTCTATCTCCTTCTGATGTCAAGCCTGGAAAGGTTCTCATCGAAGATGCAATGTATACCAAGTACGAAGTCATATAGAACTTTGAAGTAGTAGACACTTTTGTCAATTTCTCATGAAGAGCATTGCTGATCTATTCACCCCATAAGATGATTTGTTTCCCTTGGAGAATTATATTGATAAAGGGATACATCCATTCATGAAATTGAGAAGAAGATGGTAGACCTCATACTTTGCTGAGAAGATTAATTAAGTCACCAACTTCCTCTATAAAGTTGCTCCTCAAAAAATTTCATGGCCATCTAGATAAGTTGGCTCTGGGAGTCTTGAGCCATTTGTTGTTGATCACCTTCTCCACCTTCTCAAGATCTTTGTCATATTCTTTATGTGCCTCGACAAAGTCAATCTTCAATACATTAGTATCAGGAGGGTACATGAAAACTTTATCAATAAATTTAGGGTCTAGTCGAATTATTACATAGCTACTAGCATCTGACACTGCCCTGGTCTCTTTTTTTTAGAATTGGGTGCACTAGAGGATGAACTCGGTGTGATGTGCTACCATAGAAAAAGAAGAGACTAAGTGAATATTGCTCTCAATTATTCTTTTCATTTTTGAGCTTGGTTTTTTTGCCTTGGTTCTCTCCATGAACTCGGCCATATCCACATGGCTGATTTCTGTGTCCCTAATGTCGTCGACATTAAAAGTGACTAAGGTGATTGGGAAACACCTTGATATTGATACTTCATTGCCTTTGACTTCTTTGGAGAAGCTTCAGTCATTGAGACGAGCCTTTGTCAAGAGTGCGTTGACGAAGGAGGATCTCTAGGAGGAACAACGATAAGAGTCATGATCGCACAATTAGAGAAAAAATGGCAATATGAGAAAATTGCACATTGGGTGATCATGACTAGGGAAATGTGCTTGAAAGGGCTAAGGTGAGAGTAGGTCAGAAAGAAAAAGAAAAGGGGAGCAGGTGAAGAAAAAAATTCTCAGAGTTAGAGAAAAAAGGGAGAAGGTATGTAGGGGCGGCAAAATTTGTCGCCCTTACATTTGGAAAGGGTTCTGCATGCATAGACAACAAAAATTGTTGCCTATGCATGCAAAGAGGAAAGGGGATGCATCAGAGGAAATTTTCACCACCAATGCATGTTGGAGGAGTTCAACATGTAAGGGCAGAAAAAAATGCCACCCTCACATGTGATAAGGGAGTCTGGTGTAATGGCAGTGAATTTTGCCACCTTTACACCAAGACCTAGTTGGATTGGATCAGTGGCAAATTTTACCATTGATGCATGAGTCTAGAGGTTGAGGACTTGTGTTAGGTTGGAAGAAATCACCAACTTTACACATAAGGATTTGGAAGATATGAGGGCGACAAAAATTGCCACCCTAACATAGGTGGAAACAGCCGAATGGGAATGGAAGAGGAGGGTCGAGGCGTGGCAAAGGGGGAGAAACACCTCGTTGGAATGAGAAAAATAAGAAAACAAAAGAATATCTAACAAGGAGAGAGAGAACAAAATAGAGAAAGAAAAAACAAAACTAAAATCAAAATCAAAGACCTACCTGAAGAATAACATGAAAAGATGCTCGAATTTGGCAAAAATGCACTTCCTCTTACTTTCTTGATCATCTAGAGGTAGAGAGCAGGAGGAATGGAAGAATTGAAGTCAAATGGTGGAAGAAATAAATGGGGGAAAAAAAATCCCCCAACCACTTGACACATGCGGTGATAAATGTCGCATGCAAAAATTGAGGTAGTGCAAGGGTGGCAAAATTTACCACTCTTGCACTAGAGGATGAAAAAATATGCAGGGGTGGTGAAATTCACCACTCCTGCATGGAAGGGTAATGAAAGATGCAAGGGTGGAAAACTTCACCACTCTTACATAACGGATGCAAGGGTAGCAAAAAATGCCACCTTTGCATGAAAAAACAAAGCAAATGCAATGGCAACAAAAAATGCAGCCCTTGCATGGAAACACTTAAGAAACACTAACTCTAGAAAAATAAAAATCTTCTCCCTTGGCCGCATCGAGATTGTAATGATTTTTGCATTTTAGGGAAAACGTAATAAAGAAACATTATAAACTTTGAATGATGCTAGTTGAGCAAATGGGAGAACAAGAAAAACTTGTCTCAAAAAATGAACTTAGAGAGAAAAATATGAAATAGACAAGTTTCGTAGGGGTTGTTCCAAAAATGAGCATAGTTGATTTTGGGAACAACAACTACCTCTTATTGGGGAACTTCCATTGATCAAACTGATTGACAGGAGTAGAAACCAATCTCTAAGTGCCTTCATCCAAGCCATTGGGCTATAAAGTCAAGCCAAAAAGGAAAAGACATGAAAGACCAAAAGAAAATAAAAACATAAAAACTATACAAATGTACAAGTGAACTCATCTAAAACTTCAAGGATTGAAGTGCTTTAGAATGGCACCTCATCTTGACACTCCAGCAAGAATCTATTCTCACCACAAATCTGATAAATGGTAAACAGACCTCTCTATAAGGAATCAAATTTGTTGTGCATTCCTTTTGGTTCTCTCCTCTTGTCAAACAACAAGACTTGATCTCCAATCTAAAAATCATAAACCTTTGCCCTCTTGTCAGAAAGTTTCTTCACCTGATTCTGATGTGTAGTAATCCAGTCCACCACCATGATTCGTTGCTCATTTAATTTGGTTAGACACATGATCCTTTTGCCAATTGAATTTTCAAAGGTTGAATCTTTGATTGCCTTTGCTAACCTGAGTGTTGGTAGTTCTAGAGTGATTAGTATCTTTGCATTCAAGCCATACAGAAGTTGGAAATTCAACATGCCTATGGCCCTCTTGGGTGCAATTCTATTTGCCCACCAAGCATTAAACAATGCTTTGAGCCAAGTCCTATGATTATCATCTACCAGCGTCTTGATAATAATAACCAGGTTCTTGTTACTTGATTCTGCTTGGCCATTCCCTTGTGAAAAATAATCAAAAGTGTGGGAGAGGGTAATTCCATAATAAAAGTATAATTGGGTAATCTCATGAGAAGAGAAATAGGCTGCATTATCTATTACAATATTAATTGGAACCCCAAATCGAGAAATAGTATTTTCCTTAAGAAAATTACATACCACTTATGAAGTAGCATGCTTAGTTGGGATGGCTTCCACCCATTTGGTAAAGTAATTAGTTGTAGTGAGGACATAATCATGCCCAACACTTGAAGATGGGTTAACTACGCCAATGAAGTCAATACCCCATTGTTGAAAAGGTTCTTCAATTACTACTGGCTTAAGGGATAATGCAGCAAATTTAGGCTTTATGATGAACTACTGACACAATTCACACCTACGCACCCATTTGTAAGCATTTTGAAATAGCGTAGGCCAATAGTACCTTGCTCGAAGAATTTTATGGGTTGTTACTGGCACAAAAAAATTTCTTCCACAGGCCAAATTGTGGAAAGACTCCAAAAGCTTACCTTGTTGCACCTTATCGATGCAGGGAAGAAATACCCCATCAAGGCTTCTCTTATACAAACCATTATCGCACAAGACATAGTTAGCAGCCTTTAGTTTAACATTCCATTTTTTTATAGGATAGATGAGCAAGACACTCACCAAAGGTTAGAAAATGGGCAATGTTGAAATACCACTCATCAGTAATGGCAACGAAGAGGACCGTAGGCACTTCTTTGATTTTCATTTCCAACTTCCTTGGGGATATTATCAGTGATCAACTGGTAGAGGCCCTTTCCCTACACAAGTTTGATAGGTTTGATGTCAAGATCAAAATATTGAATCTTAGCAATCTAATTACCCTTTTTTGTTCCAAACTCTTGTTGAGTTAGAATGGACTTCACCATTGTATCATGCACCAAAACTACAGTATGTGAATTTAGGATATAAAACCTGAAATGCTTCACCACTTTAACCACAGCATAATCATGTTTCTCCATGTTTGAGTATTTTATCCCATGAGATTTGAGTAGACAACTCATGAAAATAATAGGATATTCCACACATTCTTGATTTTGTTGAACCAAATAGCTAAAAGTGTATGCTTAGAAGCATAGCTGTATATTATGAAGTCTTTTGTGTAATCTAGACAAACCAGAATTGGTACACAGGTGATTACTTTTTGATGTCTTCAAACACTAACTTGCCCTTTGCATTCCACCTAAAATTGGCTTTGCCCTTCATCATGTTGACAATGTGGTGAGTTTTCTTAGTGAACTCAGGGATGAATCTTCGTAAAAAATTTACTTTTCTGAAGAAAGAGTGAACCGCAGTATTACTTGTGGGTAGGGTAAGCTCTTGGATGGACTTGACTCTTTCTGAGTCAATTTTTATGCCTTCTCAAGATACAATGTGATTGAAAAGTTTCTCTTCTGTTACCCCAAAAATAGATTTCTTGGAATTTAAAGAAGTGCCATTCTGGCAGCAGCGTTCCAGCACTTGTTGTAAATGATGTACATGACCAGGATGATGTTTAGAAAAGATTGTTAAATCATCTAGGTATACTACAATGAACTTACCCATTTCATCCTTGAAAATGAGTTCCATTATTCTCTGAAATGTGGTGCCTACATTTATCAGACTAAATGGCATTCTTTGATAATTGAAGGTGCCCCAAGGTGTGGTGAAGGCAGTCTTATGTTGGTCTGCTTTTCCAACTTCAACTTCACTGTACCTCAAAAAGCCATCCAACATTGATAACATCTCTGAACCCATCACCTTCTAAATAACTTGATCCATGATAGGCAAAGGATAGTTATCCTTTAAGAATGATTGATTCAAGTTTCTGAAATCTACACAGATGCAAATTTTGCCATTCTTCTTCCTGATAGGCACTATATTGGCAATTCATGTGGAGTGATGGATTGGGAAGATTATCCTAGAATTTAACATTTTTTGTATCTCAAATAAAATGACACCTGATATTTTTAGATTATACTATCTGGATTTTTTCTTGTAAGGCACTGAGTTAGCCTTGAGAGGAATGTCATGGTAGATTTCATCAGGCCTGAGTGACTTTAGGTCATCATAGGAGTATGCTAAAACATCCATGTACTAACAGAGTAGAGCAGTGAACTTAAATATCTCCTTAAGAGTGCAAAATTTCTTAATGTTCACCATCTTGGGATTTCCCTTGGTTCCTAGATTTACTTGATCAAACTCCTAAGAGGAGCTTGAATTCATTTGTTGTTATTTGATGAATCTATCATGCTTATCAAATAGCTTCTCAAGGGAAACCAGGCCTTTGGAAATCTTATTCCCTTTAAGTTGCAGGAACTCCTCACCTACGTCTATATTTGATTCAGGAGTTGACTCACACTTCTGAGGTTCACTACCTTCAAAATATAGTCATTTAAAGCTATTCTTTTGCTCCAATAAGGCAATGATTTGATTGTCATTATTGAATTCTTGCCAATGATTGGCATTATCAGGTACACTTGATCGAAAGACCAACTCAATAGTGTACTTGTCTCCTTTAAATTCTAGGTGAGGGACCAAGAGAGTAGCTGAAATAGCAAATGCATCAGCTCGGTCATTGAATTCTCTAGGAATGGTAGAGATGCTGAAAACATCAAAGTTTTCAATTTAGTCCTAGACTAGATTATGGTAGTAGTGCAATATTTCATTCTTGGTTTGATATAGGTTTCTTACCTAAAAAACCACCAATTTGGTATCTCTTTTAGCATGGAGGAGTTTGACGTCTTTTTTCTAGAAACCTTCAATCCAAGCAGCAGGGATTTGTACTCAATGGTGTTGTTGGTGTTACTAAACTGCAACTTGTATGAAGAGGGAAAAATGTCTCCTTGAGGAGATATTAACACAATTTTTACTCTTGAGCTGGTAGAGGAGCAGCTACCATCAAATTCCAAAGTCCATACCTCATTTGATACTCATTTTTATCTGGATCCTTCTTCATTTGGAGGTGGAGATCCTTCCACATTGGTACTACACTCCACCAATTCTCCTACTATTCTAGTTGAATGCATTTATAGGTTGTCACCTACAGGAGTTTCATCAGATGCCTTATAAACTTCCTCCATGGATAGAAAGTAGTTACCCATGCCTGAAGACTCGAATAGGATTTGAGCTTCATGTGCTGAGGCCTAGGTAACCACATATTTCACTTCTTTCTCAAGGAGGAGCCTTTTCATAACACCCTTGACTGGAATCCTTGCTTCAGATAGGTCCATGCTTAATTTTTCACCAACATTCTTGCAAAAATTACGCCCAAGCAGGATGTTGTAAGAGGTTGGAACATTAGCCACTAGGGTTGTCATTTTGATTCTCTTTTCTGGAGAAGCTGCAAATGCAAATTGGGCATCTTTTATTTGACCCAGGAGTGGGACTTGTTTGTTTTCCATAGAAAATCACCTCCCAAAATTCTTAGTCAAAGTAAGACCAAGAGAATCCGCTACCTTGGTAGGCATAACATTATCAGAAGCTCTAGAGTCTATTATGCAATTGCTAAATTTATAACCATTTATCAATAGAGAAACATAAAAAATTTCTATTTTCTTGGGAGCAACAGGAGGAGTAATGATGAGATTATTCTGGGTAATTTTATTCTTATAGGAATCATGAGTTGTTTTTGAAGAATCTTATCCTATTGGAACAATCTTACTTCTCACATAATCAGCCAACTTATCAAACTATTCAAGATTGGCTCGCAAGTATTCAATCTCAGTCATTTGAATCTTAGTCTTTTTGGCATGATCAATTATATCAAATAATTAAAATAAGCTAGAGGTAGAGGAAGAGGACCCATCGTCTTGATCTTTATTGGGTGTGGTACTAGTCTGAAGAATAGAAGTAGAAAGTATGGGATGGTTTGAGGTACTTACTTTTTTGTTAGTAACATGCTCCTTTGATTGGAAAGGCAGTGAAGTCCCTCGTTTAGTAATAGAAACTACCGGCTGAGGTTCTTCTCTCACTTTTTTTATCAACTTGTTGAGCTAACTGGTTCTAAGATCTGGTAAAAATAGCATAGGATCCATTAAACACTTCTCCCTTACTTCCAGCTTCATCCCAATAATCTAAGAAACCAATATTGGAGTCACCAACTAATTCTTCTTCTTATTCTTCGAAGAGATTAGCATCATCTTGTTGGACCAACTCAGGTTGGAGTGAGAAATCATGTTCAGCTTCAAGGTAACCAACTACTGAATTAGTGGGTGCTGCTTCAGTGGCAAGCTTCCCATGTGGGAGAGGTAGGCAGTTTGGTTGCCCTTAGTTTCTAACAGCATTGCCTTGATATGACTGATTCTAAAATGTTCTTCTTGGCATATCCTGATAAGTGGGAGCAGACATACCTTGGGCCATTTGTCTTTTCAAAGCTAACAATTCATTTATCAATTTTTGCACCATAGGATCTGTGGTGCTCATAGAAAAACTTTTAGCAGATGAAGAAAATTTATTTTTATTAGAGTCTTTTCTAATCTTACCTACCAGAATAAGATCATCCTCAATCTCAATAGCCAAATTTTGAGCCACAGCGAGATCCATAGGGCTGGTCTGCCTCAACAAAAAACTTATTTCAGGAAGTTGTGAGTTGATAAAAAAACACTTGAGATTCTTCAGCGTTGGCTGAGAAATCATAGGAATTTGGTTCCTTAGCTTATTGAATTTTGCTATGAAATCCCTCATGGGCTAATGAGATTCTTTCTTCATTTGCATAAGCTGTGCCAACAAGGCATGTGTGTCATCAGCAGGTTTAAACCTAGCCTCAAACTTGGATTTGAGTGTATTTCAGTCAGTTATAGTTTGAGCTTGAAGGTGGTAAAACCAATCCACGACAGCGCCTTGCAAAGTTTCTAAAAAAAGTCTCACTACTACATCTTCGTATTCCACACCTATTACACCACATGATATAGAGAAGTTAGTAATATGCTCATTAGAATGAACCTTCCCATCACCATAGAATTTAGGGAAATTCTTTCTCAAACTACAAGGTAGTTCATGTAAAGGTGGGGTCAGATTGAGAGGACCAAAGGAGTTGCCCCAAGGACCTTGAGCCATTATGATAGGATGATTAAATGGAGGGATAAAAAATCTTGGTGGAGTTGGTATAGACAAAACCTTACTAAAACTGAGACTAGAAGCTTCACCAAGTATGGGAGATCTGACATTGGTAGGAGAAAAACTCCTCATTTGCTGAAAATGAGATGGTGGAGGAGAAATTTCAAAGTTAGTTTATCTCACCAACTCAAATACAGGATCAACAATACTTTGAGCTCTCTGGCTTCGCGTGTACGGTGGATTTGCCAGGGTGCAATATGGAAAAGGAATTGGAAATACTTCAATTTGAAGTTTGAGGCTTCAAAATGCATGTTCATATTCCCCAGCAGAGTCACCAAAAGCTGTTGGGTGAAAATTTTGTCTTCAACTAACTGATGGCAAAATGGGTATATCAACCACAATACAAAGAGATTTATATGACAAAAAGTGTGGGTTTACCACATCTTAATGAGATAAATCTCTCCTCTCATCAAGGGGAGGTTCCCTATAAATCACTTACACACACACACACACACACACACACACACACACACACACACACACACACACACACACACACACACACACACACACATAAATAGAAAATAATACTCAGGGCAGGATAACACCATCTATCTCTCTTTTTTCAGAGATGATGTTCACAAGGAAAAAGAGAAATCATGGTTGATGACTGAAAGCATTCCTCTTCCTTTAGAAATGGTATTCAACACATAGCAAAAAATCTCCTAGAGTAGTAACTTTGTCCATGATAAAACCCATGAAAGCACAAAGTCTTTTGTTGCCTCCTTCACTGATCTAAAGTGTACGTAAAATTAGAGTAAAGTAAAGCTCAAAGTCTTCACTTAAAATTACAATAGATAAAAAGATCACAAGGATAAAACCATCTCAAAGTCTTTTTGATATCCTTTAGAATGTCTTTAGATAATTTCCATGCACACACTTTGCTTATTCAATCAAACGGATGAGAGATTATCAGGAAAGAAAACATAAGAACTATTTCTTAAGTAACACAAATTATCTCAACACAAAGTTTAAAATTAACCTGCTTCTCATTCATTCAATAAAATATGATTTACAAACTGGGCTCAAAGTCTCAAGAAGTATCTCAATTTCGGTAGAGTTTTTGCTCTCAATTATCCAGAGAGCCTTTTACAAAAGAGGTTCCCTCTATATATATAGGGAAAAACTTTCAAAATTGGAAAAAGACTAAAATATTGAAGACCTAGTCAAAGATGAGTCAGCATTGACTTTGGGACTTTTTCAGATTTTTACATGTAATTACATATTACAAAAGTGCATGTGAAAATGTCCCAAGTCAATTACAAAGTACATGAGAAGAATGAAGAAGAGAAAATAGAAGAATAGTTTAACTCTTGTTGCCAGACTTCTTTAGATGAGCATCGTACATGGCGATAGATGCCTGTATCCCAATACTATCTGACGCAATAGTATTTTTAAAAATCACCTTAGCTCTGATTGTAGTGTCTTTCACTACTATGATTGCTTTTGCATGACTAGTTAACCTAGTTCTTAGATTATCCAGGGTTAACTGATTATCTAAAATATTATCCACAAAAGTCATGGAAAATGCTCTCTCCTCAAATTCCCTTCAGATCATATGTTTGAATTCCTAAATCATTTCTTCTGCTAAAAAGAATTGATTGTCTTGAGAGGTGAGTCTGCAAGGCAATTCCTCCAATTTGTTCAGTAGGCTGGTGTCTCTTTCTTCACTAGCATCTTTAGAAGATTCGAGGTCACTAATCAGCTCCTTAAGTACCTGGATCCTATATATTAGTGATTCTTTGATTTCAATATAAGAATATCTATTGGTAATGACACCGATTGATACTAAGGTATGTTTCCTTAGAGCTTTCATCTCTGTCCACTTGTTAAGATATTTGTTTGTGCTATCAATATCTTGAGAAACAAGAGAGATAAGTTCTCCTAACTCTATTCTCATTTTCTTCATTTTACCTATCTTCTCAGCCACCTCTGTAAGCAAAGAAATCCCTTGTGCATGTATTTTATCTCTATAATCTTCAAGTACTTTTCCTTTCAGGTAGGTCTTCTCTGCTTTCTAGATAACAAGATCATCTACAGAGAAGGCCTCTGGAATTGCCACCTCTAGGGCAAAAGTGAATCTCCTGACCATAATAGTCAATTATTCTACCTTTGCTTTGTAATAATCTTTCATCTCTCTCTCTCTCTCTATCATATTTTTAGACCATGATATCCATTACGGACTGCAAATCACTTTTGGCACCATCATGAGTTATTTTCCCCAACTCAACTCGAGAAATAGAGTCGCTGCTCATATCAAAATTCTCTAGGGTTGCATCCTGTGGTGGTTTGGCTTTCTCCAAAAATTTGTGCCCCTTACCTCCAATCATTTTTGAAAGGATTCTTGGCTTCTTGGGGGTCTTAGCTTTCACTGGCACTATTTTAACTAAATCAAAGTCATCTGGAGAGATGGCTTGCTTTTTCCTTTTAGGCGTGAAAGTTGAAAACCAGGGCAAAAGAGTAAAAACACTTATAGTAGAAATAGTCCCTATAGTTGGTGTCACTAGAGTAACATCTACACTGTTGATGGGAATAATGGGCATAGTGGGCATAGTATCAGGCAACACTGTACCAACTGCTGACTGTCAAAGGTGGAATTGTCTTCGATGTTGAAAGAAGGAGATGAAAGACTAGGGATGGAACTTGATGATCGAAGGACATCTAGAGAGGTGCCTTGAGGGTCGCTAAAAATAACTCTAGAAGGGGAGGTAGCTCCAGAAGAAGGGATGCTGATGGGAGAAATGGGTGAAGGAGTCACAATAGGTGATTGGGGTGGAGAAGAAGAAATTCCTGCAACTAGTTGCATTCCCCCTATTGAGATAAAGCTTCTATCCCCTGTTGATCTGAAGGTCTGTCATCTATTTCCATATGTTTTGTTGCTTGCTCTTAGGCTTATTTCTCAACCCCCATATCTGTTGGCTCTGGTTCCTTCTTAGCAACCTTTGGTTTCTTGGACACAAAAATGATCTTGTGCTTGTGGGGCTTGGAAGGAGAAGGGACATCACTTTTATTCTTTAACCTATTTTCTGCTCTCCTTATTTCTTCTTAGAATTCATCCTCTAATCCTGTGATGAATTCCTTTAATGTGACCCCTTTGTTTGCTAACCAATCATTGGTGTTAGCCAATATTGGATCAAATCTCATTCTCAAAGAGGTCAACTCTTTTTTAGACCATTGAATTGGAGGAAGAGGGGAGTTAGTGATTTATACGGTAAGATACCTGCTATTGACTAAATTTTTTTCATCTACCAAATTTGGAAGAATATCATCAAGCCCTAGATATTCAATTTGCTCCAGAGACAGTCTGTTGTAGTCCATTTTTCTAATATCTTCTATTGTTCTCAAATCTATCCAAACATCTTCGATCATGGGCTCATGAAACTGAGTCTTCCTTCTGATCATGTCTTTGATACCCCTATAGTCAAAATTGGGCCTTCTTTTGAGCTGCTTCATGGTGACAAGTTGTATTTTGGTCTCCATTACCCTTGCTTTGGCGGCAATCAAAACCGAGTATCTGCCAATTTCAATTGGGAACTTGAAGCCTAGTTTCTTGAGTTCTATTTGTTTATTTTGCACGATAATAATTTTTCTACACAGCTCCATTAGGACCAATTTGTCAGAAGGAAATTTGGGGAGAATAAAGGGATAGCCTTGGAAAAATCCAACCCACAGATAACAAAAAGTAGGGAATTGTAAAAACATATAGCTGAAGTCATTGGCGACAGTCCAGGCTTCATCTGATACTCTCTTCTATTCTAATTGAGGATCAAAAAGACACAAAAATAATACAAAGAAGGCATCATTTACCCTTCTAAAGTGATGGATTGATCCCTTTAGTGTTAACTGGGGGTAATATTGATATACAAGGGTGGTTTTTCTGTCTCCCCCTTATGTCAAGCCTGGAAAAGTTCTCATCGAAGCTGTAGTTTATACCAAGTATGAAGTTATATAGAACTTCAAAGTAGTAGACACTTTTATCAATTGCTCATGAAGAACATTGTTGATCTGTTCACCCTAGAGGATGACTTGTTTCTCTTATAAAATTATCTTGATAAAGGGATACATCTATTCATGAAATTGAGAAGAAGATGGTAGACCTCGTACTCTGCTGAGAAGAGTAATTAAGTCACCAACTTCCTCTATAAAGTCGCTCCTTGGAAAATTTTGTGGCCATCTAGATAAGTTGGCTCTGGGAGTCTTGAGCCATCTAGTGTTGATCACCTTCTTCGCCTTTTCAAGATCTTTGTCATATTTTTTATGTGCCTCGACGAAGTCAATCTTCAATACATCAGTAGCAGGAGGGCACATGAAAAATTTATCAATAAATTTAGGGTCTAGTCAAATTATTATGTAGCCGCTAGCATCTGACACTACCCTGGTCTCTTTATTATATAATTAGGCACACTAGAGGATGAACTCGATGTGATGTGCCGCCACAAGAAAAGAGGAGACTAGGTGAATATTGTTCTCAATTATTCTTTTCATTTTTGAGCTCAAGATTTTTGCCTTGGTTCTCTCCATGAACTCGGCCATATCTACATGGCCAATCTCTGTGTCCCTAATGTCATTGACATTAGAAGTGGCTGAGGTGATTGGGAAAACACCTTGATACTAATACTTCATTGCCTTCAACTTTTTTGGATAAGCTTCAGGCATCAAGATGAGCCTTTGTCAAGAGTACATTGACGAAGGAGGATCTCTAAGAGGAACTATGATAAGAGTCATGATCGTGCAATTAGGGAAAAAATGTCAATCTAGGAAAATTGCACATTGGGTGATCATGACTAGGGAAATGCACTTGAAAGGGTTGAAGTGAGAGTAGGTCAAAAATCAGAAGAAAAGGGGAGCAGATGAAGAAAAAAAATTCTCAGAGTCAGAGAAAAAGGGGAAAAGGTATGTAAGGGCAGCAAAATTTGCCGCCCTTACATGTGGAAAGGGTTCTGCATGCATAGGTGGCAAACATTGGCGCTTGTGCATGCATGGAGGAAAGGGGATGCATCAGTGGAAATTTTCACTATTGATGCATGTTGGAGTATAGCATGTAAGGGTGGAAAAAAATGCTGCCCTCGCATGTGATAAGGGAGTTTGGTGTAATGGCAGTGAATTTTGCCACCTTTACACTGAGACCTGGTTGGATTGGATGGGCGGTGAATTTTGCCACTGGTGCATGAGTCTAGAGGTTGAGGACTTATTTTAGGGTAGTATAAATCACTGCCCTTACACGTAAGGATTTGGAAGATATGAGGGAGATAAAAAATGCCACCCTAACACATGTGGAAAAAGTTGAGTGAGAATGGAAGAGGAGGGTTGAGGCACAGTGGAGAGGGAGAAATGCCTCGTTGGAATGGGAAAAAGAAGAAAATAAAAGAAGATCTAACAAGGAGAGAGAGAACAAGGAAGAGAAAGAAAAAACAAAACTAAAAGCAAAATCAAAGACCTACCTAAAGAACAACGTAAAAAGAGGCTCAAATCTAGTGAAAACGCGCTTCCGCTTGCTTGTTTGATCGTCCAAAGGCAGAGGGTAGGAGGAGGAATGGAAGAAATGATGTCAAATGGGGGAAGAAAAAGATTAAATGGGGGCAAAAATCACCCCCAACCACTCGACGCACATGGCCATAAATGCCACGTGTAAAAATTGAGGTAGTGCAAGGGTGGTAAAATTCGCCGCTCCTGCACTAGAGGATGAAAAGATATGCAGGGGCAGCGAAATTCACCATTCCTACATGGAAGGGAAAAGAAAGATGCAAGGGTGGACAAATTCACCGCTCTTGCATAACGGATGCAAGGGCGGTGAAAAATGTCGCCTTTGCATGAAAAAACAAAGCAAATGTAATGGTGACAAAAAATGTCGCCCTTGCATGGAAACACTTAGGAAACACTAACTCTAGAAAAATAAAAATGTTCTCCCCTAGCCGCATCGAGATTGTAACGATTTTCACGTTTTAGGGAAAATGCAATAAGGGAATGTTACGAACTTTGAATGATGCCAGTTGAGCAAATGTGAGAATAAGAAAAACTTGTCTCGAAAAACAAACTTAGAGAGAAAAATATGAAACGCACAAGTTTCATAGGAGTTGTTTCAAAAATGAGCATAGTTGATTTTGGGAATAACACAATAAATACTCCCTAGTTCCATAAAAATAAGAAGACAACAACTTATTTTTATATTTTATAAATTATAAGATTTAAAACTATTTCCATTTTTTTTTAAAAGCGCATATACCTAAACAAAAATTACCACCTACCAATGATTTCCATCCCTTGTGCTTGTATTGCAAGGGCTACAATTAATAATGATTGATAAATTGGCATTAATATCATAACTTTAGTACAAAGTCCCATCACCAATACATCCATAATGCTTTTGATTTTGTAATTTAATGAATTATGTCTTAAATATGATTGTACTTTAGGATGCAATAATTAGAGTTATTATTAAGACCAAGATTGCTTCTTTATGTAAAATCTCAAGTGTAAGATCATAATGATCAAAGTTACTTATAATAAATATATTAAAGGGAATTAAATGATTGCATATTATGACCATAACAAATATTAAAATAGTTCTTTTTTTTAACTTTTTTAGATTTAAAGTATATTTTATATTTTTAAAGAATAAAAATAAATTATACATTTGATAAAAAAAAATGGTATAAAAGTACACCTTCAATAAAAAATATATTTAACTTAAATTAATTTGACATAAAAATAAAGTTACAGTTCTAGGCCCACAACATCAGTGTAAAGTTACATAATAAGTGACATCAATAAAAAACCATAGATAATAAGAGGCAAGATGTTAAGCTATCAAATCTATCAATCCCGTGCAAGGAGGAATAAGCAATGGACTATCTAGATTATCTCCCCAACCACCCTATAATAATATAGATCATCGGGTATGGATCCCCAACTGTCTAACTCAATATTTTTTTCAACATCTTCCTCAATATAAATTATTAAAATAATCTATTAGATCCAATGAAAATATTGTATAATATAACCATAAATGGAATGCCCAAGATATAAAATACTTTCCCCTTTTTCTAAACTAAACTATTTTATATATTATTTTAATAAATTAAAATTAATCGATTCTTCAATCTTCTCATAAATTTTAAAATTAAATGGTTCTTCAATTTTTTCATAATATTAAATTTGATAATGCTTCTTATTAGTCCCGAATGGGATATATTAGTTTTCATTTAGTTTTAACTAGGTATTATTTCTTCCTCCTTCTGCAAATGAAATTACACAATTTTTTGTGTTGTAAAATATATGAAACATTTGTAAAGTCAAAATTCAAGATTTTTAACCATTGAATAAATATTATTATTTACAATATTCTAATTCATTAAAATATTTTTGTGTAATTTCTAGTGTCATGTGATTCAAGGTAGTATTTAAATACATCAGTCCTCCATGTTAATTTGAACCCTGGGCTACATTAATTCTCATGGTGGATTACTGCATTCCAAAGGACTTGAATATTTGCTCAGATTTATCCTTGACATTAATGTTGGCATCCACCATTGCACTTTCCTTGAACATTGATTGACGAAGCCATGACATGACAAAACTTGGTAAATTAATTTTGCTATGTTAGTTTCATAATTTTCATTTGTTCTAAGCTTTATCTATGTTGAATAAAATATTACAACCTAAATGAATATAATGGAGATTCATGCTATCAATGGTAGGTCAAGCAGAGATGATATGGTAGTCCAGGGTACCTATAGATATTTTTGGCCACATGTACGATGTCACTCCGATTAAAGACCTACCTTCCCAAAAATATTGAATAAATTTAATGTCTTTTTTACAATTTCTAATAACCATTTCCCACTAATTTGTACCACTTTTGATGTTATTTTAGAATTCATAGCATGTTCTTTTATTTTATATTCTATCTTTATAAAACTATTCACCAAATTTCTGCCAATTTTATCCTAGGCTTATCTATTTTTGGTTGTTTTGAGTGTTACCTGAATACCTTTCATACGAGTTTCTAAATTTTAACAACATGGCTATATTGGTAATGTTCTAAAACTTCATTTTTATTTCATGATAAGGTACCTTGCATTTCTAGTTGATTTAGCCTCCAACCACATGAAGGATTCAACAATCCTTCCTACACTCAATCCCATAAAATACACATTCAAATATCTCATAAAATCATCTCAATTCTCATTAATTCAAAATTATCACATACACATACTCAAAGCTTCAATAGGCTTACCCTCAACTCTCAATACATAATTTAGTATCCCAATCCAAGGAGGCACAAAAGGCTTCACACAAGCCAACTCCCAAATTCACCTACCTTAACCAAAGATGAATAAAATCATATATAGAACTTTCAAAGGAGGAAGGAAGATATTAAAATACCTATGCCCCACATCCCACATGGATGAAAGATGACAATTAAGATCAAGGCCCAAGAAAGCTATGCCACATTCTCCACTTGGGGTTATCATTTTCAAAAGATAAGTCTTCATTGAAAGTTGATGCCACCTTCACTTGTGAATCACTATTGATGAATAGTGAAAGGTTGGTCATGTGTTAAAGGTCAAAATTGAAGAGCATCTCCTTAGACAAGGTTGGTCCACCACCATGTGCTCCATGTGACTCCATAGAAATGTGCCCCATGCCACCTATACAATCATTAATAGTGTTGTGACACCTCATCAAGATGAATAGTATCTACCATGTCATCAGTGAATAGTGTTTTTCCACCATGTCATTCTCCTCTGGTTGAAAAAAAAATAGTTATTATAAGTTATCCTGATTGTAACTATGCCACTTATTCTTAAGAAATGGAAAAAACACACCACTCTATTTTTAGGTGATGCAAGATTGCCTGATCCCTTAGATGCTCTTGTATAAGACATCTAAGGTAAATAATGTGATCTCTTTTTCACAAAGATTGGGTGAGTAGTAGAACCACTCTTTTGATCACCAGGCATATGACCATGACATCCCCTTCTAACACACCAGTACATTTAGAGAATATCCTTTTTCCTTCTCTTCTAGCATCTACATACTAGTTTCAAAATGGTCCTCATGAGACCACAAACCACCCTCCTCCTCTAAAAACATATCCATATTCCAATGGATTTATTTTTGGGCCAAATCCTACCATCATAGACTATCCTCCTCCACCAAGATGCCTTATCATGCATATCATCTATCTATATGATCTCTAGCCCACCATTATCCATCCATTGCCAACAAAAGCCCACCTAGATTTCTTCACTCATCCAACCACCTCTTGGATCATCCAAAACATCACATACTATAACCACTTGCAGCCTCACTCTTGGATGCAAAATCATTCTATGCACTCTCTTTCACATGTGCACATACTTGTACATCATCCAACACAATAAAGGAATCTAGAGATCCCATAATCACTTCTTAAATCACTTCACCATGATCCCAAGACATGTTCTCCTCTTCCTCTATATGCAACTCCTCATGGCTAAAATTTCCTCTTTTCTACAACTCCTCTTGGTTGCCCTCTTCTTCATCCACTTATAACAATTCATGGATGCAATTTTATTCATTATCTTGTAACCCCATATGGTTGAAAACTTCTTCCACATATAACTTTACATTGTTTCATTCTTCATTCTCTTCAAGTATTTCACTCATGAAAACATCCTCCCACTCATGGTAACACACAATCTCTTCCCCATCCTCAAATAAGGGGTTTCCTTCATCTAGTGGACAAAAAACCACTTCCACATCATCCTCTTACATCTCCACTTAGATGCCTTCATTCATGGGCTTCTCTTAAGCCTCTTCTCTCACATTTCCTTTCATGGTAAATTCTTTCTTCATCTTCTCTTCATTGTTATTCTACAACTCTACATGGTTGCATTCTTTCTCCTTCCACATGGATATCTCTTTTTTTAATCCATCCACCTTTGCCTTTAGGGAGTCTATCATCTCCCACACCAAATCCTCTTATTTTGAATTCTCATAGTCTTAATATCTTTCTATTAACAACTCCAAAAACATATCTCATTTCTTTAGCTTCTTCATCCATTCTTCTTTTCATTCTTTATCTTCATACCTACAAAACACATAAATATATTCACTCTTCAACAATATCTTCTCCTCTTATATCCTCTACGCAAAGAATCAAAACTTTTTTTGATACCAATTGATGTGGCCTCTAACCACATTAAGGATTCGATAATTATTCCTACACTCAATCACATAAAATACACATTCAAATATCTCATAAAATCACCCTAATTATCATTAATTCAACATTATCACATAAACATACTCAAAGCTTCAACAAGCTTACCCTCAACTCTGAATACATAACTTGGAATACCAAGCCAAGGAGGCAAAAAAGGCTTCACATAATCCAACTCCCAAATTTTACTACCTTAACCAAAGATGAATACAATCATATATATAATTTTTAAAGAATGAAGGGAGATAATAAAACACCTATGCCCCATATCCCACACAGATGAAAGATGACAATTAAGAGTAAGGCTCAAGAATGCTATGCCACATTCTCCACTTGGGGTTATCATTTGTAAAATATAACTCTTCATTGAAAGTTGGCACCACCTTTCACATGTGAATCACTACTGATGAATAGTGAAAGGTTGGTCACATGTCAAAGGTCAAAAAGGAAGAACATTTCCTTAGACAAGGTTGGTCCACCACCATGTGCTCCATGTGACTCTATATAAATGTGCCCCATGCCACTTATGTAATAAATAATCATGATGTGACACCTCACCAAGATGAATAGTGTGTTCCATGTCATCAGTGAATAGTGTTACATGAATAACATTTTTCCACCACATCACCAATAGTGCTTGATATTAACCAAATTCATGAAATGTTACCACATAAGTCGATGCCATTTTGTGTGGTATAGTAAAAATTATTTATTTGCATGAATCATATAAAAATGTACATGGATGGTGAATTTATGGTATAGATCTTGACAATTTAAACTATTCGTATACATTAATTAAAGTTGTAAACTAAATGATGATTTTTGATACTATCATAATAAATAATTTTTTAGTTTCAGAGCAGCAGTAACAAATCCTATTTCATAGCTACCCTTAACAATGGAAGGATCATCGACATAATCATCATCTACTATTATCATAATAATTTATCATGTCTCAATAGCCATGAATACTGGATACCCACTACATAAAAAATCCTTATTGGACCCACACAGTTATCTTGTACAGTTTATGTTCAGGCCATCAATTTCTATATGAAGGTGTAGATATGAATGATTGTACTATAAATGAAATTTTAGATCAATGATTTTTAAATGAATTTATATTGTCATAATTTTATTGGCTAAACAACATAAAATCTATTTGAAACTTTATCTAATGTTTTATTTTAGGAAAATGAAGTTTGGTGAATGGGAAAGCTCTCATGTATTCAAGAGCTAGATTCCATTAAGCACCATTGGGTATGAAAAGTTTAATTTTAAAAAAAGTTATATTTCAAAAATAATACAGAGGAAAAGTAAGTGTATAATTATGTAATTCAATTATGTATTTCATATGAGGAGAAGCAAATGTGTTAAATAGATTATGAAATGGGATAATATCTTTGTTTTCCCCTTTGCCAATATTTATATCCTATTTTTTGCTTATGGTAAATTAAATTAGTGGATGGGTTTTTATATACACAATGAAAAAAATTATAATTATGATTTGTTGATAATCAATTCAAGAGTACATCAAATGGATCATCAGCTAATTATTTAGTAAGAATTTATGATAAATATCATCTCATCATGAACATTAATTTGAAGCCCAATTTAATTTTTTGTTTTATCTATATCTGATAAAAATTGGTTGATTATATATTTTGTACCTCATGATTTAGGGCTTTGAACCTTTAACTATTAGTTTACCCAATTATTGAGGCAATACATTTAGTCTTAGAGATTAAAACCTATATTTTGGTGGATAGTTATGATAATCAATTTTGCCATCTTAGTGAATGGATTCTCTGAGGATTCTTTATTAAAAACCTATGATAATTTATATCTTTCTTCTTTTCTTATTTGGATCTCAATTTCTTTAAAAATGGTGGATTAGAGACTTCATATCCCATTATGTTTAGTTGTGGATTTCCAACTACTATTTTGGCAAGTTTTGAGGCAAAGAATTTAATCATAGAGCTTAAAAATGTGCATTTTAATACACCAACTAATCTAATTGATTTAGGATTTTCAAGGACTTGAGGTTTTCACAATCCATAACATTATAGAATAGGATTTTGGATAAAAATATGTCACAAATTTTGAATGAACATTTGGATTTAATCTTTTATATTTCCCTTGTTCAAGCCATTTTCTGAAACTTTGGTTGATTATAGAGTCTCTAAATAAATATTGTCAACTAGAACTTCATCATTGTGGCTGATTTAAAAATAACACCCAAATTCCATGCTTTCTTCCTACATCCAAAATGTTTGACAAAATGCTCCAACAAATTGCTATCTCATGAAATGTAAATCTAAAATCTTTGCTAACATGCTTCAACAAAATTGTAATCATATCAGCTACAATTCCAAGAAAATACATTACCAAATTATGATCTCATGGACCATTATTTAAAAATGTTATAAAATTTTATTCATATGTCCTCCCAGTACAATGTTGTTTTTGATATTTTTAAATAAATACTAATTTTTGTCTCACTTTAGCCACCTAGTTTTGATACTCCAAACTTTATGCAGGGACTTGGAGCTATACACCCTTATACTAGTAACCAATATGAATTTATAATGTGATAAAAATATGTTTCGATTGATGAGAAATGAAGATATTAAAATAAACTAATAATTTTATTATTTTTACACTATTATAATACCTTCCTCAAAGATTGGATTGCAAGTTATGTACATGATAAATCTTTCTAAGCAAGATATGAAGGGTAGGTTATGAAGGATGACGTGCATAATATTTTAATTTTTAATTGAAAATATTATAGTAAATGAAGGAAATTAGATCCAAATAAATTTTAATTGCAACTTTGCAACATAGGCTATCAATTAATTAAAATTTATAGAATTCATCATCCTTGCAATCTGGTGTCTTATTGGGATTGAAATGGGATTTAACATGAGTTACCAAAGGATAGTCAATGATTATAAAATGTGTCAAAATCAACATTGATGTAAGATATAAAGATCTTGAAAAAAAACTGTATGGTACTATTCTACATGCAAATAAAAACATACTTGTGCATATCCACATTCAAAACCATTGACAATAAATCAAGCCTCCAACTCTGTAAGTTGAACCACCTCCCCTAAAAGATCATATACACTATTCCATTTAATAAAATTTTGTTTATCTACACCCTTTTTAGCAAACCAATAATCTCATATTCCCTTATTTTTAGGTATGAATTATCCCATACTATTGAAAAGGATGGATAATGTCTAGAGCTTCATCCATAAGTTTACTTATGGTCCAATTAGGAATATGTATTTTATTAAGGCAATGAATCACATTTAAAGAGTCTCCTTTAATAAAAATATGAGAGGAGCCAATCTTTTTGGCCATCTGAATCCCCCATAGATTTGTAGTAACTTCTACCATGTGATTGGATTAAATATCAGTATTTCCAACATAAGCAACAATTAAATAGCCTTGTAATCTCTAATAACCCCTCCCACCACCCTAGCTTTCCCAGGGTTCACTTTAGAGGCCCAATAAAAATTGAGTTTGACCCAATCTATTGGAGGGAGAATCCATTTAGTTAAAATCATTATCTATTTATTTTGATCATAGTCAGTTCTACCATCATTAGAGAGGCTCCAATTTGCCACAATATTCAATTCATCTCCTTTAAATTTTTTCTTGTCTTTAGACTTTGAGATAGATAAAGTTTTCCTTCATAAAATCAAGAATTTTTTATACCAAAAGTGCACTAATTATTTTCAAGTCCTTAAATATTCTCTTATTTATTTCTTTCTAAATACCCCTAAAAGATATGGGGTAAATCCATATACCATAAGCTTATAAGACTATCACTTTTGAAAGGAGCAAACCATTGTCATAAAAAATCAAACAAAGATGAAGGTTGAACCTAGTACACACTAAAATTAAAGAGAACAAATCATAATGGAAAAGGTAAATTTCATGATCAAATGAATTGTAGATTCAACATTGATTTCACACATGATGCACCTATTCAAAACTGGAAGACCTCTTTTCATGAGATTCTCTATGGTAAGAATTTTATTCTGAATCACTAACCAAAAAAATAAATTGATTTTAGGAAACAAATATTTATTTCAAAGCTTGATTCAAGGAAAATTGTCATGTTATTATTTGAGATCAACAAGATATCCTGATTTTACATTGTAATTAACATCACAAGAATCCTCCAATATCAGCTCATCCTGCTTATTATAGTTTCACAAAACAACACCCTTAAGAAAATCATTGAGAAAAAAGAGAATATTGGTCACCTCAAGATCAGAACTATCTAACACTAATGATTTCCAAGCTCTACCAAAACTTATGTTCTCAGTAAAATCAAAAACACTTTCCCTATAACTCCTAAGACTCACACTTACCCTATTCTAAGGCTCAACATTCTAAAGAGGCAAGTTGAGAATCCATGGATCCTACCAAAATACCACTCTTTCACTTTAACATATCTTGCATTTACAACCATTGGAAATGATCTTTCTATGCTTCAATAACCAATTCAAAAAATAAGAGTTTTTTAGAAGGGAATAATCTAATAGCCAATTTTGAGCTTCCTAAGATACCATTTATTTAGGTTTAATAACTTCAATCAAATGGTTAGTTTATTTAAGGAACATCCAACCCATTCTAGCACTATAAGATAAATTCATTGGTTTAATTTTACAAATGCCCAACTCACCAAAAATCTTTGGATAACACACCCTATCCCAAGTTACCAAATGAAATATGTTCTTATCCTCTAAACTAGGCCACATGAACCTTTTTAAATTTTATCAGTCTTATCCATAATATTTCTAGGCATTTTGAACAAAGAAATTAGATAAACCAAAATATTTTGTAGCATACTCTTAATCAACATTAGTTTTTCTACCTATGAAAGCAAGTTGTCTTTCCACCTAGTAAGCTTTGGCTGGAATCTATCAATTAAAGAGGTTCACATAGCCATAGGCATTTTATCAAAAAAAAGAGGCATACCAAGATAAGTTTAAGGAATAACCTTGATGTTTCAACCCAAAACTCTATCATTTTATGTTTTTAGATAAGAGGGATATTAATAAAAAATAACAAATTCTTTCCTAAATTGATCTTCTGACAAGTGGCTTATTCATAGTCATTCAATAATTTATTCAACTCCTTAGCTTCCTTAATGGAATCTTCAACCATGATTAGAGTATCATCTACTTATTGTTGAAGAGAACTAAGTTCCACATCTCGAGATAATTTTACTCCTTTGATTTTACCTCTGCTAATAAATAAGGATAAGGCTTTACTAAGATATTTTACCATGATAATGAAAATAAAGTGAGATAACAGGTCTCTGATGTAGCCCTCAACCATTAGGAACAAACCCTTCAAGGGACCCATTATCAAAATAGAGAACACAAATATATAAAAAAAATTTTTGACCAATTTACTAAAATGGGAATGGAAATAAAATGTAACCATATCAAATCAATAAAGGTCCAAGAAACCCCTTAATATGCTTTATTCATATCTAACTTAAGAACCATGCCTTCTATTTTCTCCTTTAGCCATCAAGTGGAGAATCTTGTGGACCATGATTATACCATCTTGTATTTATCTTCCATATACAAACCCACCATGTTGATAAGAGATAATATAAGGAATCAAAAGTTGCAAATGAAGAGCCATAATTTAGTGAATATTTTATAAATGGCATTACAGAGAATAATTGGCCTAAAATGTTTGAAATGCTTAGCAACTGGGTTTTTAGAGATAAAATTAATGAAGGTATTATTCAACTCCCTTATAATATTTCTAGAAGATAATACTTCCTTAACAATTGTTGTCACATCCATCTTGACAATATCCTAGAATTATTGAAAAAAGGCTACAAGAAAGTCATAAGGCTAGGGGATTTATCTCCTTCCATAGACAAAACAACAACTTAAA
The DNA here is from genome assembly GCA_037957365.1 of Torreya grandis. Taxonomy (NCBI): domain Eukaryota; kingdom Viridiplantae; phylum Streptophyta; class Pinopsida; order Cupressales; family Taxaceae; genus Torreya; species Torreya grandis. Next base: position 434,668 of record JARHVA010002029.1, on the reverse strand, counting down.
CTTCTTCAATAGTAATTGGATCCAATAGTATCTTATCATAATCATGGCTTATTATAAAATGAACATATAATCCATAATTCTATTAACCACCTCACCATTACCATGGTCATCATGACAAAGAAGATACATATAGAAATTAATCACTTCATCTGTAATGACTTGGGGATCAGAATTGGAATCACCATTTTCTTGTAAAATATCTAATTTTTTTTGGAAATTCTATGTTTAAGGGCTGAAATATGATTTTTTAAATGTTTTTTATCACCTTCTTTCATCCAAATAGCCTATGATTTCTACCGCCAAAATTTTTTATTCATTAGCTGCGTTAGAGTGATAATCACCAAGAAGATCATTTTCTAGAAAATAAGAGTTTTGATTTATAACCTTATACATAATATTCCTCTCCAAATTCTCTAGAATTTTCCTTTTTTTAACAAAGATATCCCCAAAAATTTCTCTATTTCATTTTTTAATGTTAGATTTGATGTTTTAAAGTTTTTTGGACATTGTAAATATAGAAATACCTTTGATATAAATGTTACAACATTTCTTAATTTTGTCATTCAATTCAAGATGTTGCATACACATATTTTAAAATCTAAAAGGGGCATTGGGTCTTTTATCCCCCATATCCAAACTGAGAAGAATGGGATTGTAATTATAACAAATTTTAGGCAATGAATTTAGACATAAACTATGAGAAATCATCTAGTTAGGAATAATAATAAATATATCCAATATAAGCCTATATTAGATTATCACCAAGTTGACTATTATACCACATGTAATTATAACCTCTAAGTTCAATATCAATCAATCCATTAGCTATGCTAAAACTATCCAAATCCTCCATATTTTTTTATATTTATGTTTACCACCTTTATTCACCATGGGTGGTATGGGGGTATTAAAATACACAACTATCATCAATTTTAAATCCAAGTAATATTTCCTAAAACCATTTAATTCATCCCAAAGCTTCCTTCTTCCTATATACTTATTAAGAGCATAGATGTCTGAGAGAATCCACATAGAGTTATCAACCAAATTAGTAAACAAAATGGCCATATGATTCCCATCACTAAACAAAAAATAGCATTCAAAAATCAAACGATCAGACAAATTAGCTAGTCCTCTCGAGGCACCAATGGAACTAACTCCAAAACTAAAGGCTTCCCTCTAAATCTTATTTTTAACCTACATAACCATCAAATCTAACATCTTAGTTTCTCAAATAAATTAAAATTCAAGGTTATTAATCTTTCCTAAAATCAAATTTATGTGATAATGTAGTGGACAAAAATGTAGAGGTAAAAAATGTAGTATGTCAAAAATGTAGTATGACAAAAATGTTACAAGGACAAAACATAGTGACGAAAAATGTAGCGGTGTTGGTAATGTCATAAAAATGTCTCAAAAAGTAAAATTGGGACATTTTTATGATTATCACATTGTTTATTTTTTATCTAGTTCATTTTGGTGATAGTAATTAACATTTCATGGTGGAAAAGAAATGCACCAAATTTACAAGTGAAATGACAAAGGAAAATGTGATTTTGTGAATCTGAACCTTTAATTGAAATTTGTGTCATCTTCTATGTGAGCACATCCTTTACTATGTTTTATCCTCACTACATTTTTCATGCTACATATTTGTCCACTACTTTTTAGTAGGATTCCCCACCATTTCTTGTGACTCTTTGATTATTATAACTAACAATTTATTTCCCTTTATTTTGAACTAGAGTAGAATCTTCCAAGGAGCATGAAACAAAATCTTCATTTTCTACTACCATCTATGAACTTGTCTTTGTCTTTATTTTAGGGGGAAATGGTTCCTTCTCACCATCTAGCTCTTTGAAATATGAGGACAATAAATTAGTATTAAGAAGATCCTTATCTTGTAGTATCACTTTTCCTTCTTCTAAATCTTCCCCATCTTTCTCTACTAGGATACTTACTTCTACCATTTTGAGAGGTTCATTCCCTTCATCCTCTTTCTATTTTTTCTCTTCATCCTCTATAACTTCCTTGCACACACCAATATTTATCAAATTTGAATCCTATTGAACTTTCAACCTTTGATCATGCTTTAATAATTTATCATTATTATCCAAGGTCATATAATATTTTTATTTCATTAAACTTTCCTTCTCTTGAATGGTTAGATCATTTTCCTTTTGCTACCAAGTATTTAAAAAATTTCTACTCTGGATCTGATTATTTTTATTTGTTGGACACAGTCTAAAAATATGAGCTAGTTTATGATAATTAACACATTTTGAAAGAGAGTCTTCATATTTTATTTTCTAATTTTAGTCTCAAAAAATGGAATACAATGTAATAGACTAGAAGGGGCTTTCCCACAAAATCATTCACATAAAAATGAGCATAAATAAGTCTTATCCTGGGCTTTATTGTAACATCAAAATTAATTAGGGTCCCAAAGGATTTGGGTATGCTTACCATAATCTCATCTTCTTAATACTCAATAGACATTATAGGGAAACACATGCAAACAGGCATAATATTGATGTTTTCCTTATTTGGATCAAATCCAGGCTTCCATTTCCTTAATAAAAGGCCCATTCTACCAAAAAACTAAGGGACTCCAACTAGGATTCTATCAAAATCCTTAACATTATTGAGTTAATAAAAAAATCCTTGCATCATTGTTAAACTCTCCATATGGCCTTTAGGATTCCATTTCCTTTCAGCCTATTTATGGATGACATTAATATTTAGCCTATATTCTAGGAATTTTCCAATCAAATTTGTGTCCATTCTGGTAATAGATCTTCTTACCATTGTATCTAGAATGACAAGATGAATCCCATTTGAATTTTCCCTCAGTTTTAATGAAATACGATTCTAGGGAACAACGTTTGGAGATGGATTGTTCCCTCTAAGTCATTCTGCCCATGATGCCTCAGATCCTTATGCAAAAATTAGTGGGGAAAGTCTTACTAGATTCCTCAACATGAAAAAAGATTCTTGAACACTTCTACCACCATCTCATTTTTCCTATTCTAAGCATGGATTCAAATTTGAAGAGTTCCTACTTCCCTTCATTGTCATCATATCCAATCAAAGTGGAGTATATGAATAATTTTACCTTCACCATTAAGAATAAGTAGGGACAAATCAACAAGGTAGTAGATGCATTGAGTAGAAGAGTCTTAGTGAATGAGATACAACTTAAGAGTGTTAGTATTGAGTCAATCAAGGAGATATATGAATATGATGAAGACTTCAAAGAAGCATACAATGCTTTTAATCATCCAACTACACTAAACAAGGAGCGATGGTTGGACTATGTCATAAAATATGGGTTAATATTCAAAGGTGTTTAGCTATGTGTGCCAAAAAGCTCAATAAGACAGAATTTGATCCAAGAGAATCATAGTGGGAGTATGGCATGCCACTTTGGGCTTGATAAAACTTTGGAACAACTCACTAGACACTATTTTTGGCCTAAGATGCAAGCAGAAGTGAGAAGATATGTTGAGAGGTGTAAAAAATGTCAAATTTCCAATGGGAAGAGCACTAATGCATGATTATATCAATCTCTAATAGTCCCAAATAAACCTTGAGAATCCATAAGCATGGAATTTATGATGGGACTACCTAGAACACAAAGAGGTTTTGATTCCATATATGTAGTTATGGACAAATTTTCAAAATTGCCACATTTCATTCCTTGTAGGACCACCAATGATGCCACCCATGTGGAAAATATATTATTTAAGGAGGTATTAAGACTTTAGGGATTGTCACTAAACATTATATCTGATAGAGATATTGAATTCCTAGGCCACTTTTGGAGAACACTATGGAGAAATCTAGGCATAAATATAAGCTTTAATTAAGATTACCACCCTCAAATAGATGGAAAAATTGAGGTGGTTAAAGGGAGTCTATGGAACCTAATGAAGTGTATATCTAAAGATAATCCCAAGCAATGGGATCTTATATTGCCCTAGGCAGAATTTGCTTACAATGACACCTTCAATAGGAGCATTGACATGAGTCCTTTCCAAGTGATATATGGTATGTATCCTAGAGGAGTGTTTGAACTCTAAAATATTAGTAAGGTGGAAAATAGGAGTGTTGATGGGGAATATTTTGTAGTGTCCATGAAAGAGGTTCATCAACAGGAGAGGAAGTATCTAGAAGCTAATGTAGAGAAATACAAAAAATAAGCAAATGTAAGTAGAAGAGAGGCAAGCTTCCAAATTGGATATTTGGTTTTGGCTCATCTTAGGAAAGATATATTTCTAATATTTAAGTAAAAAAAAATTAATATTAAAAAATGGTCCTTGTAAGGTGCCTCAGAAGTTTGCTAACAATGTATATGAGTTAGAATTGCCTAGTGGTATAGGCATATCACCACTTTTTGATGTTTTAAACTTTTACCCTTAAAAATAAAGAGTAAAAGGTGAATAAATAGTAGAATTAATATATAAAATAGGTACATAATGGGCAAAATATTTGCCTCAAGTCAAACTAGATGAATTGGAATGCATCCTAGACAAGCAAGTGTTCACGCACACTAGAGACAAATAGTATTTGAAGTATTTGGTCAAAAGGAATCAATATCCTATTGAATATTATACATTTATGGAATATAAAAACATCAAAAATCATGGTACTAATCTAGGAAAACTCATGGATAATATTCCCTAAGTCTGTTTCTCTTTCCCTTGGGAATATGATGCAGGAACATCATTCCTAGGCTTAGTTTTTCTTGAAAATTTTGGTTTTCTTGTAAAATTGTAGTTTTTTTGTGGTATAATAGGTCTTATGGTTCTTATATAATTCTTATTTTTCATTTCAATCTATTATTTTTATTTCTAGCTCTTCAAAAATTCAAATTTGTCTTTTCATGCCAAAAGTGACTTTTTGAATTTTTGAATTGTTTGGGCTAGTTTAGGTGTTGCAGGAGTGTTTTGAATGAACTCTCAAGGTGTAAAATTATTGGTATAATATTATTTAAGGAAATATATATCTATACCATGGGTCTTAAGTCATGAATGTAAACAATTCAAACTTGATGTATGTTTTAATGTTCTAAACAACCCTCTAGTGACTGTTGGAGGGTCTAAAAATAGTTAAAGCAATTTTAGAACTCATAAAATGTTTTGGATTCATGGAAGGATAATTAATTTTATGTTTTAATAGATCAATCTCCAATAAAATAAAATAAAATATTTCCTCATTTTGATGAAAAACCATTGCAGACCTTAGTTTCCTATGTATTGGCTATGAAGAGGATTGTGTATGACTGATCATTGGAGAAAGATTCAATAAATATATATTTTATGATGTTTCATTTGTATTGGTAAGTTTATTACATAATATTTTAAGGTTATTTATTAATTTATTGAGATTTTTTTCACATTTATTTATGATAAAAGTAGCATAGACTTATAGATGACTATGAACATACACACAATCAAAATCAAAATATTGCAAAAGAGATAAACAGGGGTGTCAAAGTGGTAAATAAGGATTATATAAGGTGTATAGTGTTATTATAAACATTTTAAATATTTTAAATAATTTTAAAACTCAATTTTAATCCTAAAATAATAAAATCTTCATCCTTGGCTCTACACAGGCAGTGATAACGTTGAGTTGGGTTTTCAATCTAAAACTTGATTTGCAGGAGTTCTAACCATCCAAAAATCACAAAACTTTGTGATTAGTTGTGGATTAACAATTTATAAAATATTTTGGAGGATTAAAACCTGTACGTAATTTTTATGCATGTAAATATAGGACAAAGATTGAATTAAGCCTTGGGAGACCTAATTGGAGCTTGATAGAGGCTAGAAAGTTGGGTTTAGAGTGAATTTGAGTCAAGAAACTTGTGGTAAGGAATAAAATCAATAGAGGGTACACAAAAAGTACCATAGATTATGTTTATCAATCCTTATTTGTTCTTACCATTAGAAAAGGTGAAAAAAAGGCTACTAGGAAGTGGGTTAGGTTGTGACAAGTGACAACAAGTGGCAAGGTTGAACTTTTGATAGTTGTTTATCTGCATCAGCTCGTCAAGATCATGGTGTTAAATATATGTTAAATGGAATGTTGATTTAACACACATGATCTGATTGAGATCCCATGCTATGTGTGAGAAACCATGAATAATCATACATTAGAAGCTAGCAATTTCTTAAAAACTCCTTAATATAGTGAGATTATGTGGAGTTGGCCAATATTAGATTACCTAAATATTCCTTTGATTGATTAGATATTAAATATATGTGGTGTAAAAAGTAAACTTTTTCTTATTCAACTTATAACTTATGTTTTCAAAATGTATCTAAAATGTACAAGATGCATTCCACATGTTGTTCATAAGTATTATATAATGATGGAGTTGAGGGAGGGCTTGAGTAGACCATCCATCAAGTGCATGAATGTTGTTGGAGCATTAATAAATTTGAAATACATATCCAACTATTTGTACAATCCTTCTTGCATTTTGAATGTTGTCTTCCAAACATCTTCAGGATGGACTAATACTTAATGATTTAACATGACTTGAATTTAATTTTGGTGAAGTATTGTGTACCTTATAGTTGGTCTAAGAGGTCATCAATGCATGGTATTGGGTACTAATTCTTCATAGTTATCTTTTTTAACACATGATATTTAATTTATAAGCATCATGTACCATCTTTATTTGGTGTAAGAACTATCATGATCAAATTAGGAGTCGAGCTTGGCTTGATATTGCCTTTATTAATAAGATCTAAGATCTAGGGCCAGACTTCATCATTCTCCCAACTAGAACTATGGTATAGTGGACTATTTAAAAGAGAGGATCTAGGGGTAAAATGATCTAATGCGTTGCCATGTAATGTGTTAGTAAACCCTTTGGACCTTAAAATATGTACTCATATTACTATAGTATCTTACCAAGATAATATTTTTGTGTTGGTATTTACGTTGTATAGACTATTGCCAATGTGTGGTTAGTCTCCAAAAAAAGGTAATTTTGAGTAGGCCATGAGTAGCATAAGATTTTCCATGTGTGATATAAGCTCATGAAATTATTTGGAAAATATGGAATAATTTTGGTCATTAGAGGCAACTCCAAGACTTTGAATAATTTAAATTTTACATGCATAGTCCACCACTAAAACTTGGATTTATATGTAGCACCATGATCATACAAATATGACCTTCCAAGAAAAATGTCATAAATGTCAAGTGGCATCATGCCATAGGTGACTACATTCTCCATGGACTTGAATTTATATTGGAAAGTTAATTATGGCTAGAGTAGTATATCATTCGCTTTCTAAATCTAAATCAAAGAGTGTTTAGGATGTGATTCAATGGTGAGGCCTAGGCATTGGGTTGTAGCTCTCACAATGATTTTCTTCTAGCTTCCACTATGAATGATGACATTAAGAGGTTGAACCTTCACCAAAAACTTGGTGTGTTAAAAAATTTCTCACTCCTCAGTGGTGTCTATGGTAGTGTTATTAGTGCTCAAATAATTGGTATTTAGATCATTGTCATGTACTAACATGAAACTTGATATATACTGTATAGTCAATGATTTTGGCATGCAGCATTCAAAATCACCATGTGATCTTCTATGGTGTCAATGGCATGACCCATCACCTTAATTATTCCTAAATTTATATGAATTAGAAGATGTTAGAGTATTTTAGTTTTATGCAACCTTCTTAGGATACTCTCCCTTGTGTGATGATAGGGTTAGATAATGCATTGTGTATGACATGGCCCTTGTACATAGTGTTTAATGATGAAGGGAACTTATTATTCATATTTGCCTTACCTTTGATCTTGGTGACATTATAGTATGTTTTCCACAATGTGTATAAGTAAAGAATAGTTTCATTTTTTCACAAATATAAGATGAGAATTTACTAATGTGCTTTAAAAACTTGTGTTGATCTGTCAAGTCCTCATACAAACACATAGTATAGTCATGGAACTCATTTGTACAGTCTTCAATTGGTTGTTCCTTAACACAACCATTATAACTTGATTTATTCATTCCTATAGTGCTTTAGGGGGTAGTATTCAATATTGTGAAGGTGATACTCTTTGTGCTAAAGAAATGATTGACCAATAAGTGAATCTCAAGTTGTTGAATCCAGCTACCCAATGGTGTGTCATCGAGTTTACCTTTGAGCACTATAATTAAAAGAATGCCTTACAACTTGAAAGTAATTTGGTTCTAAAATTATGGATGTATACACCACATGGAAGAAGAAATATCTTGTTGACCAAGTTGTACCACTAGTTTATAGAATTGGACATATAGTTTGTTATGTTACTCCTCAAGGGCATCCTGAATAATATTTTTTACGTTTGAGGATGCCTTCAAGAATATTTTTTAGTTGTCAAACATATTTATCTTAATATAACATTTTTATAGATATTTTGAAATAGAACTAATGATAACCTTTATTTCTCACATTGAGATCGCATGTTTACAAACATATGAGAGATCTTGTTTTGATAGCAATGATATATACCAAAGGGCCTAGGATGTTATTATGGTGGACAACATTATGCTTAGAAAAAAGCTATAGGTTTTAGAATGTACAAAGGTAAAATAAAAAACAATAAATTAATCATACTTTTGAATGTGAAATTATTTGAAAAATAGTGCAACTTCTATTAAATAGAAATAATAGGTAAAAGTATAGATGTGCACAATGTGTAGCAAGGCTACAAATGCAAGTTACTGTGATCAAAATGGTATACACTTAATTTTATTATTTTATATTAGATGTAAGCTACATATTTATGTGATACAATGGATACTCAAACCATGATAACTATCTCCTATCTACATATGTGATCTTTCTCATCATTGATAACTTATGCATAAATTGATTCAATATACACATCATTGTAAGAAATTAATTACACCATACAATGGTAACAAAAGATATATTGGTTCATCTTTTGGATGAGTGACAATTGGTCTTATTATATGTGTGGTGGGTATAATTCCAGCTGTGTAGAACTCCTGACAAGATTTCTAACATGGCATAAATTTAGAGAGTGTCACCTAACATGCCATACAATAACAAGAAGTTGACATGTGATTGTTGAGTTTTGAGATAATTGCACAATGTAACATACCTACACGATATGTTACATGAGTACACAAAGGTATCATAAGGATATAATGTTGGTTCATAATGTTTCATGTTGATGTGTAATGTGAAAATCTCAGATGCACCTACATGGTATTGGAGTTCTATGTAGCATGATATGAGGTGTTGCAACAACTCGTAGGGATACTTTAAGATTGTGCACATTTCATGAGATGATGAAATCACAAGGAAATCAAAGTCATTATTAAGAGTGTGTAGATCCACACAAATGTTGTGTATGGATTAAGCCATTTTTGTTCTATTGGTTGGTCACACCCTCCTCAGTCCTCAAGGGGTTGGGTGGCTCTTAGGAAAGACAAGGTTCTTACTTCTTTCGTGTTACCTATTTCTCCTTCTAGTTTGAATGTGGAAGATAAATAGTATGGTGAGTTGCATGATTATATAGGATGGGAGCCCATTCCATAAGAAGATGTGCATAAAAATATTTAATAATATCAAACACCATATAAGGATTATGATCTCCCTGTACGTGTCTCTATTGTGGAAATGTAATTTATTGTGTTATGATGCTTTAGGTGGTGGTTACAAAAGATATATTTATTATTATTGTTTTCAATCTTAGGTGTTTGTGGTCTCAAAAACTTAAATTTATATTGATTTGGCATGTTAATTGTATACTTTGGTAGTAGTTTCTCTTCTAGAGTTGTAGCTCAGTTTTTGTTTCATGTTAGGTATTATTTTTGAACTTAGACTAGGATCTCTATTTCATTTTAAGTAACTTGTTTTCCATTGAAATTGTTTTCATGAAATTTCAGCAATTACATAGAATATCAAGTTATTGTGAAACCACTAAATTATTTATATAACTATCTAAGTTACAATGACTTGAATAAACATCTAATAAACTGTGTAGGGGTATATCCGTGGAATTGAAACATTGATCTCTATAATAAGCACTCCCTGCCCCAAAAAAAAGAAGAAGAAGATGATGACTTATTTTTATATTTTATAAATTATAAAATTTAAAGTTATTTCTATTTTTTTTAAAATCACATATACATAAAGAAAAATTAGCACCTACCAATGCTTTTCATCCCTTGTTCTTGTATTGCAAGGGATAAAATTAATGTTGAATGATAAATTGCCATTAATATCATAACTTTAGTACAAAGTCCCATCACCAATACATCCATAATGTTTATTACTTTATAATTTAATGAATTATGCTCTAAATATGTTTATACTTTAGGGTTGCAATAATTGGAGTTATTAGTTCTGAAGGGAGGGACTATAGGAATCATTTGGTTCTAAATCAGAATTAGTTTTCAAACTATTGGCCAATTAGATGACAAGAATTAGTGTGCCAATAAAAAATATTAATATTTTACAAAGTAGAGTGGTGAGATTTTAATAGAAAAACAAAAAAGGTTATTTTGTACAAGGTGATTGGATGAATTTTTTCCATGTTATTTCCTGCCTCACTTTGATCAATGTTGGGCATTAACTTCTCTGCCAGGGTTGTACAATGAGGATTTTAATGTTGTATTTATTTACGTGATGTGGGTTTCTTGATTTATCTATTAAAATTATAGAAATTCACATAAAAATATTAATTAAAATGGCAGGCATCGCCTCCACTAAGTTGGAATTTGATGTGTCAATGTGATGGAGATGTTTGAAGCGAGAAATATGGTAGTGGCTTCATATTTAGGTTTTATTTTTTTTAATGCATTTATTCTCCCTCATCTCTGGCTTACTACTTTGTTAACAATGAAACCTAGTATAGAATCACCATTTTCTTCTGGCAAAAATAGCTACAAAATAAGACCATAATATTGATATTTTACCTATCAAAGGAGGGTGTTGCAGTAGTATGGCATAAAAAATAGGAATTATGTCACAAGCTATAAATATTATGATTAGATCAAGACATTTTTCCCAAATCCCTGCATTAGATTTAATGGTTTGTGTTTTAAGCTAAGTGTTGACCATTTTTTGCCCAACAGGCCAAAAATTGGTCCCCTTCTATCCCTATTGTTCTAGGCCATTTCATTTTTTGATTTTGCATGAATCTGTTCATTTCTATGGACTCTGTAGAATTTCTATAGACTCTGCAAAATTTCTACAGACTCTACAGGTCCATTTCTATGAACTTTGCAAGTCTAAATCTATGGACTCTGCAGGTTTTGGAAATCTATGGACTCTACAGGAGAAGTTTTTCTATGAAATCTACAGGTTAGTCTTTTGGTGCATGGAGAATCAGTTCTAGAGAGAGTTTTGGGTTTTACAAGGCTTCTTTAGGCTCTAGTCTGAAGAAAATCACAAGAAAAGTTGGCATGGTTAAACCATTGAACCAGTTCAAGGCCTTGGTTCAACGTTTAAGTTCATCACTTCATTTTCAGGCCTTGGTTCAACATTCAAGTCCATCAAGCTTTGTTTCATCACTCAAGTTCAATGGGCTCAGTGTGTAGCGTTGAACCGTTGAATCGGTTCAACCACTTAGTTCAATGCTTCAGCTTGGTTCATCGACAAAGTTTAACGCATTGGTTCAACCATTGGTTCAATCATATGGTTCAATTGGGCTTAGTTCAAATGCAGGGCCCATTGCTCAATTTAATTCAGTTGGTTCAACGCACTTGGTTCACTCAATTGGTTTGACACCTGGTTTAATCAGTTTAAATGCAATTGGTGGGTTCATCAGCACGCAGCTTTAAACCATTGAACTAGTTCAACCAATTGGTTCATTTGACAGGTTTAAAGCGTTGGTTCAATCAGATGGTTCAATCATTTGGTTCACTCAGTTGGTTCAGTGACTTCAAATTCATTGGCCTTGGCTCACTTGTCATTGATGCACAGCGTTGAACCGGTTCAACGGATTGGTTCAACCGTTTAGTTCAATGCTTTAGTTCAAACACTTTGATTCAATGGACAGTTCAACAAAGAGGTTTAATGAATCGGTTTAAAGGCTTGGTTCAACAAGCTCGGTGCACAGTGGTTGAACCATTAAACCGATTGAACCATTGAACCAATTTTGGTTCAATGGGTTGGTCCAATAGCTTGGTTCAAGGGTGTGCCCTACAACCGAAGGGCAGTTCAAGATCCAAAAGCCCTTGTGGAGGGCAGAGAATGTTTCAAAGGGCACACTGAAGACTTAAGTTAGAATTTATTCAGACTTTTTATCAAAAGGAATTCCTTTAGACAAAAGGCCCAAAGGAATTCGAGGAAAGGTTTTTTAAAGGGTTGAAGGTGCAAGAAAAGGTCAAAGAGCCCATAGAAAAGTCAAAGTGGCCAATTCCCATAGACTTTTTGTCTATAAGAAAAGGCCCAAAATAGAAAACCCATGGGGAAAAAGCCCAAAACAAAGGACTCAATGACTTTTGCCGAGGACGGTGACGTCCCAAAAGCTGTCAAATTTAAGCAAGTGAACTAGTCGTTGGGTGATGGCTGCATGAATGTCAAATTTAACACAGTGAAGTAGCCATTGTTTTTAAACTATTTTGAGCGCCAAGCATGAAAAGAGGTTGACGAATGTAGTGACTCACCAGAAGATCACCCCTGAGGGCTGAAAGAGCAAGAAGAAGACAAGACGTAGAAAAGACAAGGCATTCAAGTGGCGAAGGGAAGGTGAGTTATTATCAGACCCAATGGGGCAGCCTATTTTCTATAGTTGGCATTGATGAGGGGATAAATTACAGTCTATTTGTAGACTATAGATGTGTAGCCATGCTCTTACATTAATGTTTGAATGCCAAAGTCAATTTGGGAGATTGTGCAACATGGTTCCAGTAGGCTTCTTCTAGAAGAATGACATCAGTAACAATGGTTTCCTCTTCCCAAGATTCAAAGCCCACATGGGCCACTTGCAGAAATGAGCACCAAAATCTTTCACAAAAAGTGCCAAGTTTCTCTTCCTCTTCCTATATATTGTAAACTTCTCTTTTGAGAAGGGATCGACTCCCGGCCTTAAGGCAAAACTCTGCCCAAAAATCTCTCGGGGCTTATAAGGCAGAGCTGTACCTTGAATTGAAACACAACATTTTTACCTCCATTCTAAGTTTTGCATCTTTAGTATGTGTCTATGCATTTGATTCTGTGTTAAAGTCATTTTCATAATGCTTTCACAGAATGATTTTAGCATGTCTGGTGTATTTTTGAGTTTCCTTTTTACAGGTTTGTCAGAAGTGTCCCTAAAGGAGTATAGGTGAAGCAGATAGGTTGTTGCAGTGTGTCTTAGAATGCATCTAGTAGTTATTTCCTCCCTATATCTCCACGGACCCCTAACCCACTGATGCAGAAGGTTCTCTCACATTAGATGAAGTGTATGGGAATTGTTTCTCGATGGAAAGTGTGTGTTCAGGTGGAGTAGATCACAATTTTCTAGTGTATCACCTTTACTTTTCTAGGCTTAGGTTTTGTTTTTAGCATCTCTCTCTCCCTTTTCATTGCCCCCCTTTTTCATTTTGTTTATTAGCAGTAGGAGTAACTAGGGCCTAAATGATACATCAGAGGGAGCTAGCCCTCATCTAGAGACTCTCCCCTCTACCTTTGCCAGTCCCACAAGCGAGAGGGGAGTTTCCATTGTTGTGTGAAGAAGGCAAGAGCTTGGCCTCCTGCCAAGGGTGCAATCTTCTGCGTTAACAGTTTATGGCATGCCCAGTGGGACCAACTAGGACAAGTTGTGTCTAATGAGTTGAAGAATTTTTGGTGTGTTCTTCAACCAACCAGCCTTTGGAGGCTTTTGCATCAACACCAATAGCGACTCTGAGTTGAATCAGTTGGTTAAGCAGTCTAGTGCCATTAAGAAATCTTATTTTTGTATGTATAATTCCTTTGCACAAAATCATGGGTCTTGTTTTCCTTCATATGACTATGATCAAGCTCAAGATTTTTAGAGAATCACCTTAAGCAGCCCTCCTAGTTGCCTTGCAAAGATAAGGGAAATGGCCCTAGAATTTGAGAAGTAGAGGATGGAGATTGACTGACTGGAAGAGCAATACGGATATCAGCAGGAGCTGATGTATAAAGAGGAGTGTTTGTTTAGGCAAGCCTAGGCCTTGTAATCCATGGAGGAGGAGGTATAAAAATGAAGAAATCCATTTATTCAAGGTATTTATCCTTGTGTGCCCCCTCCTATTCTGAAGAAAGTCCCCTCTTGTGCACCAAATCCTTTCTATCAGATAGCACTTGCTCACTCTAGCTCATCTGATGCATCTACTCTCAATCCCATGCGCCTGGCTTTCCAACATCAAAGGGCATCAGAGCAGCCCTCCATGGAGATCAATATTCTTAATTCCTTATATTGTGAATCTTCCATTGGGGGGAGTACCATGAGCCATCACGTCCCTCTTCTAGAGACTCTTTTGGTGCATCAAAAGTCTCTTCCTAGCATCCCTCAACTTCCCCAAGTCTTTCAGCATGATGTGCAGATCCCAAGTTAGAGGAAGGAATGCCAAGAACCAGCCCAGAGCCTTGAAGAGGATGATGCTAGTGATCTCCAAGAAAGGCTCCTTCAAGAAAATATAGCTAGGAGAATTATAGAGTTGGAGTCCCAAATGAGATTCCTCAGCCAACGTGTGATAGATCTGTCTGAACCCAGCCCGTCCACACACCTCCAAGAGAGATATCAAGCCACACCTGATATAGATGAAGTGTTGACCAAGTGGAAGGAGGAGAATCATTTGATTATAGCTCAAGGACTGCCTCCTCTTCCACATGGTTCTCCCACTTCACACCTTCTCAAGGAGGAACCTGTTCTGCAGGAGGTGAGTGAGGAGCAGAAGATCTAGTCTACAGTTATTCAGGAGAATATCTTTGAAGTTATATAAATCTAGATCTTGGAGGAGGTTCAAGAGAATATCTTTGAAGATCTAGAGATCTGGACCTTTGAGGAGGAAAAGGAGAGGCTAGTCTCCCTTGAGGAAAGCCTTGAAGAAGAAAGTTTTGAATAGAGAGGTGATGTTCTGTGGGATGAGCAATCGTTTTGTGATTCCATTTCAGACATTACAACTATCACCCTTCTTCAATAAGGTCCAGAGGGAGTAGAGGATGAGTCTGATAGAGTCTTCAACAAGGCAAAAGGAAACAAGTCAGACCATGATGCATTGCAAGGGAGCTATACATGTCAAAGAGCTAATGGTGATAAGCCAGTAAGCACTAATTTCTTGGTGAAGAGCACCAATATGAGGGACTAGCATTCAACAAGCTTCCAAGGACAAGTAGAGTACGTATATGTTAGAATCATGTTTGATTCTAATCCACTTAGATACTAGCCAATCCAGGCAACAGGAAAGAGGAGCAGGTCAACAAATCTCCTTTTCATTCAGCCACTTGCCTGGCACCATAAGTCTTCTTTCCAAGAAGGGGACTTAAGAAGTTTTCCCTTTGATCTAGGATGGAGGCAAATATTCCTAGTTAGTTGTATATAGTAGTTTGCTTTCAGTTTTCTTTTCTTTCTTTCCCTAAGTGCAGTTTGCACAAGTAGTGTTTTTAGCCTTGTGTGTTTCCCTTTGCATGTGGGGTAAAATCTTCATGTTTGATTCTTGGATCTTGTGGGGCTGTTGATGATTTTTGTTCAATCTGCATCTGACTCTGTGCCCAATGGACTACAATGCAACTAGTATTTAAGCATAGGAGGCATGCTTCCCTTGGGAGTCGCCAATTTGTTGACCATTTTTTTCCCAATAGGCCAAAAATTGGTCCCCTTCTGTCCTTATTGTTCTAGGCCATTTCATTTTTTGATTTTACATGAATCTATTCATTTCTATAAACTCTACAAAATTTCTATGGACTCTGCATAATTTCTATGGACTCTACAAAATTTCTGTGGACTCTGTAGGTCTATTTCTACGAACTCTATAGGCTTAAATCTACAGACTCTGCAGGTTTTAGAAATCTATGAACTCTGTAGGAGAATTTTTTCTATGAACTCTATAGGTTAGTCTTTTGGTGCATGGAGAATTAGTTCTAGAGAGAGTGCTAGGTTTTACAAGGCTTCTTTAGGCTCTGGTCTGAAGAAAATCATTAGAAAAGTTGGCATGGTTGAACCATTGAACCAGTTCAAGGCCTTGGTTCAACATTTAATTTCATCACTTCATTTTCAAGCCTTGGTTCAACATTCAAGTCCATCGAGCTTTGTTTCATCACTCAATTTCAACGCTTCAGATGGTTAGTTGGCAAAGTTCAACGGGCTCAATGCGCAATGTTGAACTAGTTCAACCACTTAGTTCAATGCTTCAGCTTGGTTCATCGACAAAGTTTAACATGCTGGTTCAACCATTGGTTTAATCATACAGTTCAATCAGGCTTAGTTCTAATGCAAGGCCCATCACTCAGTTTAATTTAGTTGGTTCAATGCACTTGGTTCACTCAATTGGTTTAATACTTGGTTCAATCAGTTCAAATGCAATTAGCGGGTTCATTGGCACACCCATTAGTTCATTCGACAGGTTCAAAGCATTGGTTCAATCAGATGGTTTAATCATTCGGTTCACTTAGTTGGTTTAGTGGCTTCAAGTTCATTGGCCTTGGCTCACTTGTCATCGGTGCACAACATTGAACCATTAAACCGGTTCAATGGATTGATTCAACCATTTAGTTCAACACTTTGGTTCAAACGCTTCGATTCAACAAGGAGGTTTAATGAATTGGTTCAAAGGCTTGGTTTAATGGGCTCAACATGTATTAGTTGAACCATTGAACTGATTGAACCATTAAACCAATTTTGGTTCAATGGCTTGGTTCAAGGGTGTGCCCTACAGTTGAAGGGCAGTTCAAGATCTAAAAGCCTTTACGGAGGGTAGAAAACGTTTCAAAGGGTGCATCAAAGACTTAAGTCAAAATTTATTTGGACTTTTTGTCTGAAGGAATTCCTTCAGACAAAAGACTTGAATAAATTTAAGGAAAGGTTTTTTAAAGGGCTGAAGGTGCAAGAAAAGGTCAAAGAGCCCACAAAAAAGTCAAAGCAGCCAATTCTTGCAGACTTTTTGTCCACGAGAAAAGGCCCAAAATAGAAAACCCATGCGGAAAAAGCCCGAAACAAAGGACTCGATGGCTTTTTCCGAGGACGGTGATGTCCTAAAAGCCATCAAATTTAAGCAAGTGAACTAGCCATTGGGTGATGACTACGTGAATGTCAAATTTAATGCAGTGAAGTAGTCGTTATTTTTGAACTATTTTGAGCACCAAGCATGAAAGGAGCTCGAGGAACGTAACAACCAACCAAAAGATCACCCTCGAGGGATGAAAGAGTAGGAAGAAGACAAGACACAGAAAATACAAGGCATTCAAGTGGCAAAGGGAAGGTGAATTATTGTCAGACCCAATAGTGTAACCTATTTTCTGCAGTTGGCATTGATGAGGGGACAAACTACAGTCTGTTTGCAGACTGTAGAGGCGCGGCCATGCTCTTACATTAATGTTTGAATGCCAAAGTCAATTTGGGTGAATGTGTAGCATGGTTCTAATAGGCCTCTTCTAAAAGAATGACATTAGTAACAATGGTTTCCTCTTCCCAAGATTCAAAGCGCACATGGGCCACTTGCAAAAATGAGCGCCAAAATCTTTCACAAAAAGTGCCAAGTTTCTCTTCCTCTTCCTATATATTGTAAACTTATCTTTTGAGAAGGGATCGACTCTCAGCCTTAAGGCAAAACTCTGCCCAAAAATCTCTCGGGGCTTGTAAGGTAGAGCTGTCAAAATTTACCTTGAATCGAAACACATCATTTTTACCTCCATTATGAGTTTTGCATCTTAAGTATGTGTCTATGCATTTGATTCTTTGTTAAGTCATTTTCATAATGCTTTCACAGAATGATTTCAGCCTGTCTGGTGCATTTTTGAGTTTCCTTTTTATATGTCTATTATAAGTGTCCCTAGAGGAGTATAGGTGAAGCGGATAGGCTATTGCAGTGTGTCTCAAAACACCTCTAGTAGTTGTTTCCTCCCTGTATCTCCATGGACCCCTGACCCACTGATGTAGAAGGTTCTCTCACGTCAGATGAAGTGTATGGGATTTGTTTCTCGGTGAAAAGTGTATGTTCAGGTGGAGTAGATCACACTTTTTTGGTGTATCACCTTTACTTTTCTAGGCTTAGGTTCTATTTTTAGCATCTCTCTCTCCCTTTTCATTCCCCCCTTTTCCATTTTATTTATTAGCAGTAGGAGAAACTAGGGCCTAAATGACACATCAGAGGGAGCTAGCCCTCATCTAGAGACTCTCCCTTCCAGCTTTGCCGGTCCCACAGGTGAGAGGGGAGTTTCCATTGTTGCGTGAAGAAGGAAGGAGCTCGGCCTCCTGCCAAGGGTGCAATCTTTTGCGTCAACACTAAGCATTATAGAGGAAACAATTGAATAGAATTATATGACATCCCTAGCAAGCCAAGGTATGGATTTTTATCACTTGTTTAAATTTTTACTAATTGCAGATTTAGGAGTGGCTAATAGAAGTCTTATTTTGAACTTTACTTCCAATTACTTTGATGATTTGACCCCCATAATAGGTGCCAATTTTGATCCTACCATTTCCTTTTTCTTGTATTTGTTTATGTTTTTTTGTCCTTGTAATTTTTTGAGAAGGGTCGAAGATGGTGTCAGGATGAGTAAAGTAGCTAGTGCTCATGCAGGGTTGGCATTACATCCATGTGAGATAGCTACCTGTGTCCACAATTGCAACCATTTTTTGGTGGGGTTCCCATGCTTATTGTCAAGGACACAATAGCTATGGTAACAAGGGCCAACAAGAGTATCAACTATGCAATTGGGAGGGCATGGTATCCATATCATATTAATAGCACAAGATAAATAAAGAGGAAATTCAATAGCCAAGACTCTGAATGAGCAAGGGTTTCATAACATTATGTTTTATCAGTTGGATGTGAAAGATTCCATGTGTCCATGCCTTTGCCAATTGGATTAAAAATCATTATGGGAAACTTGATATCCTAGTATTGTGTTATGTTCTCTTAATCAATATTTTGCTTGGTTCCAACCCACTTAGGTATTATTAATCTAGCATTGAAGTGCAACTTAATCAATATCAGTATGTAATAGATTATGACATTTTGCAGGGAAATAGAATCAATTTGAGAGAGTTATTTTTTGTAATTTATTTTGGCTGATTTGATTTAAAAATAATGCATTCACTTTGATATGTGATTAACTTCTTATGTTTTCTTAAAAAGAATCAAACCCCTGAAAGCATAGGGGAAGTAATTTTTGAGATATATGAAATGGTAGAGGACTGCATTGATATTAACTAATATGGCATGGAAATAATGGTGAAAGTTGTTCTTCCTCTTTCGAAGCTTGTTATCTCCTATTCTTTGCTACAAATTTTATATTTCTTATATTTCATTTCTCTACTACTAAGAAAGCCAATGATTCATCCATTATCGTGTATGTCTAGTTTATTTATTTTGCATGTTTTTTTAGCTTATTTGTTGATTGAATATATACATAATAAATTTAAACTAGTTCATTATTATTGTAATATATTTATTTTAGGAGAAATCTAATCCAGGAAATAATTCGGGTGATGGTTCTACCCCAATTGATGACAAAACTTTTTAGAGTCATAACTTTTGTACCATAGCTCTAATTGACTCCCCATTTGAACCATTGGAAAGCTAAGAATGAGAAGAATGTGGTGAGATGACACAAAGATCTACTCAATGGGTTTTAAACCCAAAAAACCTAATGGAAGTGCCCCAAATTTCAATTTTAGTAGTGTAGTCTAAAAATAGTAAGTTTCTAAAAATAGTAATTACTCAAATTTTGTATTGTTGTAAATCATGGAAGTCAAACCACTTAATCTCCCTCGAGATTGGTGACCTTCCACATCCTCCTCATACCTTCAAAATGTGTATAAATGAATATGTAACTCAAAATAGAAATCAGACATCTCTTCCCAGAGATAAGCATATAGTTGTATTTGCAATCTTGAGTAATAAAACATCTCTTCTCAGAGAAATCATTATTACTATGTTATTTTTGTGTTCTTGAAATATCTATCAATCAAAACTTCTAAGTTTTGGATCAAAATATACTATTTTACATTTTGTGGGATAGATATCTTCTTAGATGCAAAACCACTATATTTGGATTTTTAGGGATAACCTTCAGCTGTAACTGGAACTTTTTCCTTTGACCTTCTGTCCCTCAACCAAGAGGTAGTGGTGTAGATGATTTTTTAGCTCTATGGATTAAAGCATGAAATTAAATCAACCCAAATAACCAACTACCTATTAAAGTGATAGAGCCATTAGAATTCAATGCAATTAGATGAATAAACCATTGAAAACAACATTAAAATTGTAAGGCTAAGTACTCTACACCATGATCAAGCAGATGAAAGAAAACAAGAAGATATTGAGATTAGATTGCTATACCTTGGACTCAAATTTGTAACATTATGATGGCATATATTATTGATGAAGGATGCAAGGATTATTTTGTCATGAAGACTCTAAATTTCCAAGATGGCCTTCTATGGAAGAAGTGAGTTGTTTAAATAGAAAGAGGAGGGAAAGATCAATGGTGGAGATTTGAAGTTGGTTGGAAGAGATCAAGGGTTGTAGATTATCCAAGAAATTTAAAATACCTTGGAAGCCTCTAGATTTAGAGGCTTCTAGAGAGGAGGGGTAGGGATAGAGAGGGTTATAGATTTAGAGGGTTATATAATCCTTATTAGGGATTAATGATAATTAAAGGGAGGTTAGATGGGGATTAGGTAGGTGATTAGGGACTAAGGGTGTAGGCTTATAGGAAAGCCTAGGAGTAGGCTAGTGTAGGTGGGTCGGTGGATCATGGGAATTCAAAATTCCCAAATAATAGGTAAGTAGGGTTAGATTAAGATAAAGAAATGATTAGGTGAATTAATGATGAATTGAGATAGAATAAGGTTAGTAGATGAATAAACATTGAGGGGGGACATTAGATTAATTATTAGAAAGGGGGATAAATTAATGGGATAAATTAAAATAAATGGGATGAGTGGAGTTAGTATCGACTAATAGTAATATTAGTGATGATAATGTAGGCGAGCGAATTTAGATGCATATAAGTGGTAACATAAATTTATTTCTTGGGAGTCATTGCTTATGATTTTGTAGTGAATTAGGGATAGATCTATTAGTGTATTATTTAGAGTTGGCTAAATTTGGTTTTGGAAGGAAACCCTCTTTATTAGCCTTTCTAAAGACATTGTAATGATCAATGAAATTGCTTCTTTCATCTTATTTCAAGCTAGAAGCCAATTAGTGATGCCTCTTCATATCTTAAGAGAAAATAGGGCCTACTCCGAGGAGCCATATTAAATATACAACTAGTTCCATCCTTCCTCTTCTATTTTTCCAAAATATCTATAGTGTCACCACACTCTATCTTTACTAACAATGAGATAACATAATATTCAATTTTGGGGATCCTTTTCCTGGTATTGTATGATTGTTATCATTCAAGTCTTTTGTTATCAGGTATGATTAGCTCTTTATTGAATGTATGTATTATATTTTTGTAAATATTTCCATGGAATTTATTTTAGTACATAAAAATACTAAGACCTTTTTTATTTCTTCTTTTCTTTTCTTTTCATAGCTACTTTTTATTCCATTACACAGGGACATGTTATGCATAGATAAAACTATAACTCTTACCATGAATATATTGTTGATAGTTCATCATATTGACAAATGGGACATGTAAAGTGATAAGAATCTATATTTTTTCATTTACTAATTCCATATTTTAGATTGAGTCCAAAAATTCTTTAGATTATGTAATATTAGAATACACTTACATTGATACAAGTTTACAGCTACAACTAGTTAATTCTACACAAATAAATAGGACTATTTAGTTTTCTATGATACCATACCTAGAAATGGAAATTTATACCTTCAAATTGGTATTTATTTTAGATATTCTTACAAACCATTTAGTTTTTTAAAAAAAAACCTAGAATATGTAGGTTGCTACTATGGCATGGAATATGAGTTCAGCTATAGAAACAATGTAGAATCTTGGGATGCAAGTGCATAGGGAAATGAATTTATTCCTAAGTTTAATTGTGGAGGTTGTTACAAAACTAGTTTTGTAGTGATCCATATTACCACTAGGCCATAGGGTGACAAACTGTGTAGGTTGTTATTTTATCACTGCTTAATTCAATAAAACAAAAGGGAATGTCATAACATGTAGATTTCTATTATTATATGGAAGATGAATTCAACTATAGAAATATTATGAAATCATGGAGTGTAAGTGCATGATAAAATATTTATATTCATAAATTTAATCATGGATGATGTTACAGAGGAAAATTTTCAATACTTTAACTTATTGCTAGGCCACAACTGGACAAATTATGTGGTGTTTTGTTTAATCCTAGAACTATAATTGATAATACCTGCCTTGAAACTGGAAAACCTGTAGGTAATATTACAATATAGTTATTGAAAATTTCAAATTGAACCAAAAAAATAGTATTTTACTGCGAGGTGGAAAATGTATAGGTTGTTATAAATTTTGCATCATAAGGCATTTTTATGGTATACATTTTACAGCTAGAAAAGGATTTAACACCACTATGAGTTTTTTTTTTATAAAATACATCTTAGATATAAGACATACTTTGATTTTCTCTATGTTACACGATGCCACCATTGTGGACTCATTGATGTATTATTACAGAGTGTAAGTTTTTTTTTCTTTTCCAAAATACCCATTTGTGATGAACAATGATAAGTGTAGAGATATCATCAGGGGATATTAGATTTTTGTTGCTTATTGTAATACAAATTCATGTTGAGTTTGTAGCATTAACTTTCTTTATGTTTGGTAGTAATGTCACAAAAATAACTGTTCATATGGAGTTTGATAATAATGTAGGAGGGGTTGGTATTATTGAGTAACAAATTTACAAGAAGTTTTACATTTAACATGTTAGGATCAAAAAAGGCCTAATCCTAAACATGTGTAAGAATTAATGCAAAAATTAAAACAAGCTACAATAAAAACATAAACAACAAGAGAGACAAATCTTTACACAAGATATACATGGAAACACAGCTAAACCAACTAGGGAAAAACCATGGGGCAGAGGTAGCATCTAGACTTCATATTTATATTAGCAACTCTCTTCTACAACCACTCCTCTCAACAACTCCTTTCTAGTGCTTACAATCACTTACATGAACCAAGCTTGCAACCAAGCCTTATAGGCTCCAACCTCCAACATCATGATGCTAATACCATAGCATCTAAGGGAGATCCAATTTTATACCTATTTCTTTAAGGATCCATACCATGCTTCTAATACACTAGGTGAGCCATGCTCTCTAAGCCTTGAAGGCTCTAACCACCTAGGCGTGATGATGCTTATAACCCAAGCATCTAGGTGAGTTAGGCTTAAAATCCTTCCAAACTCCAATCTTATATCATGTAAGTTCAAACTTGAAAGGATCCAAGTGATCCACTAAATGGATAATCAAAATACAAAGAGGAGTAATGCATTTATAGCATTTTATAACATGAGAGAGAGAGAGGGGAGAATGATTAGTGTCTTAAATAAATTTGAGCCACACATGAGTGGGTTATTATGTGATCTCCTTAAGGCATTTTTCACCATGTTTAAAATTCTTCGAAGCGTCTTCACTTTAGACAAGAACATGTGCCACCTCCATGTGGCTCCAAAACTTGCTCCCCACTTTCACAAATGAGTCAAGACACTCAACAGTTTTCTTCTTGTCTTAATCTCTAAGGGTCAACAAAGTGGATGCTCCAATTTAGATAAGATCTTAGCCACCCCATGTGATTCTAAAAATTTCACCCCATTCACACAAGTAAATCCAATCTATAATAGTGCATTTTTGTCTTCTTATTTCATGTGACCACACAAGTCCAAAAGTTGTTGCAATCACCTTTTGTCTCTATATATACATGTGAATCATGGGTCCCATTAAAAATTTAACCCATGTAGGACCCTTTGTCTTTTTCACCATGTGACAACCTACATGTGACTCACTAAAGATTAAATCCATATCCTCTAGTGAAGTACTACGCCCCACACCTGTCACATCATCATGATCACACTTGGGATCCATTGTGGGCCCCACTACCACATCACCTTCCTTCCACATCACCTACATTACATGTCACCTTCATGACACATTATCTACATACCCATATGATACATCACCCACATGCCATGTCACCATGAATAATGACCTATGAATAGTGTCTTCACACCCTAACATAATAGGATTAAATTGCCTTTTTTTGCTTTTATAGGTGGATATGGTGGGTGGCTACTATGATGTTGGTGACCATGTCAAATTTGGCCATCCTATGAATTTTAATATCACAATGCTAGCATGGAGTGTGTTAGAGTATGGAAATCAGATTGCTATAGTAAAACAACTAGGATATACAATGAAGGCCATCAAATAGGGTGCAAACTATTTTGTGAAAGCTCATTCTGAGCCTGAAGTTCTTTGGGGAGAGGTAAATACTAGGCACTGATTTAATGTCCCTTGGTTGGATCCCTTGTATAATTTATTCTATCACAATAATGTTTTTCTCCAATATTTTGTGTACATGAATCCTATAATTATTTATACAATCAATAGTTTTTTATTATTTTAGTTGATCTTATGCAATGAAGTTTTTTTCTCAAATCCTTGGGTATACATTAATACCTATAAATCAGTTATAAAATCTAAATTTTGGGAGTACATTCCCTGTAATTATTTATACGATCTTATAGTTTATACTATTTTAATTGGTATTATGTAAAGAAATTTTTATATATACTATTTGGCTTTAAATTAATCATTCTTAACTCTTTCTAAATGGTTTTTGTTGTTTGTGTTAAATATCTTCACACCAATTTTACCCTCACATCATATGTATGAATTCCAATGTGTAGGGGTAATAGAATTAAAATGTAGTGATCTACATGCCAATTTTACCCTTAGATCATCTGCATGAATTCCTATTTATAGGGGTAATATCATTGAAATGTAGTGATCACTCATGCATTATAACTTTTTTAGATTAGAAAAAAATAGTGGGTTCGTTATAACTTAGTTGTAGGAATTTATGAAAATGGATTGAAATGTGAGGGTCCCTACCAATGGGAGTTTTAGGTTTGACATGGAAACATGGATCACTACTATAGGTAGAGGCCAAACAACATGACAAATTCAAGGTGGACATATAACGTCAATGATTTTAATCTTATCTCTAATCTAATAGATGAAACTACAGCCATAATGGCATCATCTTCAATTGTATTTCAGAAATCAAATCCTGCATACTCCAATATGCTCCTTCAACTTACCAAGTAGGTAACATCAAGAACTTAATTTTTTCTAGAATTGCATTTCATTGCTCAAAATAAATAATCTGACAAACTACAACCCTGTTTCCATTGTTCTATATATGGTTATTTGATTTTACTGATAAATACAAAGGAAAATATGATAAAGGCATCAACATTATTGGGAGGTACTATTCTTCAGCAAGAGGCTATGGGGTAAGAACTTGAAATAATCCCTAGATTTTTTATTTAAGTTCATTTCATTCTTTGAGAAATGGGTCTACACTGAGAAATATTACTGAAATGTATTTTTATCATTGATAAGGATGAGTTGCTTTGGCCTAAGTCATGGGTGTTACCAGGCCACAAGGGATGAGTACTATCTCAAGTACATTATTGATAATATTGAGCCACTAAGATTTGTTGGATGGGCAATGACATAATTAAGCTAGGATGTCAAATATGGAGGCCTACAAGTCCTGATAGCCAAGTTACTAAAACAAGCTTGTACAACTTACCAAAAACTTGCTTGCATTGAGTATAATGTTCTATATTTTAGTATGTTATTTATATTGGTACAATTCATCTGAAACTAATTAAATATACTCATGTCTACTTGTGAACTAGGGGGTCTTGATGCAAGGTCAAGATGGGAAATACTCTTTTATTTTGCAAAAGTGTTAATCCAAAGTCAAGTTCTTCCTCTATGTTTCCCTACAAAAAAACCCTTTTGGTTCTAATGTTGATCATAGCCCTAGTAAATTTCATAGAAGATATACTTAGTTTACTTATGTGTATAGGGAGGATGGCTGGCATATAGATGGAATAGTCTCATAAGGTTAAGCGAATATGTAAATAACATAGTGAAGTAACAAAACCATTCCATCTTTTCGGTATTATATACCTCCA
Organism: Torreya grandis; assembly: GCA_037957365.1. Taxonomy (NCBI): domain Eukaryota; kingdom Viridiplantae; phylum Streptophyta; class Pinopsida; order Cupressales; family Taxaceae; genus Torreya; species Torreya grandis. The sequence goes on along the minus strand of JARHVA010002029.1, from coordinate 408,328 downwards.
CTACCTATTTTCTATACTTTGTAACAATGTTATGTGTAATAATATTTTGTTATACTTATTGTATAATGCCCTTTACCAATATTTGACTTGATTTTTTTAATGAATTTGTGATAGGTTTAATAATTCATGTAATGGTCTTTTAATCACGAAAAATAATATTGCAAACAGGACAGTTACAACCATCTTAACAATAATATTAAATTATATTATATTTTACAATTTAAACATAGTAATAAATGATATAGCCCACATAGTAGAAGACAATGGGTTCAAGACTTGATTTTAGTTTTTGATGCATTCATGACTCATAGATATGGAAATATAAATAATATTTTGCATGCATGTATGCTAATATATGATAACATTGTCTATATCAACTAACAAATACAAGAGTTTGGTTATAGATTGTTGGAGTGTTGAATGATATTAAAGTTAAAGTTGCAAAGGCATTGTTTGGCTTACAACCTGCCTTCTAATGTGGCTTTTATTGCTTTTACACAAAGATGATGTCATTCATAATATTTTATCTAAACTCTTTTTTTTTCTTATTTTCTTTAAATGTTATATATTCTACAAAGTTTTTTTTACTTGCAGTTGCATACTATTGCAATAATGCCTTAAATTTACTTTTCACAATTTATTTAACTTCACAACTGAATTATGATCATGTTTGTTCTTATTACATATAAATCAATACATAATAAAAGTGATATCACCTAACTCTTAGTATACTCTCAAATAATTAGTAACAACTCCACGGTTTTTTCTTTGATATTAAGATGTGTTACATTCTACAATCACATGGTGGCATTTCATTACAATTTTTTAGAGCCCAAATTTGTATTATTGTGTAACATATTTGTTAATGTATATATAAAAATGTTTAAACAACGTATTTAACATTTTTACTATTATAAAATACAATTAAATTTATTTTAAACTTTATTGGATTGACAGTTATAAATTGTCATCTAAATTTTACAAGACAAGTCAGGTTGACCATCAAATTCTTTGGATAATTTTATTTATGTGAGGTTTATATATATGTTTTTTAAAACTATTTTTTTTGGCTTACATGTGCATACTTATCCTTGAACATGACATAATACTAAATTTCACTCCGCAGGGACTTGACACATGGCATCCTTGTTATTAAGATCAAGATTGCTTCTTTATGTAAAATCTCAAGTGTAAGATCATAATGATCAAAGTTGATTATAATAAATATATTAAAGGGAATAAAAGAATTGCATATTATGACCATAACAAATATAAAATAGTTTCTTTTTTCTTTTTTTCTTTTTTCGATTGAAAATATGTGTTATATTTTTAATGAATAAAAATATATTATACATTTAATAAAAAAAGTAGTTGGTATGAAAGTATACTTTAAATAAAAAAGATAAGTATTAAATCAAAATTAATCTGGAGTAAAAATAAAGTCACGATTTTAGGACCACAACATCAATGTAAAGTTACGTAACAAGTGACATCAACAAAAAATCATAAATAGTAAGAGACAATATATTAAACTATTGACACAATCAATTCCGTACAAGTAGGAGTAAGAGGCGATAGACTATCTCGACTATTTCCCCAACCATCTTCACCCCATGAAATTATAAATTATCAGATATGAATCGCAGCCATCTTCACCCCATAGAAGTGTTCATTATCAGATCTGAATCCCCAACTCTCTTACTCAATATTTTTTTCAATATCTTCTTCAACTTGCATATATAAAATAATGTATTAAATCTAATAGAAATATTGTATAATATAACCATAAATGGCGTGTCCAAGATATAAAACAGTTTCCTCTTTTACTAAAGTGAACTATTTTATATATTATTTTAATAAATTAAAATTAATTAGTTCAATCTTGTCATAACTTTTAAAATTAAATTGTTCTTCAATCTTTTTCATAATTTTTAAAATCTTATATGGTACTATTCTTATGACATAATTTTTCAAAAATATTGATATGTTTCTTATTCATGGTAACCGCTATATATTTTAAGTACCATAAATTTAGAATGTGACAAAAGAAGTTTTGATTGACGAGAAAGGAAGATATTAAAAGATGCTAATAATTTTATTATTTGTATATTATGAAGGAACTTTTGAAGATTGTATTCCAACTTATCCACATCATAAAGCTTTCTAAGCAAGCTATGAAGGGTGACTTCATAATATTTTAAAGTTTAATTGAATATATTAAAGGAAGGACATTAGAGCCGAACAAGTATTGATTACAACTTTGCAACATAAGTTATTAATTTTAAAAAAATTATATAATATATTATAGTTTTAAAAAGAGAGAAGAAAAATGATTAAGAGATAAAATTAAAATACAATTCTAAATAGAAATTATTTTTTCTTTTTAAATTATATTTTTATTATATTAATTTATATATTAATAAATATGATGATACATTTTCAATAAAAAAATCAAATAAATATATTTAATGAATTACAGAACTTTTAAAACATCATTTAGAAAAATAAAAAACTGCACTTTACAATCACAATAACAAAAACAAAAAAACATGGTATGTGAAAAGACATGTTACAATAAACAATGGTTTATTTTGATTTAAAGATTGTGTAGCCAAATAAAACCCTTCTATTCTTCTTCTTCTTCTTCTTCTTCTTCTTAATAATAATAATAATAATAATAATAATAATAATAATAATAATAATAATTATTATTATTATTATTATTATTCACAAAAAATAGGTGGTATGGAAGCACGTCTCAAGTCAGACTAGGTTAAGTTTAAGAACAAGAAATAGCCGATAAAAACAATGCTAGACCCTGTTTAGGAACGAATCATCATAACATCATAAAAGAAAACATTAAGCTCCCAGAGCAAGGTCAAAAATGGAGGATCCATCTCATCTGGACACAACCCGAGCTAGGCAAGTCATTGCCATTTGGAATTGGCTCCCAACTAGAAGCCTGAGTAGTGTTCATGTCATCTTCTTTTGGTTGAGTAGGAGAAATAGCTAGAGAGATTTTGGGGAACTTGTCTATTATGTTTGTCTGACCTCTAGGTGGTACTCTCCAAACATTTGGATACAGTAGAGGAGGAGGATCACCCCAACCATCCTACCCAACAAGGGAAGGAGGTGGGGGTTATCACCCTCACTGTTATTCAAGAGGGGACATGCATTGATACAGATTGACACTATGAGAGTGACATTGAGATCGACTGCATCGATGCCCACCTCAGGGAGGAGGACTAGCATGTTTGCCATCAATTTTGTTATCCCCAGGCAGAGAAGGAGGAATTTGTGCTATATCACAAGGAACATCTCCCCAATGAGTGAGAAGGTCCTAAAGATGGCCAAGCTCTATGACAACTTTATTTGCTTGCACTTGAATCTAAAAAATCACATTGGAAATAATAGAGGATTTGTTGAGAGTAGAAAAATTACAATCTGAAGAAACATTGCTAAATATTGCACTATTTCTTTCTTTCCATAACCAAAATAGAATCTCCACTCTGAAAGTATGCCAGACTTGCGTATATTTAAAAGGCAAGGTAGGTTTATCTCCAAGATGTTGGAAATATTGTTATTGATGTCAAAGGTCTAGCATTATTGGTGATAAAGGCCCCATTACATTTAATGATGTTTTTAATAGTAATATATTGGCTAATGTGTGTTAATATTTATTTAATATCAACGAATATATTTTTGGTTGCATAAAGTCAAAAGAAGGGCCCATGGAGAAGTCAAAGAGTCATGTGGTAAAGACCAAAGAAAAATGGGACACATTTATGAAGAGTCAACTTGAGGAATTTCAAGAGTCACCAAGTGAAGACAAAAGAGGAAGGGCACAATTTCTCATGAAGAGACACTTTGAGGAATACGAAAAGTCACCAAGATAAAGACAAAAGAGCAAAGGATGCTTTTTCTTATGAAGGGTCACCATATGACTTTTCAAATGCAAGGATATGAAGGGTCATGCAAGTTTGGCACCATTTTCCATGAGGATTGAAGGGTCACAAAGGGTGAAGGCCAAAGGTCATTTGGAAAGCTATAAATAAAGGCTTGAGAAGCCATTTGTAATATGGAAGAAAGACTATGATTTATAATTGTTATATCTAGTTTAGAAGAGCGAAGAAGAGAGAAGAAAGAGATATTGTAATGTGTTATCATTTGTTGAGAAAGCAACATTGAGAGATAGTTGTGTGGTATACACAAAAGGGGTTGGTGCTCCTGTGGGTTGGTGCTCGTGAATAGTTGTTGTGGTGGTGCTCATCAAAGGGGTTGGTGCTCTTGTGGGTTGGTGCTCATGAATAGTTATTGTGTTGGTGCTCAGTAAAGGGGTTGGTGCTCTTGTGGATTGGTACTCTTGCAAGTTGGTGCTTGTGAATATTGTAGTTTGAGTTGGTGCTCATTCATATACTTGAGATTGTTCTCCATGGCTTTTACCACATTGGCTTTCCACATTAAATCTGGTGTCTCTCTTTATCTTATGTGGTGTTTATTATTTCAATTTTATTGCATATCTTGAATGTATGGTTAAGTGGAATTTGATTAAGTGGAATTTGATTAAGTGAAATTTTATAAGATTTGTGATATACTGATTCACCCCCCTCTCAGTATATCCCATGCTTAATAATTGGTATTAGAGTAGGTTTCTTTTGAAAAAGTTTTACAGCTTAAAGGAAGATCAAGAAAGCACAATGGCTAGATCACATGAAGTATTTTCTATAAATAAGGCACCTTTGTTTGATGAGATGAATTATGTTTTTTTGGAGCATAAGAATGAATAATTATTTGATGGCCCTTAGATTCGACATATGTCAAGCAGTGGTGGAGGAATATGAAGAGCCATAGACACTTGTAATTACTCCAACAGAAAAGAAGGCAAGTGAAAATAATGCTAAAGCTTTAAAGGCTATTTATGTGGTTTATGTGAATCTGAATTTGTTAAAGTTATGCAATGTAAATATGCTCATGAAACTTGGATAAAACTTGAGAATATTTATAAAGGTGATGGAAAGGTTCAGTAAGCTAAGATTTAGACTTTTAGAAGATAGTTTGAGAGTTTGAAGATGGAAGAAGAAGATATAGCAAGTTATCTTTTGTGAGTTGATCAAATAGTAAATCAGATTCAAGGTCATGGAGAAAAGTTAGAAGAGTCAACGGTGGTACAAAAGGTTTTTAGATCTCTACCAATGAGATATGATGTAAAGGTTTTAGAAATCAAGGAGATGAAAAATTTAGCCAAGCTAAAGATGGATGAGCTTCATGGTATACTCACAACATATGAGATGCGGAATGAACAAGAGAAATCCTCAAATAAAGAAGTGGCTTTCAAGACATCAAAGAAAGAGAAAGCTAAGATTCAAGAATCAAGTGATATTTCTAGTGATGATGAAGATGAAAATGGAGCTCTTTTCATTCACAAGCCAAAAAGGGGAATAGGTAAATATCAAGGAAAATTACCTTTTAAATGTTTTAATTGTGGAAAGATTAGACATTTTTTAGCTAAATGCCCAAATAAGGGTAATGATGATAATGAATAATAAAAGTCTACATACAAGAAGAATTTCAAAGATAAATTCAAGAAGGGATTCGAGAAGAAGAGCTTGTATTCTAAAGATCCTAGCTTAGTCGAAGATAGTGGAGTCAGTGATTTAGAAGAAGAGATTCTATTCATGGCCATACATGAAGATGCCTCTATAAGTAAAAGTACAGATGATCAAGAAGAAGAATAGGATGAAGCCAAAGTTAATTTTGGAGGAGAACTCATTTGTGCCTTAGAAGAGTTAGAAGTTGTTGAGAAGAAGAATTGAAGATTGAAGCACCAAATCGAGAAAAATGAAAAGGAGTCAAAGAAAATAATTAATGATCTAACAAAACACTTTGAATAAGCTAAAAGGAATGAAAAATAACTAACAACACAGTTTAAAAAAGTAAGAAAAGAATGTGAGAGGTATGTTATTAAAATTGCCTCTTTAAAAGAAGATATTGAAAAAGCAGTCAATGATAAAGTAAATAGTGATTCAAAATTTGAGAATAGCACTAATATGTTGAATAAGATATTAGAAATCCAAAAGGAAATGTCAGATAAGATAGGTATCAGATTTGAAAAGAAAAAGAGCTATGTTGAAGCTCTTACAAAAGAGGAAACAAAAAGGGAAGAAGTGAAGAATATAGAGGACATCTCAAACAAAGAAGGTTGTAGGGAACAAAGATACAAAAGGCAATCAGGTTAAAGATAAAAAAACAGGTCCCATTTTTATGGTTACTATTTTTATTGTAATGGATATGGTCATAAGAAGTTATAATGTCAGAAAAGAGCTAACAGTTTCAAAAATAAGGAGAAGGAAACTCATGTAGAGTCAAGCATAAGCTACAACTCTTTTGCTCCACTATCAAGCTTTGATGAAGAGGCCATAATATATTTCAAGTGCAATAATTTTGGACACATAACTTGGTATTGTAGAAGCGTGTTTGAGTCAATCAAGAAGGACCAAAGTTTCAAGGTTCCATTCATCAAGAGGAAGGTTCAGACATGTTCATGGTAGAAGAAACAACCTGAAGATTCTATGTTGGTTCCGATAGCTTTGCATGTAAGAAATGAAGATCAGCCATAGTTTTTTGATAGCAAATGTTTGAATCATATGACAGGAGACAAGATTAAGTTCATAACTCGAAATAAGATCAATGGTGGCACAGTGAAATTCATAGATAAAACCACTACTAGGATAGATGGAAAAGGTACTTTGAGTTTGGATAATGATAGAACCAAGACTAAGAACGTATTGTATGTTAAATATCTTAAGCATAATCTATTGAGTGTAAGTCAAATATGTGATCAGGGATACATACTAAAGTTTTATATAGAAGGTTGTGAGATTAGAAGAAAATATTCAAAAGAGTTGATTGTAGATGCTCAAAAGGCAGGCAAAAATTTATATGTATTATCAGATATCTTCACAAAAACATGATCAAAGGACACATTCAAGGATCTACAAGAGGAGTTGGGAGTAATTTATTTTAATTCCTACCATTGATATTTAGCATTAGTTTAGGGGGAGCTAAGTGTTAGCTCCAGGTAGGCCCTTTTCCATTAATGTCAAAGGGGGAGAATAATAGGTATAGGTACAGGTGTAGAAATAGGTACAGGGAACAAGTATAGGTTGCTACAATAAGGGGGAGTTATTGTATGTTTTTTAGATGATAGTATGTGTAGGTTTCAAGATGTGGTAGTTTCAGGTTGAGGTTTCCATCAATGACAAAGGGGGGGATTATTGGAAATATATTCATTGATGTCAAAGGTCTAGCATTATTGGTGATAAAGGCCCCATTACATTTAATCATGTTTTTAATAGTAATATCTTAGCTAATGTGTGTTAATATTTAGTTAATATTAATGAATATATTTTTGGTTGCATAAAGTCAAAAGAAGGACCCATGGAGAAGTCAAAGAATCATGGGGTAAAGACAGAAGAAGAATGGGATGCATTTTCCCATGAAGAGTCATCTTGAGGAATTCCAAGAGTCACCAAGTGAAGACAAACGAGGAAGGGTGCAATTTCTCATGAAGGGACACTTTGAGGAATATGAAAAGTCACCAAGATAAAGACCAAAGAGGAAAGGATGCTTTTGTTTATGAAGTGTCACCATATGACTTTTCAAATGCAAGGATACGAAGGGCCATGCAAGTTTGGCACCATTTTCCATGAGGATTAAAGGGTCACAAGGGGTGAAGGCCAAAGGTCATTTAGAAAGCTATACATAAATTCTTGAGAAGCCATTTTTAATATGGAATAAAGAGTATGATTTTTAATTATTATATCTAGCTTAGAAGAGCAAAGGAGAGAGAAGAAAGAGATATTGTAATGTGTTATCATTTGTTGAGAAAGCAACATTGAGAGATAGTTGTGTGGTATACACAAAAGGGGTTGGTGCTCCTGTGGGTTGGTGCTAATGAATAGTTGTAATGGTGCTCAGCAAAGGGGTTGGTGCTCTTACAAGTTGGTGCTTGCAAATGTTATAGTTTGATTAGGTGCTCATTCATATACTTGAGATTTTTCTCCATGGTTTTTCCCACATTGGGTTTCCATGTTAAATCTGGTGTCTCTCTCTATCTTGTGTGGTGTTTATTATTTCAATTTTATTGCATATCTTGAATGTATGGTTAAGTGGAATTTGATTAAGTGAAATTTTATAATATTTATGATATACTGATTCATCCCCCCCTCTCAGTATATCCCATGCTTAACATAAGAAAGATATGTTACCATTGAAAAACTCACACTGGAAAGGCTTGAAAAGGTCATGAATCCATGTCCAAACTCATTGGGATTTGGAGCAGTGCTATACAAGTTGAGGGAGAGTTTCTAGATGGCTATAGAAAGGGCCTATGAGAATGGAAATTGCTAAATACACAAATCATCTACCTATAGGTATGCCCTGATACAGAACACACCAAATGAAGTGAGCTAACTTAGGATCAAACTAAGTCTCCTAGACATTATGAAAATGGAAGCACCAAGTGTGAACTAAAAAATGTAGACCTGAGTTAGAGCTAAACTTATCCATGATAGGCATATGGGGAGGAAGCCACCCATAGCCAAACTGGGGAGTGTAATTACAAAATAAATTTTCAACATACCAAATATAGTCCTACCAAGGATGAGCAGAATTAACATAGATTTTTTGAAGCATTGAAGGTGGAACAACATTAAGGATTTCTTCATAAGATTGTTTATTAGCATTAGCTAAATGTAATTTTTTTTTCACCTTCTCATAAGAGAGACAAGAAAGAGAAAGACTACTTATAAAATATGTCTTGGATAGTATTAATGCCTCTACAAAATAGCTTGAGAGCATTGATCTAGGGAACCTCAGCTAGAGGGAATTCATTGAAGTTGATAATAGGTGACCACCATAGTGAATGTGAGTTAATAGACAACCCATTTTGGAATCTTGAGCCATTTAAGAGAATCCATGGTTTTATATTTTCCCATGATTTCTAGATACTTTTAACCACAAAGGACTCTATAATTTGAACAAGGTTTTGATGATGAGTAGATTGGAGAAGCCAATCCCTTTCCAATATTTTTTGCCTTTAGGAAGGCTTAAATATATGTAGTGTTGAAACAACACCTTCCAAGCTTCCTTGTCATCCATGTCTCATACAATCCATTTGGCACATAAAATAACTCCTTAACAAGCCATGTTGATGAGCCCCAAAGCTCCAGCATCCTGTGTGAGGCAACAGTATTCCCAAGAAACCCTGTGAAATCCATGTCCATGTGAATAATTGGCCTAAAGAAAGTCCTTGAGAAGTTTTTCAAGTTTCTCATAAGAATTCTTGGAAGGCACCTAGCATGAAGAGTAGTAAACATGGGTGGTCGCAAGCACTTTCAATTAGATTTGAATTTTTTTTTGCTAACAATAATGGATTAGTCACCCAATATTTCAAATTATTTGCTACTGTGTCAACAACATATTGCCACAACATGGGTGGAGAGGCATTAAAAGCAAAACTAATGCCAATAAACTTGAATATTTCATCATGTTGGATCTATGCCCACCCATTCTTAGCATCCCACATCGGCGAGAAGAGGTATGACTACCTGTAGTAATAATTTTTTTGCCATTAGATGCTTGAGCCAGAGGCAAGGTAGAAGGTGTTGAGACACTGCAAAGTGTTGTCTACATTATCCTCTTCTTCACTAATTGTAAGGAAAAAATCATCAGCAAAGTGGCCATTTAATAGTTTCATATCTTCTTGGGGGTTTTCTTTATTTGGAGGAATATAGATTCCTTTAACAAGGGCCCTAGCCTAGGCATTGCTAAGAAGATATCCAAAACCCTCAGCTGCAAGCATATATAGGGAAGGTGTCAATAAGCATCCTTGGTGAATAGATCAAAACAAACTAAATTATTTATAGATGACTCCATTAATAGAGAGGATGACTGAGGCATCTAAAAAAGCATTTGGATGATTTGAATGAAATTTGGTCCAAAGCCCAAGGCTTTAAGCATAGCTAAGATGAAAGACCACTCAATATGGTCATAAGATTTTTCAAAGTCAATTTTTATGAACATAGCTTTTTTATTAGATCTCCTAGCCTAGTCCATTCCTTCCCAAACCACAATAATATTATCTAATATATATCTACTTCTAATGAATCTTGTTTTCTTAAGATGAATGATGTGCGGTAATAAATTACATAACTAGAGCATCAGAGCTTTAGAAATAGTTTTGTAGGAAATATTTATGAGGGTGATCAATCACCAATTCCAAATCAACTCAGGATCCCCTTGTTTAGGTATGAATTTAATGTTTCCTTTATTTATATTCTTCCCTAAAGAATGTGTATGAAAGGATTCTTAATAACCATGGTATAAGTCAAAACCCACAAGATCCTAGAGGTTTTTATACAATTCATAGGGGAAAGAATCAATGCTTGGAGATTTTTCATTTACCATATGAACCACTACGTATTGCAGATCACCCATAATAAGGAGCCTATCACAAGCTACCCACTGAGTGGAAGTGAATTTGCAAGGCACCACTGTGAGACATTGATAAAGGGTTATGCCATGCTCTATGGAGAATGTTTGAGCTCTGACACCTATTGATAATGGTGGACAAGGGCTTAACCAATTTGTGGTATCTCTAATAGTCTCCTACCAACATCAAAGATAGCTTGAATTTACTACTTAGATTTATTATCTCTAAGCATTTGAAAGAATTCTTTGGAGGCTTTGTCCCTTATCTTGAGCCAGTAGATTATGGATTTGATTTGAGCTCATCAGACATTTTAATTATCTACAATTTGGATGTGATGCTACAAAGAAAAGACTTTGAATTTTAACATCTCATTGAAAGGATCTTTTTCCAGAGCTAAAGCCACACAACTAAACTCTAAGTAAGTAACATAGTAAGAGTGTTGTTAAATTTTAGCAAGTTGGAAGCCATAGATTCTCAAAAAGTGAGAAGTCCTTCTAATGACATCATTCCACCAAAGAATCCAACTAGAATCATGGGTTGCATGGGGATATAAATTCCAAACTCTATGAATGTGCACCATAATGAGCCCATGCTTGAAAAGGGAGGTATTGAGAAAGAATTGGGTTTTATGAACCTTGTATTTTATGAATCACTTGAAACTAAATAAGAGAGTGATTAGAAAGCCCAAAATTTGGTAGAGCCTTCATCAAAGGATAAAGACCATTATCAAAGGAAAAATATGGTTGGGCAGACATCATTGCTCTATTTAGGCACTTCAAAATCTGAGCAGGACTGTCCTTGAGATTGCTACTAGTGTACCACACTCTATTTATAATTTTATAGGTCGATGGATTAAATTTTTGTCATAAAAGCCCCATTTGGTGCACATATAATACCATGCCTCCCTTTTTCCAATTAACCAATGCAATGGTAGGTGGCCCAATTTATCTTTGAGAGATGCCACCATATTAAAGTTACCACATATGACCCAATGAGCATCGAGGATATTATCTGCAATCTATCACCATAAATAAGTATGCTCAATGGCATCATTTGAATCATAAATATTAATAAATCCAAAGGAATGAATTTCAATGCTGAAAAGGGCCTAAACTAATCAATTGGTGGGGTCCATGCTATATTACACTAAGTGTAGCCGCCACTTTAGAGAAACAAACATGATTATACCACCATGTCCTACCTCATGATTACTATGCAAAATAATACTATCATGCCAAATAGAGTTATTGACTGCTATCAATAAAAAATCCACCACCTTCAATTCTTTCAGATAAAGAATGTTCATCTTGGGAAACTTACTTATAAAATCATGCACAATAAACTTGCATTTTAAGTCTATAAGACCCTAGACATTCCATGAAAATTAATTCATAGATTACGGGTGTTTAGAGACATATCCCTAGAGTCTAAGCCTTTTAAGGCATCATAATGATTCTATAAAAAATGCCCACTATTGGCATTTTAAAAACATCTAATTTTTATTGTTTCCTCATAGCATATTCAACTTGATACTCTCCTTTCTTTGACTCTATGCACTTCTTAGGAGGGTTGTGAGAGAATTTGGGTGCATCCCATCGAGCAAAAAGTGGTAGAGAGGTTATCTGTGAGTTTGAAAAATTGGAAGAACTAGGAAAAAAAAGTCTTAAGACTATGAGATAGATCATTGGCTACAAGAGGGGTATTATAGACCCTATGTTTTTATATCACTTTCAGTGCTTTATCCTGAGAAGGCTCTTTCTCAATAGGATCCTAGTCTTAGAGGCCATTATTTGTTAAAAACTTGCCTCCTTTAGGATTTCCTACATTTGAGCTCATAGTTTTAATAGGGTTGTTCTTATTCACTACCGTAGTCTATCCATCCTTAACTAGTCTTTTTACAGATTTCAAAGAGCACTTAGGAGGAGAGGATGAGTTATTGGGTACATTGGTATGGGTTAGCTAAAGGGGATAGTCCTAAAATTTATGGTTGGTGGCTTTGTAGTGAAAATAGGAATTAGGCAAATCGATATACAGAACCCATTAGGAGTGTCTCACATCCCCAACTTGAATCTTGACAAATGCTTTAAGGTCCCAGGAATGGTATACCTCTACACAAACCCACTTATATAGCCTAGTAGAGTAGAACCTACTTTTCTCATGGCAAACAACCTAACCTATGGAGGAAGTAATCTAGTGAATAAAATACCAACAAGGGAGTAGGAGACCTAAAAATTCTACCCAAACTGAGACCTTGAGATAGTGTGCTTAGAGATTACAAAGTCCCATGTCCATGGGGAGAGAACCATGAGCGAGTTTGTAACATACCATGTGGCTGACTTATGGAGGATACCTATTGCATGGGAAGGGTTCGCAAAATAGAACATAAAAAATCCCTTGGTCATATTATGGACGCTCTCAAGCTTTATGCCATGAATAACCTAGTGGAATTAAACCTAGGATCTAAGAATACTTTCAAGGGGAATTCAACCCACAAAATATCCTATCAAATATAACTATTATATCCATTGAAAAGTAGAGTTAAATTCTATAATGGGTAAAATAACATTAGGTTTCAAAGAATTACCTCATGGTAGACCTTCGGTAAAAACTTCCTTAGGTGCTTGTAGGGGGCCATTACTCAAATTTATATCATTATTATCTATAGCTAAATTAGTTAGGAGAGAATGAGTAGAATTCATTAAATAGGTTGGCATTTCCTGAAGGTGAGAAACCCTAAAAGACAACAAATCCTAGTCTCACAGGCAACCTAACAAGGGTTATAGTATGCAGACAAGTTAGATTGATAGAAAATCAAGGGATGACTCTATGACACGCATGGAGGAAACCCTAGTAGATAATTTTTTTCTCCTTCATCTCTACTCATTAATCCATCATATTCTTTTCTTTTAGGTTAACCTTTGACTTGGATGTCACAACTATAGGGCATATTTTCTATGAAAATTATTTATGAGTTATGTTAAATTGTTTGATATTCTTTATAATTGTTGTCTTTAATAAACAAATTTAATAAAGGTTTAAAAGAATACAATATATTTATTCTAATTATTAATATTATTATTTTATTATTGTAATATTTCATTAAAATAATTATTATAAAAAAATTACATGAGGTTATATAGTAAATTTAATAGATTATAACTTATGGTTCACATTTTTTTGGAGGAACAAATTTAGCTCAAAATAAAGGAACACCGATGAATTAAAACAAGTCAAAAAATAACAAAGAAAATATAAAATAAATAGTGAGAAATTATGCATAGGACATTACACTAGAAGGAGGTGGTAGAGGATCACCCTAGACAGCTAAGTACTATGAGAAGAAGGCTCAATTGAGGGAGGATCAGGAGCTACTCATCCATCCATGGGGTCTAAATGATCCAAATAAATAATAATGATCCACCCAAGAGGAGGTTATACCATAGTACCAACATGGATGGGACTAAGAGTAGGGGAACCCCATTGAGATAGACTAATGACAGATTTCCCATGAGGAGGTGATAAGGTCCAACCCCCTATTGAGGAGGAGAGGTAGAGAAATGACTATGGATATGCGACTAAATCTATCAGTGTCTGGGTATCATTGGTGAAACTTTTGGGGGCACATGACTCATATTATAAGGAACACTCTCTTAATGGTCAATTAGCTCATGTAAATCCTTGAGCTCCATGGCCACCTTTTCAACCTGGGCTTGAAAATGCATAAAAGCTAAAGATATCATAAACACCTTGTCATTAATGGTAAAATGACAAGATGTTTCTTAATTTTTAAACAAATAAGAGTTTATATCTTTACATAATTGAAACAAAATAATATCTCTAGAAAATTTCCATAGAAGATCTATATATGTCAGAAAATTTGCATAATCTCCGAATAGGGACAAAAACCATGAGAAAGACTCAAGATGGAAGGGCTAAAAAGACTGTGTATCCATTACCAAGTAGATTGACCTTTGGGATATGTCCAAAATATATGATTAAAGGAATTTGGTCTCAAATATGCCAAACACTTGGGTTGATTATGTGTCAGAGGAAGGCCTTGATATCCTAGACATCAAAGAAAATGAGTGAGTTTGGACTCAAGCTTAGTAGTCCATATTTTGTTGAGTCATGAAAGCCAAGTCTTAGATGAGGAATTAATATTATAATGCCTATTGAGCTTATGAAAATCTTAATATAATGGACTTATAAGTTAATAAAGGAAAAGTTATTAAAATTAGTATCGTAATTCCATATCCAATAATTCCATCGAGCACGTGAAGATTACATACCAACTTGTGAAGCATAAAATTCAACATTAAATATTGAATACGAAGAATGGTAGGTAGGTCAAAATTGTTTAAGTTTAATTTATATTTTATAAAAGGACAAGAAATCTTTATCATGGTGTGAGACCTAATCCTTCATAATTTGAAATCCTTTCTTGAAAAATCTCAAAGCTTTCATACCTAAAAACTCTACTAAAAATTGACTAGTATTTTTCATAAAATGAGACCACTATAGGTGGTGGTCATATAAGGAAATACCACTATGAAAACCATCTCCAACCCATTCTAAATAGAGTTTGAAAAATTTTAATCTTTCCAAATACTTTTAAAAACAAAGGAACCCTCAATTTTAACTGGTACATGAGTGATTAACAATCATTAGAAAATAATGTTTTTCCATCTATACTTACCATAGGGAGATATATAAGAGATGCAATGCCATAAGAAATTTTTCCAAGTTTCATTACCTTCAACAACTCTAACAATCTATTTATCACAAAGGGAAATGTTATTCCTATAAATGTCAACAATCCCCATAACTCCTTTATTGAGAGGTAGACAATAAATATTAAAATCAACCTTGTGGAACCCTCGAGTTTGATTGGCATTAGAATAGATAAAATCTCTAAGAATCTTAACCAATTTTTCATAGGATGATTTGAATGAGGGACAATAAGAGGAGTAGTATACATGAATAGAAACTATAATTTTAGTACACACTTGGAATTTCACTGCTAATAAGTGGGGCTTGGTGACGTAATAATCAACATTTTTCTCCACTTTGTTAATGACATAGCCAAAGCTCAACATGGGAACTATTGAAGGCAAAGTGAATTCCCAAAAATTGAATTATTGTCTCTTTAATTAAAATTTTTGGTCTAAATTCACTAGAATAATAATATCAACTTGATTCCATAATATGCCTAACCCACTAACCTTATTTTCTCTTATATAGATAAGAAAGGAGGTTAGGATTAGGGCTAGGATTTTGGAGATTAATTACTTATATAACAAATCAAGCCTATTATTCATAAAATTCAATTAAGTAAATACTTTTTTGTTAATCTTCTGTATTAACAAGTTATGGATAAGTGTGCATGATTAGAACTTATCCATAAATTATATTATAAATGAGTATTATAAGTACATATTAACCATAAAAAAATATACGTGCTATTAAATATACTACCATCCTCACTTAAGATGTAAATTGATAAATGGAAGGATGAAGGTATCCTTGAACTATCCCTCCTTGATGACACCTTTGTTCACTCTCAAAAGGTGCCCAGATTAAATGAATCAAGCCTCAAGTAAGGAATTTATGAATATGTTTGTAACTTGATCACCCATCTAAAAATACTGATGATCAAAAAACTTATCTTATATTAGTTTCTAGATATAATGCATATGGATTTCAATGTGCTTTGTGAATTTGTACTCCACAGGATTGTGAGATATGTGAATAACATTGATTATCACACCAAAGCATTGTGGGTTGGTTATATAGAAATATTAACTTAGAAATCATGTGTTGAATCCATAATAAATCATGGCCAACAATGATAACTCCATTAAATTAAAAATTTTAAGTAGACAAAGTATTAATAATATATTTCTTGCAAGACCAAGTTACAAGACTTGCCCTAAGATGATATATATACTCTACAATCAACTTGAAATCATCTTGATCTCCTGGCCAATCAATATATATGTTTAACCCAAAATTATGGTTTTTATACCATAAGTGTAACAAAAAATTGAAGATTTTCTTCTTGACTTATACTTAGTCCCATTGCTGATAGTACTACGAAGATATTGTAGGATACATTTTGCATCTTGTCAATAGATATCATGAGGGTCATTGTAGAAGCATAACACAAGTTCACAACAAATGAGAGATCAAGATGAATATAAGTCAATTATAAAATAATTCCCACCAATTTCATGTAGAATATACCATCAACTAAATGAGAACAACACTTAGAATAAAAATTAACTATAGATTGAAAAGGAGACAATGTGGATCTGTAGTCTTTCATATTAATGCAACGTAAGATGTCTTGAGCATTCTTAGATTGATTGAAAAAAAAACCATTTTGAGACTATATAATATAATTAATAAGTAAATAAGGTAACAAATCTAAGTTGTCCATCTCAAATTACTTCATTAACCATGCTTTTATAGCAAGAATATACTTAGTAGAAATCCCTTAACATAGAGGACCAAAATCAAGAGTTTCCTATCTACATTTTTGTTGTGGATTGTGGGGTCAAAAGGACTCCATGTAAAACTATAATTAATTGTAAACATGTTTATATTTTTGTAACAACCTGTACGATTCTATTTCAATCCATATATGGAATTTTTCAATCCACACATGCAGTTGTATTTATTGATATTGATAGACCGTTAAGGGTTGGGACATGTTATTTTTACATCCATCTAATGGAATTCTTACCTTATTGTTGCAACAAAGGAAATAAATATATTTATGAAATTAATCTTGGAAAATAGAGTAAAGGTTTCAGAGTAATCAACACCTTCAAATTTTGAAAAAAAAATTTATACAAGCCTAGATTTTTACTAGTCAATAGACCCATCTGCTACATAATTAATGCAGTACAACCCCTTACATCCCACTATTTTTAATCCTTTTGGAAGTGGAACCAAGTACAATGTTTTATTATTCTTAAGATAAATAATATCTTTTGAAATAGTTTCCTTTCATTAAGGATTCTTATAAACCTCATGCTAAATCTTTATATCCTAACTTATTTCCAACTATGTCAAATGTGTGATACCAAAATGATGTTTTAATATAGTCTTATGTGGATCACTATGATCTTATGCTCATGCACCATCTTCATTGAAAATATAATGAACCCATTGTGGTTGAGGATATGTTGACCATGTACGTGCATTCTGAATGACTTATGACACTGGAAGTGGAGAAGTAATTTATCCTCCCTCCAAATCATCGTCTAAAATATAGTAAATTTTAGAATCGAATTCATCTAAAATATCTTGTAATTCATAATAAATGTAATAAGTTATGTCCAACTCAAAAAATAATAATAGATGAGGGGGAGGAGAATATGTTGGCCTATATGCCTATGATTGTTCATCAAACAACACATACACTAATAAATCACTTTACTAGCCTAAAACTATAAAATGATGTGTCTTCACATATTCACAATAGTTTAAAAAAACAAAGATTACCCTTAATTTCTATTGCTTTATGCTTATCATCCTAGATATGTACCCATGCATCACATCCAAAAATCCTAGATTCAAAAACATCGGGCTTGATGCCAGAGCATTTTTATTTAGAAGTCATGACTTACACTATTGAGTGGTGAGTGAAATTTTGAATGTAGTTTGTGCATTAGATTGCCTCTTACAAAAATGAGGAAGCAAGTCTTTGAAATGCACTATGCAGTTGGAAATAACATTAAATGTGTGATTTTTATGTTCAACTACACCATTATGATCAGGGGTGTAGGGCATAATATGTTTAATTTAAATGCCTACTTGTTCATAGAAGTTGATAATCTAATTGCTGAAAAACATTCCTCCATTATGTATATAAGATGTTGATTTTTTCTATATAACATGTTTAAAACAAGGTATTTGAAAATTTTGAAAGTGTTCAAAGACTTCATTTTTATTTTTTAGATAATAAACCCATTTTTTATGAGAGAAATAATCAATAAATGTAATCATACTTTTATGTGTCTCAAAATAAACATGAGAGAATGATGTGAGATCACTATGAACCAATTATAATCTATCAATGGCTCTCCAGTATTTTATTTTTGGAAATGAATCCTTGTGTTTTTTTCCAAGTGCACAACTTGGTAAAACTCCATCTTTGAAAGTAACTTTTAGTAAACCAAGACCATATTCTACTTGGTGAGATCATGAAATGAGTGATAGTTCAGGTGACTGAAATGCTAATGAAAAGTTTAATCAGTTCAGGTGACTGAAATGGTAATGAAAAAGTTTAATCATGAAATTTTCATGTGTAATTATTACTTCTGAAGATTGATAAATGTGTGTTAATTTATATTTTTTTATCCCCATTTTTTTTGCATGATAGTTCTTAGGATAAGCACACACACCTTGAGTTTCCAAGGTGTTTGGTAATAAGTGATGTTTGAGTGTGTAGTTCCATTTGGAGCTTATAAAAGCTCAAATGAGTGGTGTTATATTTTCCTCAATGGCTTAGAGTGTTAACCATTTTATTTTATATCATCTTTTAGAGGAATCCATCACAATTTTAAGAATAACTACATCAGACCCTGATTTTGAGGAGTGGATATGTAGGTTATCCAAGTTGTGGTGGGGGCATCATGTTTACATCATAGGATAGGTTAAGGTTGACTCACCTTCTTCCCTCACATCAATTTAAGACTCTATTGAAACCTCTTATTTTTATATCGAGTAATGTTTAGAGTTCTCCCAACTTTATGATTAACATAGTTTTCTCTAGTCTGTATATAAAATTAATTTAAAAACTTTACTTATTTGAAGCACCCTTGGTAGTTTTGCTCAGTTGCCACATTTATATGAAATATTGTGAGGATATTAATACTAATAATGATAATTTTATGTGTCACATTAGTTTTCACATAGTTTTTTGTCGATATGTTGTTCTTATAAAAATAAAAAATAAATTCCAATGTTTTCCTTGGCTTCTAGCTAAGTTTTGTTGCTTAAACTTTGGGCATGACATTTTGGTATTAGATATAATTTTTAACCATGGGAGATTTTTTTTTTATATCCACAATTTTCCACTTCCTAGTATAATTACAATATGTCACATAAGGGTAGCATAGGCAGTTCCTGCAATGGGAATCGTCAAGGGACATCACCTGAGCAGCTAGTTCAAATAAAATTTTAAATCCTCCAAACCCTTCAACATATGATGAACATTATAAAGGAGAGGTTACCTAGATTTTAGGATCTACCTAAGATATCCCCCTACCATTATAAATAAAATATATTAAAACCCATGCAATAACACCAACCAAGGGTATGTAAACCATGTTGCTTAAGAGGTTATACTATAAAGAAGGCATAAGTGCATGAAAGGCACCCTCACTCTCCTTATGAAATAAATTCCACCTATACTAGGAATTATTTATCCTCAAGACATAAATCTAATTTATCTTGAGTTGACCACCATACATGGGGTAGACCTGTAGGAACTACAAGCAAAGGGCCAAGTAGACCATTGAAAGACCCATTTATGAGAGGACCTTCTACAATAAAATGTTTCTTATGTTGGGTTATAGGCCATTTAATTTTGGAATTGCCACAATGGGAAAATTTGATCTCTAAACCAATTCAGGATGAACAACGTGTCTAGATTGAGAATGAATCAAATTCCAAGCAGCATCATGCTTCAAGTGATAGGGAACCATAGTTAGGACCTTTGAAACCTTGAGTTAGAATAGATTTGGGGGACCAAATTTTTTTTTACTTTCACTATTATACTATGCTACTATACTCAGTCAACTTATATCTTATTTTTGAGAGGCATTAGGTGCCATTGTCATACTTCCTGTCTACCAAAAAGGATATTAGACTATGATGTTATAATTCCACTTTATGTATTAAAATATATTCATTTTAACTTATATATGTATTCCTAGGTAATAAATTTTCTTTTTATCTTGAGATAGATTTTATGGAAACATCTAAATCTTGTAATAAATTTAATTTTACAATGTGTGTGTGTGTGTGTGTGTTTAATAAAAAATATGACATACACAATGAATCTTGAAAAAGCTTAATAAATTTAAGAAATAATAAAACTATAGAGCTTAAGATATAAATAATATGATTCATAATTGGTTAGAAATATATGATAGTCAATAAAATACTTATGATTCACCTATGAATAAAATACTTATGATTCACCTAGGCTCAGAGAGAGGTCTTACAATAAAGTAGCAATTTGGCAGTATACCTTCAAAGGTTGTTGCTTTTACATAGCAATTTATGCTTATATAAGAGACTTGTGAACTTTAAGTTAGTCCATGATGGTTAGAATGATCTCTTGTTACCTCTCTTATACAAAGACACTATTTGTGAGGGATCTTGGCTTGCCTTATTTAGTCTCTTAACAATTATGGTTAAAGATTTGTATAAAAAATGTATAGTTATAATTATTCTTCTTTTGACAATGATAATGAGATATGTTTTTATAGAGCTGATTCAGGGGATGAAAAGTGTAATATTTTTGTTATCAATGAGATGGATTTGAGCCTTGTGTGTTACTATTGAATGTTTTATATAATGTTATGATGTTCTCAAACGTTATTAAGCCCATGTTGTGACCTAATGTAAAGAAATTTGTTATGAATTATATAAATGTTTCCATAACCTTGATAGTAACCCAATTGTGTGACTAATTGAAACCTGTTACTTAAAAACCCCCACATTATTTTGTATATGTACCAAACCTTTAAAAAATACTCTTATGATTGTGCTTGTGACAATGATTGTTATTTGCTAGGGGAGTATGGATTAAAGTGGTGGAATTGATAATGTAACCATGGCTTTATACCTTGTTACCTCCACTTTATTATCCATGACGTTGATGAAGAATGAGGAGTGTAAATGGTGGCTTGATTATCTCATGGATCTATATTTGAATCCCATTATTCAGTTTGGTAACTATGGGGAGTGGTCCTATATATTGAAGTACATCTATAGGCACCCAAGAGTGTGAAGCAATGAACCCCTGAATTTAAATTCACCATTGGTTAAAATGCCCAAGTTATGCATAGTGTTTCCTAGTTCTTATCCATGTAAGGTTTGTAAAGGTATTGACAGGATAATAGTCAATATCCAATGCAATTGGGTCATTAGGTGATTTCCATTGCATGAAAAAAAGTATAAATGCCAAAAATTGGTGTTAAAAAGTATGTATTGCATTAAAAATGACCTTCTCAATATTGGTGATTATTATAGTTACTAATAACTCCATCTAATTGAAATATTCACATTCAAAATGACCTCAATATTGGTGATTAGTATAGTTACTAAGAACTCCCTACTAATTGAAATATTTTGAGTATGGACATGTAATGTGCAATATCAATTACTCCCTTGGTTACTTTCCACCCAATTTTATGGTCTACCAATATCTCTTTATAATACATTTTGTGAGTACTTGAATAAGGGCATACTTTATTGAGTCTATGGGAATTCCTCTAGATGTTCATGCATATGCCTCTTTTATGTTAGATTAGATTTGATGGATATTGGTTTTATATGGTGCTAATGTTTTTCCTCTTATTGGTAGGTTGATCATCTGTCACTTACACCAGGGTGTTGGTGTTGATGTATATTATGACATCCTTGGATAAACAGATGGCCCCTTAATTTTATCAACTTGGGAGAGTCATCACCACTTCATCTAGGTAGATAAAGGCAAGTATCATAATGATGCATTATGCATCCAATCCATGCAACCTATTTGTTAGGGCTAGGAATCTTAGATTTGAACTCACCATTGGTTCTTGGGTAACCTTTTGGCATTAGCAAATTTAATGAATTTGAAGGGTTCAGTATCCTGATATATCATTTCTAATAGTGCTAACCCAATGACCATATCTTCCTCCTGTGAATCCAAAAATGGCATAAGAATTTGAGACCTATCCATTTTTTCTAATCTATAGAAAAGTTACATCAAAACTATTGTTCAATCAATCGCTAAAAGCTTAAACTCAGTAGGGGATCTTTTTCTTTGAATTGTCAAGTATGTTTTCGTATTTATGCCCTAAATATTAAAAAAATTGCTTCCCCAAATCTTTGTTGGCACTTATCATTAGTTCTTTGATTTATTTTTTACATAGTTATCCCTTTGATTTTTTTGGGTTATTTTAATTAGTTGCACTTCAATGATGAAGCTTCTTCCCAATAAGCTAACGCATTGGCCCTATCATATGAGAGATAAGTCTCACGTACTCACCCAAAACACGTAGTGAAAGATTAGTTCTTGAAGGCTTTATAGCATAATGTTATATGTTTATTCATCTTTCATAACACAATTCTTAAAATTTTAGTCAACACCATAAATATACTACTATTATCCTTATTATCCTAGATATAACTACCAATATAACTAAGTTTACCATTACTAACAGTAGTGGTAAAAGAAAAAGATATTAAAGACTTAGAAACAATCCATATCCATCACCCAAAACTTATAATATTTCATGGCTTATCACATGATAAGATAAACACTAACTTTTAACTAGTTTCTTAACAAACTACAAGACAAAATGCTATATCTATTCTCCAAAATACCATTATGCATATGATTACAACAGGGGTTTTTATACTTGTTTTGCCCTGAAAAAGTGTCATTATTCTAATTTTCATGAATAGATGGCACATGAACTCTCAATAAACTGAGAGTCATGGCTCTTACAATTAGTTGTTCCTATAGACTTGGGTCTCTGCACCCCTAGATCCTCATTATATGCTATATCCTAGCAACCAAATGTTTTGTACCTCATGGGCTAGTATAAAACCTTTGATCAATGGGGTTAAAGTGTTCCATTTGAAATTGTCTTCTAACTTCTCCCACATCCCTCATGCTCCACTTCCCACGTGCTCCCCTAATATTTCATTTTGGTTTTGAGTCCTCTATTTTTGGGTCCCTTATTACATGTTCTCTCTTGACTGGATCCTCTCAGTTGGGTCTCTTGTGCCATTGTACTTCTCTACCATGCTAGTACTTATGTCAAAATGGACAATGGTCCCTTCACACTACACACCAAAAATGGAACAATACTTATTCAAATTTTAGGGGCAAACATCACCCCACACTATGCTTATAGTATATCCTAGACTAAGTCGTGCTAGTGTCCTCCAAAAATTTTGGCTCCTTCTGCTCAGGTTCCTTCTTCATGCCATCCCAATGGGATAATGCATCAAGGAATTTGGTAGTTATTATTTCAATGGACTCTTTTGATTCTTTTAGCTCCTTGGGCTGAGTTGGAGTCTCAGTCCTTTAGATCTATTCATCTAGGACTACATTGGCTTCCTTCTAGATGTCTTCTAATTCAGAGACCTCCTTATCAACCTATCCTCAAAGTATAGCAAAACTTGCATTTATTTGTTGATAATGGTTATTAATGGCATATTCCATCATTTAAACATCCTTTAATTCTTTTTCACACTTGGCATGGTCTTTTATTAAAAGGGCAGATCAACCACTTGCTTCCTCAGGACCTTCTCATTATGGAGCTGAGCCTCCACTATTTTATTCGAGCATGCTAGGTGCATAAAAATTTTGTTAAAAATGAGGATAACCTCCCCAAATCTCTCCAAGGTGATCTTGAAAATATCTAATACCATGGTGAACTATTCCATCATCTCTTTCCCCTCATTTCTTGGCTTAGGGCACTCCTTGTGTTTCTTGATTGAAAGTTCCAATAGGGTCTCTAATTTCTTGATGGCATCCCCATCTAGTGGTATGCCATCCAAAAATTTTGGTTCCTCTTTCAAAATTGTTTTACGAAGGGTTAGTAACCTTACTTTAGCCTTAGTGGCCCCTTGGATTTGTTGCTTCAAGGAGACCACTTTCTTGATGAGTGCTTTTTTTTCTGCAACTGCTTTATTATACATCTCTACAACACGGCATGCTTTCTCTCTATAATGCATGCATCAGAATCTAAAAAAAATGTTCTAGTGCATTATTTCTATGACAAATTTCAAAAATTTGGCACTTACCATTATTGGAGTGAGCCTTTATGGATCAATTTTCATGAGGTCTGGCAGTCTAAGAACATTCAGGCCAAAAAAAATTTAATCTAAAAGAATATCAAATTGGGGTTCCTCATTGTACATTTCCAAAAGGAAGGACACCTACTTCCTTATTTTTATGGTCAAGTCCTTAGGTTGGGAGTGTGACCAAATAAAGAGGTCCTTATCCTCTATGCCAAAATGGTAACATTTACGCATATTGGATAGCTCTCTTTGTTCTTGTTCTTCTTTAGTTATCCCCTTCCCCCTTTTCAAGTATCTTCAATTTCATCCTCTTAATGGCTTCTTGAGGCCATTTCACTGGCTCCCAGTCCATCAATATCAATTTGATCATTAGATGGGGCATCTTGTACTAGGGATGGAGTCTGATCCTAAAATATAAATCTATACTTGAGAAGGGTCCCATTGAGGAACTCACCTTGGAGGCTATTGTGGTGCTGACCCTATGAAGTCCTTAGAGATGATGGTGGTGAAGGTAGTCATGAAGGTGGAGAAGGTGGGGGAGTTGGCTAAGGATATGAAGGGTTCAAGGTAGGTGAGTGGGAAGGAGTGGAATGAGTAGGGGAAGTTGAAGTAGGAGGTGATGAAGTGTGAGGAAGGGGTAGAGATGGATGAGGTGGTGAAGGTGAAGTGTGATGTGGAGATGGATGTGGCACGAATGGGTGAGAGGTAGTGGGTCTGGATGGCTATGCCTTTGCTATCCTTTTCCATTTTTTTGGGCCTCCTACCCACTTGAATTGGCACTTGACTATGGATGCTTCCTTTATGGCTATGGTGCATGGGGGAGCCTCTCCTTAGGGTCTCCATCTTGAGGGTATTATTAGGGGTGTAACATATAGAAACAATTATGGACTTGTTCCCCAACCAAGATATCCTTAACCTTGATATCGGTTAAGTCAATTTCCCCCCTCTCCATAAAGGCCTTCTTGCCTAGATATACATAAATTTTTTGGAGGGTGTGGCATTATGCATCGATCTGTTCCACCTAGAGCATGATTGGTTGTGCATCATAGATTTGGTTAATGGAATTGATGAAGTACCACATAGAAAATGCATATGGAAATTTAAGCCATGTTGAAATCTCTCATGAATGATTCATGTGAATACACATCAGGGAGTAATGTTGATTTACAAAAAATTCTACTTGATATGTAGCCAAAGGGGGTAAAACCTTTAGGATGCACCTTTAATTTCCAAAATCCACCTTCATCCCATCAAATTAGTACCACATATTCATCTTGTAATATGGGGTAATGTGTTAGGGATATTAAATGATTTGAAGTGCTTAGTGGGCAACTTGTGAGTGGAGGGGTACACCCACTTCAATGAACCTGAACTACAATGAAGCACCCTTATCTCATCAAAAACTAGTACTAAAAATATTTCTCCCTAAGGAAACCTGTACTTGGAGATTTTTTGGGCCTTATCTACATCCTGAGTTATCTTCTAGGTAAAATAAGCACCCAATTGTACTTTGTTCCTTGGGAGACTTGGTGAGCAATGTGTAGGTGGGCTATGTCCACCTCCTTTCATTAATCAGTCCCTCTAACCTTGGTAGAAATGATCCATGCTATGAATATAAGGGTAGGATCCTAAAGGTTATTTATGTTCATTACATGATCTTGCTTCTAGTAAATAACTATTATGGTGGTCTACTAAATCTCCTCCATGTCCACCAAGTCATCCAACACATTCACCCCTGAGCACTGAAGTCCTGTGACTTTGCTTATCCTTTCTGGGTTGATCATCATGTTGTACCTCATGAAGTGGATGTAGTCCTCATGGACACATGAGAGGATGAACTAAACTACCTCAGTAGGCTTACCAAAGTATGGTTGCTTAAAAATTTGAAAGAGGTTGGCCTTGTCCAGCTAGTTTTTGATGGACAAGTCATAGACCACTTGATTCCTTATGTTGGTGGTCTAGACTTGGTAGTTATTTTGTAACTCTACTTCATTTCCTAGCTAATAGTGGTTATAGTCAAGAATTATGGTAGTTGACACATTGGAGACCCTATTCTTCATGCACAAGATTGAATTTAGGTATTGCATCTCCTCTATCAAAAGAGAAAGAGGGGGAGATGATGGGGAATTCTACATTGATGAGGTTTGTGCCTACTTTCCTTTCTTACCATCTTTGCTTATTTTTCCATGCTCTCTCTTGCTTCTCTTATGGATTCTCTCAAAACTCCTATGCACTGCACTTGTTCTAGTCTCTGTTCTTGGTTTCCTAGTGCCTCTTCCCTACTAGGGAACCAACCTCCTCTCACATCTTCCTCCTCTAGTATGGTTGGAAGATTTTTGAGTTTTTTAGCCTTTTTCTTTGGCCACATTACCCTTTGTGTCATTTTAATGTTAATCCATGGTCATCCTACATTATTGAATAAATACGTGGTGGCATCCCAACTTACTTCAGCTCTCAAGCTTCACACTTCAACAATGGTGAACTTGCAACCTAAAACTTCAAAGATCCCAACTCCTATACACCCATCTAAACTTAGCAATGACTCTTCTCATCTAGGAAATAACCTTTGTGCATTCACCAAATTTGTAAGCACCCTAGTCTACAAGAAATTTAGTTCTGTCAGTCTCTGGTTCTCTGGTTTGTTGTTTACACTAATCACTCAAAGATTAAAGTAAGGTAAAGTGTAAAATGACTTTAATAGACTTATTTATAGGCTCTTTGAGGGGGTTTACCTCCATTAATTCATTCCCTCTCCCTATCACCTTGAGTCATTAATGCACATCTTTTAATGGCCTTTGTACTTTGAATCTTGTATTGAGCATTTAGTGCCTTAACAAATTTATCCCATCATTCCACTCACATGCTTCTTGTCATAACTAACCTTGTTACATTAATGACCCATCCTTTATTCACACCTTTCATGGGAGTGGGAGACAATTGTGTCCCACCTTTCTAGTGTATTGGAAAATAGCAAGAATCTCTTGAAGTGATTTCAAAGTGCATTAAATAACTCACATGCCTTTAACCACTCTCACACCTTAGATAACATTCACAGCTTTGGTACTTGTATGCCCATATGTCTTGCATGCCCAGTATTAACTTCAAATCTTATTATGATTGTCACATGCATGATGCCTGGCCCCACACTAAAAGGGGTTCATGGTCCTTCATGAAAACACACTAAGTAAAAAAATTCAAAATTACATTAAAGAAGAAATGTGCACCTAAAGGGCAGTGCTTTTTATTGAAAGCAAAAAATTCTAAACTAATACCCTTAAGCCTTATTGATTACAAAATTGTAGTTAAATGGAATCATAATATGGCTAAATCTTACTACAATTATAGTGTCTTAGGAGGAACTAACCATCTATTCATTTTAATTGACAAGTCCTAATAGGTCAAATGTTATGAACTATGAACGTACCATCCCAATGGATGTGGAGCTTCCTAGGGTCGTGCACAAACTTGGAATCACATTAAAAACTTTCATGCCTAGAGAAAAGACTTTGTTCTTTAGATGGTGATCATGCCATGCTTTTTGTTCATGTTTCTCAACGTCCTGACTCCAAGGTTTCCCACACATGCTATTTGGAGAGATGGAACTAAGAAATCCATTGGCATGACCATTTCCTTTCCATATGCTCACATGAATCTGTTGGAACCTATTGAAAATGGATAAGTATGGGAAAACATGCAAAAAATGACTGAGGAGCCAACTTTGGACCTACATATCTTTTAATTCACTTTAGCAAAGGATATGGAACTTGGTGCATATGATCTAGGCATAAATGTGAACAAACCCATCTGACCAGTTCTCTCTAACTCTTGAACATGTGTCTATGGTGATGTTAGCAAAGTGCTTACTCAAAATTTATGTTACCAGGCCCAAGTGTCTCAATAAACATAATGAAGAACCAAAAGGATCCCATAAATATCCCCCTTTACCCTTTGAAAATGCCATTCAAATTTTTGAAAAGAGTCCTTCAGATAGAATGTCTTGGTCACTTTACCGAAAGATAATGACCCTTCAAAGAAAATGCTCTAGAATTTTTCCCAAAAAAGATACCCTTTGGGATTTTTGGAGAGGATAATTGCCTAAGAAACTGAATCCTCAAAATTATTGAAAAGGACACTTTGCTTGAAAATTTCCCTTCAGAACTTTTGTATTGGACCTTCTTCTCAAATAAATACATTTTAGGGTTTTTGTAGGGTCCACTTTCTTGAATAAATGCCCTTTCAGATTATTGTTTCAGACAAATTATCTGAAACAATTCTTGACACGTAGCCCAAAAGATTAGAAATAGATATGTCAAAATAAATAACACTTAGCCAAAATAAGGTAGAATAATTTTTTTGAGGGAAATATGCCTTGTACTAACACTTGGCCAAAAATGAAATGCTTGGCTAAGTGTGTAAACTTAGGCTTTTTCTGGGCTTGTTTCTTACAACTATTTAGCATCATGAAACCTACTTGAATCCTTCTCATTCCATCTAAAAACTCATTAAAACCATTTTATCATTTATCAATCAGGAACTCTGCTCAACATCTAGGCAAGTTTTGTATGTGGGAAAAAATTGGCCAACAATTATGGTGACTCATAGGTAAGCATGCTTTCCATGCTTGAGAACCCAAATCATTTATCTTATCTAGTCCATTGGGCATGGAGTCATAAGTCTCTACAAACAAGATGATCTGAAATTTGGTACAAGGTTGATCACTTTTGGATAACTCTTTTTTAAATAACATGGACCACAAGAATAACAATAGAAGGAAAAGGCAAGTGCACATAGGCACTTATAAGAAAGAAAGAGCAATAAACTACCTACTAAGTAAAATATTCACCAAGGCACTTAGAGGAAAGCATTAAATCTACTCTAATGTATATACAAAGTCTAATTTACAAATATCTTCCCCCTAGATCAAATGAAAAAGATTTAGAAACACTCACTTGTGATGGACTAGGATGGGGAACACCTTGATTTTAAGAACTCATGATAAAAAAGTTGAGATGCTTGATTGTTGAATCTTTTGGCATGATTCCAAATGGATGAAATGGGATTAACATGTCTCCAATGTAGACATATTGGCTTATTTCTTCAAGGCTTATTCCAAGTTGGACTATAAGGGATCTTACAACCTCCTTATCTGATAGCTCAATTTTGTGCTATGAATTAAGAACAAAATATGATGGGTCCTCTAAACTGGTGCTTGGTTGATTGTCTATGCTTAGGAAAAAAATATCTAAGTCATCCCAAAAGGAAATTTTCCCTTGGTCATTCGAGATAATGCCAACTTCAAAACCATATTTGCTTTGCTTACTTGAAAGGAGCCATATGGTAGCTCATCAATCCACCTAAGGCCAAAAATGTCATGTTTTTTTTAATCTTAATCTAACCATTATTCTTCAATCTTGAAGAAATTAGTAGTGCTTTAGATGGATACTTCATCTTAGGATTGGTCATAATCTTTAACTTGATTAGCAAGTTCATGTTCTAGATAAGGCATAGGCCAATTTAGAACTTCTACCTGGTTTATGAAGTCATGGCATAGTTGTTGTCATGCTTCATCTTGATCTTTTTGGTTCTTTATTTCCTCTTCATGCTCATCCATCACCTCTCCAACATGGTCAATTTACTAATTAACTATGTCAATCTCTACACTTCACTTATCTTCATCTATAACCACACCAAAAGGGAGCTCTTTGAACAAATCAAAATCCACTTTGCTTTCAACTGTATCTTAAACACACATTTCTCCAATTATGAAGGCATTAGTATTGCCTTCAGGATCTAAATCAGCATAACCATGCCAAAAAGTTTGATCAAAGCCTAAATTTTCCCCTTTTTAAGGAAGTGGACTACCTATCATGATTTCTTCATCATAGACACTTGTGTTATCATCTTCAAGCTCAACTTTGACTACAAGTTCCTCCTCTATTCTTTGTAAAACTAGATCTTCTTTCATTGGAGATGGTGGGAGGGTCAAGAAGTTTACTTTTCCTACAACCTAAGATGGCACCCTTCCAACTGGGGACCTTGAAGGCTCCCTTAGGTGGCTCTTTAATAAGGGAGGGGTAGTCTTAAAAATTTGGTAGGGTAAACTCATTGACCTGAGCTAACACCTCTTTTCCTTGGACTAGTTCTTGGATCATCTCAGCTAGCACTTTTTATTTCTTTTTTGTGCCATTCTTGATTGATTTCCATAATGGGAAATCATAAATCTTGGCCATCTTCTCCTTTTCCTAAATGGGTGTGGGAAGGGATGTTTTCACAAGAGAGAGTATGACATAGTTAGGGTCATTGGCATAGGAGAGGATCCAAGATGGGATGACTTCATTTTCTTTAGATGATAAGGGTGAAATTTTAAAATTTTTATTAGGGGGTTAGGTTTGGGAATGCATAGGAGTAGGAGATAAAAAGTGGGGTCTAGGGTTGGCCACTTTCATTAAGAGCAGTTGATAATCATTTTATTTTTTGACTTGGTCTTGCCTAACCAAGCATTTATCTTGAAACCTCAACTCCTAATCTTAAACATAGGATTGATATTCAAGATTTTGTTTTTGCCTATAGTAATCTTCCTCCCTATCAACCTCTCTTAGTTTTTATTCAAAATCAAGCATTATATCCTTGAGGCTCATTTTTGGTTGACTAGAAAAAGGTAAATTCTAACAAGGTTGGTGTATTGAATCATAAGGACCACTTGGGGAAAATACATGAACATTGTTAACTTGATATGAAGGATAAAGAATTAAAGAACAATCATTTTAATCAAATGGGTGATGATGCATACCAAATGATGGTGATTAGGCACCTAAGTTGCTTATACCAGTTGATGTTCATATTGGAGTCACCATTGATGCTAACTTTCTTGCTTCTAAAAGTTGATTAGAGGAAAGACACACCAACAATCTTTCCACTATTTTGGACCTTGGTCCCACTGAGCATGCTATAAATTGTTAATGACCATATTTACACCCTAGCTGAGAAAGGGGATTTTTTAGGTCCTCTTGATCAAAATCTAGTCTAACATGGGAACACCCCAAACTATGGGTCACCTATGGTGGGATTCAACCTCTAGAGAAGGCTTATTCTTCTTTGATGCTCACCTAAACTAATACTTGCATAGGGAAAAGAGTTAGAAATGGAGAAAAGGCTCCTAAGAAGGCTAAAAAGGTGATGCACTGAGAGATTTAAAGTGTTAACCTATAATTGCATAAAATAGAATCAATCCTTAAACACTATAGACCATAAAAGAGCTTAAAGCATAAATTAATATCTATAATATAAGTAAATGATCAATATTATAGAAGCAAAAGAAAAGAAATAATAGACAGAGATAATTTCACACTCAAATTGACACAAAATACCACATCCTCTTCATTATTAGATGGAGAAAGAAATACATAAGGCCTTGAAGGCACATACAAAATGTCTAGTCACATCTGTGAGGGGCACCTATTAAGTTTGGAGAATGATAAAAATTCTAACTACTATTACTTATATTCTATTACAAAAAATGATTGTTTAGCAAAGTAGCAAAAATTTGTAAAAATGATAACCAGACCCTCTCAAAACGCAAAGAGAGGGAGACTATAGAGAAGAGGGAGCACATATTTTTAGATTATCTTCTAAGCTACCACCTCACCATCTGATATCACCCATGAGTTACCACCTATCAAAGGATGTTCCATGATCTTTTATTTCAATCATGACTAGTCCATCATCAATCAGTTAGCTTACATTGGCTCCAGTTAGTCCTCAAGTTCTTCTCATTGGTTTAGAGATCTGTTAGAAGATAAGAGCT
Source organism: Torreya grandis (assembly GCA_037957365.1). Classification (NCBI taxonomy): domain Eukaryota; kingdom Viridiplantae; phylum Streptophyta; class Pinopsida; order Cupressales; family Taxaceae; genus Torreya; species Torreya grandis. The sequence continues at coordinate 375,992 of JARHVA010002029.1, read as the reverse complement.
TGTTTTCATGATGACAAAGTCATTTTGGGTGGAATTAGTGCCCTTAACTACTTTTCCAACTACCATCTCACCACCTTTATTTTGATTCTACATGCTACCCTCTAGTTGTCATCATTATGAGGACCAGGGCTTCATATTGTTCTTGATAAAGTCATGGCATGCATGTTCTAAGTGGTAGTTTGTTGAAGGTATGGCCTATTGGGAATAAATATAAAATTTGATATGGAACAATTTCACAGAGTCACAATAATAATAGATATAAATAGAGATGTAGAAAGGACATAAATAAACATGCAAAATAAGAAGACCAAATTTAATGTGGTTCACCCAATGTGGGATATATCCACCAAGAAACACTTACTCAAATTTTATTACAAGCCACGAGAGTACAAACCACTCTTAGATTAGTCTTTTCACAATCATAATGCACAAATATTATTTAGAGTTGCACTCAACAAACCCTCCTGACTTCACACACTCTATTCTTCCTTCTCAAACCCTAATTCTCCTCATGTATTACCTATGAAATATACATCAATACATAATACATCAACAAAGTGGTATTATAAAATAATGGGTACCAAAACCATGGGTAAAATCAACCCAAAATGGTTTCCCATTAAAAGGGGTCTAGAACGTTTTAAATGTACAATATTTGAGATACATTGTAATTTAGAAATAGGCTCCACAACACAACATGGCCATGCCCAAGGATGAGAGCCTCTCCAAGATATCACCAACCTATCCTTATGCTTTGAAACCTAGAACCATATTAACTTTGATCTATATTAGGTCCAAAATACCTAATTTATCTTTATAGAGCCTTAATGGTGGATCTTGATATCAAAATATTCATTTTGGTTCCACTAGGATCCACATCAAACTTGGATCCATGTATTTCTACCATTTTGAGTTGAACTTTGAGCTTGTTTCTTCATATTTTTTTGCTTGGGGTTAAAAACTGCCTCTTCGACCTCCATAAAAAATCTTAGTCTTTAATTATTCATTTTTAATTAACTATTGACTCAATCTAACCAAATTAAGACACTTGGAAGCTTCATGCTCATTTTGAGCCCCATTGGCTTCTTGACCCTTCTAACCCCCACTCACCATTGATCTACTTGCCCAATTAAATATAGATCATTAGATCTTAGGGACCCACTACCTTGATCCCAACCTTAAATTTCTCCTTGAGATTCACTGACTATTTGACCCTAACTCACACCATTGATCTTGATTGGTATGATCAAGTGAGGGACATCGATCTTGTCCTTGCCTTTGATCTCTATTCAAGTTGGTGTTATTTATCACTTGTGCATGTACTCTTAGGATTCTCCTATCAGTTGTCATCTTTTACACTTATGCCATGTGGTGGTTTTATTGGCATTTTGAGTTTATTGACCCTTTTGATTCGTATAAGCTCCTACATGTTTAACACTTGTTAGCTACACATTCATCCTCAGGCTCCCACTAAAGATTTTAAACCCAAATGGATACTTACCAAGGCTTAAATTTTTTGTTCATGTGATCATCATTTGGCATCTATGAGGATGTATTTGACATCCCATAGACCATCAAATTTAAGCTCCAATAGATTTTTTCTAGAGCATAAAGTTGACATCCACGAGAACATTTTTCATTGTTTGACCAACTTTGCAATTTTATATCTCGAAGCACAAAAATCATGAAGGCATCAAACTTGTAGGAAAATTTATTCTTATTAAAAATGATGAACCCTTTTGATCCACTAGTCCTAGGAGCCTTCTTAGTGAAGATACTAGATGCACAAATTGGTTGGTCCACTTGATCGTACATGACATCCTAGTGATAGTTGACCTCATTTAGATAATTATGGAAAACTTAGTGAAATATGACAGAGGATCCAAATTTACACATGCATCGCTTTTATCATGCTTCGATGGATGATCAAAAACTTAGCACATGGTAACTAGGGACCAAGCTAAACAAACACATGTGATCACTTTTTCCTGTAACTTCCACACGTGTAAGATATAGCTTTGTTAAGATGCTCACTTGGCTCTGATAGATCCTCTTGAAAATGGATAAGTATGGGAAAACATGCAAAAAGTGACTGAGGAACCAACTTTGGACCTACATATCTTTTGATGCACTTTAACGGAGGACATGAAACTTGCCACATATGATTTAGGCATAAATGTGAAAAAACCCATCTAACTAGTTCTCTTTGACTCATTTACACATGGTAATGGTGACATTAACAAAGTGTCTACTTAGAATTTTTGTTACCAGGCCCAAGTGTCTCAATGAACACAATGAAGAAACAAAAGGATCATATGTACTTCTAAGTCTTTCCAAGCATTCCTAACATCCCATGGATCTTAGCCTTTTTGAAATAGCTCCCATTTACCTTTGAAAATGCCCTTAAAACTTTTAAAAAGTGTCCTCCAGATAGATTATCTTGGTCACTTTCCTGAAAGATAATGACCCTTCGGGGAAAATGATCTAGACTTTTTCTTGAGAAAGATACCCTTCAAGATTTTTGGAGAGGATACTTTCCCAAGAAACTAACCCCTCAAGATTATTTAAAAAGACACTTTGCTTTAAATTTCCCTTTAGAACTTCTATATTGGAATTTCTTATCAAATAAATACCTTTTGGGGTTTTTGTAGGGTCTATTTTCCTAAAGAAATGCACTTTACGTTTTTTATTTTAGACAAATTGTTTGAAATAATTCCTAACACTTAGACCAAAAGACCTGAAATATATCTACCAAAAGAAATAACACTTATCCAAAATAAGGTAGAATAATTTTTCTAAGGGAAATATGCCTTGTACTAACACTTGGTCAAAAAAGAAATGTTTGGCTAAGCATAAACTTAGGCTTTTTTTGGGAATGTTTCCTAAAACTATTTATCATCATGAAAACCTTATTGAATCCCTCTCATTCCATCTAGAAACTAGCTCAAACCATTTTATCATTGATCCATTAAGAACTCTACTCAACATTTAGGCAAGTTTTGTATGTGGGCCAAAATTGGCCAACATGTCCCAGGAATGATCACACTTCAAAAGAATTTACAAGAGGTGGTAATCCCATAATGACTATGACATTGGATTGATCTACCATAATATCATTTTTTTAAACTACATGTCCCAGGTGAACACCAAAAATGTGTAGTGAATAAACATTTATTTAAATTTAGTGCAATGTGCAGAGCTCTACATATTTCCAACATAAGTCACAATTCTAAAGTTGATCTTTGAATAAGGAAAACACAACCTAGTAATCTAGGTAATCCTATATAAATTCATATATTAAGTCCTTAAAATCAATTATTACAACTCTAAATAATACATTAGGAGCATTTCTAAGACCAAAAGGAATTACCTTGTATGAAAATGAGCCCTATTTTTTTGTGAAGTGGTATCTGTTTGATAGTTTATTATGATTTGAATTTGATAATACTCACTGAATCCATATATGAATGATTATACTTCATGTCATATGACTAAATTGAGTATTTTATCTATAAAAGGAATTAGGAATGGGTTATTTATGTATGCATCGGTTAGGGCCCTATTGTCACTTCAAACTCTACTTTCTCCCTAATTCTTGGGTTAAACCACCATGGGACTTACCCAATATAATTTTTATACTAGATATATGATCCCTACTTCTACCTCTAGTCTATATTTACTTTTAATTTTAGCTCTATATTGAGTGTATGGTCACTCCTTTATAGGCTTTGCACACTCTTTGAGTTCAATGTGCATCTCCCCCAATGAAGGGTCTACACCCTTAAATTTTGAAAAAATTGTAGGGAATGCATCCTGATAATTTCAGAATAGTTTTACAACCTTAATAATTTGGTTTTGTGTCTATTAATCTCCTATAGTCACAAGTTTTGGTACCAAGTCTATACCAATATTTTTAATTACCTTTTTTACTAATCCTTGATGTATTTAGTTGGCCCCTATTCGAATAGAATATGATATGTAAACCATGTTTATCCCTCAGTGTCTTAAAAATGGTTTATAAATGGCATTTAATAAATTATCAAACTAAATATTAAAATGTTGAAGGTGGATTAAAATTTGATTATGAGTGCTTAAAAACTCATTTGTTCTAACTACACATCCAAAAATGATCAATAGCCATTTATATGATTTATCATAAGTGTTGTATTTTAATTAAATTACATCCAAATATTTAATAAATGATTAAAATTTGTGGAAAAAACTAAATTCAAAAAAAATATAAAGACACTAGGGTTGTTTATGGAGTTCACCCAAATGGGCTACATCTTCGAGATTACAAAATAGTAATCTGATCCATTAAAAATCTATTTACAAGTAATAATAAAACTCACATTAACATAATGGAATCAAGATACCTAAAAATATATGCCAACATGCCTATGAAGGACTCTAATCAAACTCAACAATGTCAATCCAACTTCTTGTAGCATTTGCATGATCAATTTCCCAGCATTCTACATTAAATCATCACTTTAAATGCTTCAAAAGACATAAAAATACACTAAATTATGAGCACAAGTATACCAATTAGAGCATATTAGAATTTTGAATAACTTTATAATTTACTCTGAGATCTAAAAATTTCTCCAGGTTAGCTAAAAATGCCAATTTCTACCAAGTACTCCTTATAAATTTTTACACAATCATTTTCAATACCCTATATAGATATAAATTTGTGCCTTTTATAGCACTTGAAAATGTTTGGCAGATTGGTAAGTTCACTTGATTCTTTTGCCATAGATCACAAGTTCAAGTCCTAAGGTCTTTATTTAGTTTCAACCAGCATTTACCATATATGAATTAATATCCCACATTCGTGGGGTGGAAATATTGTAAAGGCTTCAAATAGCCTTGTAACAATCATGTGGTTTATGGCTTGGGCCATGTATCAAAACTATTTTTATTAGCTTAGCCCCCATGCCAAACTTGGTTGATTGCTCATTTTAAATTCAATTTAAATGATCCTTTGATGGTTGGTGAATGGATCTCGACCAAACTTAGTGAAGGTTAGTTTGGGTTGGTTAGAATTGCCTGCAAGTTGGGATAGTTTAGATTATTGTAAAATCAATTGTGAGTTGGTTGATGAGCTGGTATAACTGATCTCAAGATGGTATTCGAGCTAGGTCTCAAGCTCACCTTAGAGCTAGCATGCACAAGTGACTTGGAAAATACACAGAATTGTTTTGATAATTGAAATATCAAGATTATTAGTCCCACATGCAGCATATAGAAAACACATAGGCATATATATGAAAAATGTAAAAATGATAATGTGAAGTAACAGAGGCAAAGGTACCCCTCCAAAAAAAAAGTGTGTCAACCCTAGCTGACATTTGTCTGAACATGAGTGTCAAGAATGGAGGTGAAAACCAAACACCCTTTTATGATTGCACTACCTCATGTCACATGTTTATTGGTCCACTTTTCAACCATCCACATCATTATTTGACTTGTTGACCATTTTTTGATCTAAAATTTGACTAGTGATATCTAGAGTATACAATGTTCATTTTATGCATTACAATAGGCATTGGAAAGCTCTCAGAATGATCTTCAATACTATACTAGTTTTGAGAGATATTGGGAAATTATGATGCCCAAAAATGACCTCCAAATCACACCCCCTAATAAGACCTTTCTAGTCTCCAAAAGGAGAATAACCCATTGAATCTACTAAATGGCTCTCTGTTTCACACCAAAGTATAGATACCAGAATATAGCATAGTGGTTAAGGTTACCAAATGTATTATAATGCCAAAATCATCACAATAAATAGATTATTGTAAATAGACACAAAGTGATTTCCAAAGAGGCAATGTCTAATTGAGCCCATGTGAATTGGCCAATGCTGCAATTGTAAAAGTAGATCAGTATGAATTAGACAACTAAATGCCAAACATAGGTGAGTGTCCAGTGACCCTACAAAACTACCTACAAAATATCATTAAAAGATATCATGGTAATGATTTAAAATTCAAATTAAATCCCTAAAACTATCAGTGAAGAACATCTCTATCTAATATCAAATTGAAGATAAAAGCAAATTGTCTATACAAATGTTACATCTCTAAAATGGTGAATCTATCAATCAGTACAAAATGATCATCAAGTACAACAACAAACTAGTTTCTTAGTGTAATAAATGTACACCTTAATTATAATCACATTTGATAGTTACAAATGAATTCCCAAAACAAGGGACTTATAAACATGTGTAAATATCATGCATGGCTACACAAAGTTTGTATAATTACTACAATTACAAATGATGCTAAAAAAGGGTCTTATAATCCTCAAATATATTTGCACAAAGTAAATGACAACATATATACTAAAATGCAAGTTTTCTGAAAATAGACATGCTGATCATGCCCCATACAACCTACCTATACTATTTTCAAAGTTCACATTGAAGTTTTTCCAAAAATCCAAACGTGAGAAAATAATCCAAGTATGATAAACTTCTTCCTTGGCTTTTCTCTAAAGGTTACTCCAATAAACCATATTCAAAGATAAAAATCATATGGGTATATCTCCATGTTTAAACATGAGTTAACTCCTTTACCAATGCATCAAGACTCAAAAACTTATTAGGAGATTCAAAATAGAGCTTTTAGAAAAACCATGAACATGAGAAAATAATCCAAGTATGATAAAATTGTCACTCGGATTTTCTCACAGCTGGTAGCTCCAAAAATATATTCAAAACCAAAATATATTCTTTTTAATTTCAATGGAATACCAAAACTACTTTGAACATTTGTATGCTAATAAACTATCACAACTATGCAAACATAAAACTAAGGAATTGTTTTCCAAACCATTTAACCGGATTATCCTTAGATTTTACTTGAGTTTCTATAGGGGTTATATTTGAAAATGTTGGTTTAAAAATGCTTTGATTTTTCACAACTCTCTAATGTTGTTTAGGATGAAACGACCAACACCTATTAACCTCATGTCCTTTCCTGTTACAATGAGTACAAAATTGTTTGTCCACTCTTTTGAAAAACATACTCTTACTGCCATTGTTAGAACACTGTCTAGGAGAGTGGTCTTTCAAAATCTTTCCTAACAAATATTTCCTTTTCCAACACTTAGCTACATAATGGTTAGACAACCCACAAATACTGCATGGATAAATATACCATAAATTTTGTGTAATGTAATAAAAAAAGAACATTAGAATATTCACATTGTCTAGAAGATTCAACATTACTGCAAGTATGATTAGAGGAAGTTTTTATACCTTCTCTAGGTGATTGTTTACACCTTTTCTCTTTGTGGTTTCCAACACTTAAAGGTTTAACAATTAACTTGTTAAGTTTCTCACCAACACTATGAGAACTCTGTCCATCACTAAGAGATACCAAAGTCTCATTAGAAGATTTGACAAAATAAAAACTACCATTACCTTTTATGGGCTATGGTGTTGGTCTCATCCTCATAGTTCTAACTGACTTGGAACATTCACCTGTTTCAATCCTATCACCAATAATGAATCCCAATCCTACATTGTGAGGATTATCCTCTACCTGAATGGGGTTAGTAGTACCTTGGCCATCTCTTTCAAGGACCTTTCCATTAAATCCCATTTTATCTAATAGTTTAGATCTAATACCCTTAGTGTGTTTTTCAAAATCACCAAAAGCAATATCTGAAACTGAATGAGAGGAAGTACTACATGGTGACTTATAGTGCATTCATCCATCATTGTTTCTACATCTGATGTGGAAGTTAAATCCTTCATTATTTCACCATTTTGTAGTCTTTCCAAGAGCTCATCCTTGGCTTGCAATTTGGTTTGTAATCTTTCAACTTCTTCTAAAGATTAAAAATTTGATCTCAAGAGAGAGTTCTCTTCTTGGATCTTTATATTAAATGCTTCGAACTCGTCAAGTTTCTCTTATTTGGACAACTTTCTCGTGGTTTCCCATTATTTCAAATAACATGTACTTCCAACACTTCAAATGGAGTAAAAAATAAGTATAATGTCTACAAATAATCCAACCAAACACTAAAATTGTTATCAAACTCAAATGCAATCAAAAAGCAAATCCTACATGTGAACTGCTCTGATACCAAACTGATCCATAAATCATGTTTACCCCATAGTGTCTTCAAAATGATTTATAAATATATATTTAAAAATGGCATTTAATAAAATTATCAAACTAAATCTTAATATGTTTAAGGTGGATTAAAAATTGTTTATGAGTGTTTGAAAACTCATTCGTTCCAACTACACATCCAAAAATAATCAATAGCCATTTATATGATTTATCATTAGTGTCATATTTTAATTAAATTGCATCCAAATATTTAATAACTAATTAAAATATGTGGAAAAACTGAATGTAAAATAGAATATAAAGACACTAGGGTTGTTTACAGAGTTCACCCAAATGCCCTGCATCTATGGGATTACTAAATAGTAATCCGATCCATTAAAAATCTATTTGCAAGTAATAATACAAATCATTGTACCATAATGGAATCACAAGACCTACAAAAATATGCCAAACATACCTATGAAAGACTCTAATCACACTCAACAATGTCAATCCAACTTCCTCTTGCATTTACACGATTAATTTCCCAGTGTTATACATAAAAACATCACTTCAAATGCTTCAAAAGACATCAAATGAATACTAAATTAGGAGAAAAAATATACCCATTATAGAATCTTGTAATTTTGAACAACTTTCTAGTTTACTCCGAGATCTGAAAATGCCTCTAGATTAGCTAAAAATGCCAATTTTTACAAACTACTCCTTATACATTTTTACATAGTCATTTTCAATACCCTGTACAAATATAAATTTGTGCCTTTTATATCACTTGCAAAAATTTGGTAGATTTGTAAGTCTGCTTGATTATTTTTCTATAGATCATGGGTTCAAATTCCATGGTCTTTATTTAGTTTCAATTGGCATTTAACATATATGAATTAATATCCCACATTCATGGGGTGGAAATATTATAAAGGCTTGAAATAGCCTTGTAACAATCTTCTAGTTTGTGTCTTGGGCCATGTATCAAAACCATTTTTACTTGGCTTAGCCCCCATGCCAAACTTTGTCGATTACTTGGTTTAGATTTGGTTTAAATGATCCTTCAATGGTTGGTGAATGGATCTTGGCCAAAGTTAGTGAAGTTTAGTCTGGGTTTGTTGGAACCACCTATAAGTTGGGATGGTTAAGATTGTTGTAAAATCCACTGTGAGTTGGTTGATGAGCTGGTATAACTGATCTCAAGATGGTATTTGAGCTAGGTCTAGAGCTCACCTTAGAGTTGGCATGCACAAGTGACTTGGAAAATACATGGCATTAGTTTGATAATTAAAATATCAGGATTATTGGTCCCATATGTAACATATAGAAAACATAGAGGCATATATATGACCTATATATATAACCTAGCTTGCATCATTTCACAAGCCTCTTCTTAATGCAACTAAGTTGATCAGTGCACTATCTACCTGTCATAATAATGCCTTTTAGTGCATAGTTTAACGCACTGACTCACAGATATATATTAGGAACATGATGCTTCAACCAAAAAATAAATTGCACTAAATCCTCAGTTGCAATGTACTGAGGAAATTATCTCTTGGTAGCGTAGACCATTATCATCAACATTACCTTTTGGTGTCCATGTGACCACTTTGACATGTGTGTGTTTGAGTTCACACTTAAAAAAGGGACAACTTCCCATGTCAAGGTGCCCTCATGATTGGGTTCTATATAGTCCATATTTATTGGAGTCACCTAGTACATAGATCCACTTCTAACCTTATTGGAGATCATACAGATGGATATTTTCACTCTTTAATATGAAATTGTGGAACTTGTGCTATTATTTTGATATATTAATAGAAAAAATATTATGCATAGTATAATTATGGAACTGGTTGAGCATGTTGTGCAAAATCATTTAACTTTCTACTTCCCAAAGCCTACGAATTTAGTTGTATGCCAAATTTAAACTAGTTTAATCCTATATATGCATATGGAGATGTAGGATTATTTAAAATGATGTAAGGATTACTTTTAGCCTTTTTCATATGTATTATATTTATGTTTTCCCTTTAACGTGCATCCAAATGATTATATACTCTAATGATGGTCATCTGACCATTATATTCCCACTTTTCCCAATTAATGCAGGGTAATGTGTTTCATTTATTTTCCTATCAATGACATTGAATTATTTACATAGAATTAGACTACATACTTTGAGCTTCACGTCATCCAACCTCCCAATGGGTTATACCCAATCATAGTTTATGAGACTCAGTGTCAAAGGGTTTTAACTGAGGGTTGGTCATTTAGTGGCCTCCCAATTAGATCTAGGAATCATATTTATAGTACTCCCAATGTAAAATAAATTAGGGACCTTCATATCCTGTAATATCTATGTCAATTATAGATTCAACATCCCAATAATTCTTGGTCTTCACATGCCATATTAAATTTTCAATTATATGCAGGCCCATTCTTACATAATTTAATAGATTATGCAACAAGATAGTGATATTATGTGATATGTCCTCATTGTCCAAAGTACTTACCATATTAATAATATTCATCAAATATATAAATAATTTGTCTTACCTAATGATGTGAATGATTTTACCATACATTTGTGTATCCACAACTATAACATCTCCTTCAGAAGTATTCCAATTTTGTATGTTTTGTAGTAACTATGCTACTTTAGACATTAGGATTTTTTATCTAACAAGATCTATATATTTTTCCCATCAAACCTTTTGAATTAGGGAATATTTTGGCATATTCAAGAGTGGAAACCATTGCTATTTATATTTATTCTGAGTGACAACTTGCATAAATGTAAGGTTTTTCAAGTGCTAATACCTTATATTAACATTACTAATTGGTTTTTCCTTTATTTTATTTTCAATAAAAAGACAAAATTATGTATTGTGTTACCCTAATATTATGCAATAAATACAATATATATATATATATATATCCACAAAATGCAATGGTACTTTTGTGTGATATTATTATTCTCACCACACATGTAGTAGACAATAAGTTGTCTAGCCTATTTATCATCTTGTCTCTGATTTTGGTTCCCTCCTAGATATCCTATTTGATGTTGAGGGGAACCCCATCCTTGTTTTTTTTTCATCATATCCCCCATAATATCACTAATAAGATGATGGAATCCATCCTGATTGTTATGGTGCAGAGGCAAAATTCCAAGTCTGCTAGAACATGGGGACTGGGATGCCCATACTATCTAGTACTATGCAGACTATGATGTGAAACCTCTAAGACCCTAAGGTTGATAATGTGGTGATTGGGGATTCCATATAGAATTAATTTTCATTTATTTTTTCATTTTCACATATGGAATTGGTAATTTGAGTTTTGCAGATGGAACCTATTATGCAACTAGTGTAAAGACATTCTTAGTGATGTCTTCCTTTAAATCTTGAAGGACTTGATAGTTCTTCTCATCATGATTATGTGATTAAAAAAATAAAATAAATTTTGTGTGAATTTTGTATGTATTATTTTAGTAAAATACACTTAGTAGTGGGATGTCCAACTATGTGATAAATCTCACAAAATTCTATCTTGATTTTTGGAAAATCATTCATATAATGTCCTTATTTTCTAATCTCTATGAACCATATAGTTAGTATGGGCCTATTTATTTCAATAAATTAATCCATATTATGCAAGATAACATATATTTTATCATTTTTATTTATATTAGACTGAGGCCTTTCTCCATAGGCTTTTATCTACTCAACATGTATTGCAGTTGATCAAACATCAACCTTACAAGAGAATTAAGTTTATACAATGGCAAACTAAATGCTAGGTCACATGCCTTACATGAACCAATCAAATTTATTTGTCATGAAAATTAAAACTCACTTGATTTATGACATCTAAGAATCTGTAGTCATAATTCCAGACTAATTTTTTTGATTTTGGCAAATCTCCTTTAAGTCTTGAATAGTGTAATCACCTAAAAGTAGCATTTGAGTGCTAAGAGTTCTACATGAGACTACCTCTCCCTAACTTATCTATAGACCTATCTTAGATCCTATTTTCACACTTATCAATCCTTGGTGTAGGCCACATACATCCCTAGTCATCCCTAAAGTAGTCTCAAACCCTCATTTCTTGATCTTGGACCTTCATGCCTAGGGTTCTACCACTTGGACACTAGAATCATAATAAGGATATTAGTTCCACATGGTTCCAATGACCCAATAATTTTTTTAATGTCTTTTCCATCACTTTTTGACAAGTAGATATATTTTCAAATCTTAAACCTCCTAGGGTTGATCTAGACCTCTTTTAGCACCTACACAAGCGTCATAATGGTATATATACATGACTTTTATCCCTCTAAAAACTATATGGAAATTAGATTAAAAAAACACATTAAAAATTAGAACAAGTTGTGCACAATTAAGGTTATCAATCCCTATTCTACCCTAATTCTACATGTTACCATCTACAATAGCCCTAAGCTCAAATTACCTAGATTTCTAGTCTCAAGCACATTCAAAGTACTCAAGTCCACTATCATACTAGTTTCACTTGAACTTGCACCAACACTTATGTGGAGATAACTACATCAAGCTTGATCCCTGTTGGGAGTATTGGTATATAGGCAATTCTCATCATAGGGGAGTGTTGAGGATGTCCAGCCTACCCCCTAACAAACACACTTTTCATCTTGTATCAACTGGATATCCTAGAAACATGAAATATTAGAGTTTGCTCACAAATTCAATTAAAATAGTAAATGTATAGGGTTTCAAAACACATACACATAGGAACAAACCTCATAGATCTAGACATAGGTACACCCAAAATCTCAAGATAGTCCTATATAGAGGACATTACCACCACAATTATAACAATGACACTTCTATCCATTTAGGTCATTACTATCTAAGAGGGACTATGACATCAAGATCATTTTTGTGACTATCATACTAGCATCTACCTCAGTTTCCAACCTCAGATCATTTATCTTAGTTATTTTCTAGCTAAGTTCTTACTTGCACTATTTGTTATTATTTTGTAACAAATCAGTGGTTGTATTTATTGAAAATTATTTCCCTAATTTAACATACTTATCTATTTAACAAACATAGGATTTATACTTGATAAGTCATAAAAGGTTAAAATATTTGGTGAACTCAAATTACTTTGAACATTGATCAAACCCTAACCCTACATGATCTTAGGGTTTGTATCTTTCTTGTTTCTATGCTCATGTATGAGTTCTAAAATATCAAATTTGTTTCAATATTTTATTTTTTCAATATTTCATATATTAAATTTATTTAAAGGTTCAAAATATAAAATAATTTATTTTCCTACTCCCTAAACTACAATGGTAGAATTCAACAACCAATTTGATGAAACCAATAAGAGACAATTGCAAGATTCTTTTTCCAAACCTTTGGATATGCTAGATGACCTTATAAATATTATTCATGAAGAAATTTAAATGTCCAAAAATGGCTAATCTTCTTCTCCCCCAGATAATAACATTGTTACACCTACATTAGGGCCAAATCACCTAGCACAACAACCAATTTTAACTCAATAACCTTCAGTGATAGCTATACCTATTATGGCTTTCTCTTCCACTCCATATGTACAATTCCTTATGCATGAGGTTTATACTATGTAGGGTAAGGTGTTACATCTTGAGAAAGGAGCCACTAGGTCATCACATGCCTTGGATTCTCATGCTCTTTTACATACACCTTTGACACATCACACAGTGGTAACTCCTTTGCCATCCATATTTGTGATACTAAGCTTAAATTTTATGATGGTAAGGGTAACCCAGAGCACCATCTCCAAGATTTTCACACATGTTTGGACTACATGTCTAATGATTGGATCTTTACTAAGTTATGCCCATGTAGTTTAGAGGATTATGCCTTATAGTGATTTTATGATCTAATAAATTATTTTATCATCACATTTAATCCATTTGTAGACATATTTCTAGCACATTTATAAATAAACATTAGTGTTAAGATATCATATGCTCAAGTTGCATAATTGAAAAAAATAACAAATGATCCTATTGTAGAATACATATTATGATATAAGACTATATTGGATAAATTGACTAGTTTCATGGCAAATAAAGAACTTCAAGACATATTCAAACAAAGTCTTCTACTAGAATTACATGAAACTATCTTGTTTAATAAGTTTCCAACCTTCACATATTTATGTTTCACAATGAAAGAAAGAAAAATCAAACTTCTCTCCATGGGAAAACCAAATTATACAAGTGGATCAAAATCAACTACTAAGAGTTCTAGTAAGACTCCATACCAGGTAAGAGCCACTAAAAATAAGAGTGATCTAAAGGCCATAGTTAACATAGCTACAAATCCATCTCCTTGCTTGGTTTTATCAGTTGCTCCATGTAGATTTTTCACCAACCTTTCAGAATCACTAGCATGTGTGTTAAATCAGATCTTCAAATGTAATGTCATATCTCTCCCTCCCATCAAATAGGTTGATATGACACAACCTACTCTAAATAACTATAGTTCCAATGAATTTTATGAATATCACAGGGCACCAAGCCATGTAATAAAAAGCTGCATCAGCTTAAAACATAAGATACAAGATTTGATTGATTCTAATAATATTGATGTGGGCACACCCAAAAAAGCACCCAAAGTGCAACAAATGGAAGCTAAGTCATTGAAAATATTCTTAGATCTAAACCCAAATCATATAGTAAATGAGGCAAGGATCACTTCAGGTGTTCACTATATGTATCAAGCACATCCACCACTAGCATCATATCACACTAATTTAGAGGAGGCATACCACCCACTACATAATACCATTAGTGTGTACCATACTACAATTACATCTAGATCACTCATCACCTTTTTAGAGCAGGAGGTTATAGATGATGATTCAGATTTATATACACTCTTTGTATGATCCTACATAGATCATCATCATATCCAAAATGTTATGGTTGAAAATGGTTCAAGTATTAACATGTGCACTATCACACTTTACAACATTTATGGTATTCAGAGTGGGACATATCTCCTATAGACACAATTATCAGTGGTTTCAATGGTCATGTTCAGAGATCCATTGGGGATATTTTACTTGCACTACATGTTGGACCAAGACATGTGGCCACTAGATTCTTACCAGTACCTAATGCAAGTGTATTTGACATGTTATTGGGTAGGCCATGGATATAACAACTATGATCCATCCCATCCACATTACATAGATGCCTAAAATATATACATGCAAATCAGGTGATCATAATTGAGGGTCTTACATATGAGTTTCCTCTCCCTATCCCATGGGTAGTTACATCTTAGTTACTAGTTACAAAACAACTACCAGTTACAACATAGCTACCAGTTAAAACCCCATAGCAGAGCTTTTTATTTTGAGGATAGTTCTTGCATAGGTTCAATAAATCCACTTGAAAAGAGGGGGAATTCATAGGGACTTTTCACTGATATCAGTTTCCTATAATGTATTCATAATAAATTTTTCATCACACAAGCTTTGATTACATAAATCAGACCAAGGTAAACTTAGTGGGAAAATAGTGACATAGAAATCAACATAATTACACAAAAATTAGAGCAGAAGGACACTATCACCCAAATTGGGACACTAGTGCCACATATATAATAATGACACTACTATCCAAGATATGGATCTACTATCTAGTAGCCTCAGTTTTAGAAAAACCTAGATTGGCTAGAAAAGTGTAATAAGTACAGTACAGGTTTGCACAAGTTTAGTTCTAAATTTATCAAATTTGCCCAGTTTTAATCAAATTCATACCAATTTTTCTTAGACTCATACCATTTTACTCATATTGGGGCATCATTAACATCATGACCATTCCCATATTTAGTATAAATACTCAAATACATATCATTATAACTCAGTCCAAAATCTATATGCTCAGATATCAGATTTGGGGGTATGTGTGCAATACATTATTTTTATATGTTCACTTACACATTATTTGATTAGATGGAATGATAAATTCCATGTCATTGTTTATATTTTATACATCCTAGATCATATTCTAGGTTACACACTAGTTTCATCCTTACTCCATGTAAAGTGGTTGGCATTCTCGAGGGGGCTAGAGTTGCCTAATATACCTGAGTGGTTGTAGAGCTAATATACCTAGTTAGACATTTATATTTACATCACATAAATTTATTTTCAGATGCATTTACTACACATGGGTGTGAAATGATGGATTCATATCCTACTTGAATTATTAATCCACCTACATGAGAGGGTTGGACACACCATCAGTCTAATCTAAGATATTCATAGGATATGATCCATTAAGTAGGGGTGGTCAATGATGGATTCAAAACTAAATTGAGTTCTTGAGCCACCCAAACATGAGGATTGAGTAAGCCATCAGCTCAGTCTAAGCTATTCATCAATTGATCATTATATACATGTACGCACATAGGTTATCACTAGGTTTATGCATTTTTTCACATACACAATGAGATGTATTCATTCTATTCCTCTCTCTTATCTTTTACTTAGTTTACTTATTTACTTAGTTTAGTCTTTATTTTTGACATCTCTTAAGTAAGGACTAATTTATGCATGTTTCACTTATAAGACACACATTAGATCATGTTACACATACTCAAACCCAAATTCATGATATTCACCTCTTAGGTAAGTCTAGATACACTTATTTTTCCTTTATCCTAGTCATTTCACTTTGTTGCATTTCTAGACGGTAAATATAATCACCTAAATGTGGTATTTGAGTATTAAAAGTGCTACTTGAGACTACTTATCCCTAGTTTAGCCCTAGACCTATCTTAGAGCCTATTTTCACACTTATCTAACTTTGGTGTAGTTACCATAGATGTCTCTAATCATCCTTAAAGTAGTCTTAGACCCTCATTTCTTGATCTTGGACCTTCGTGCCTAGTATTCTACCACTTGGACACTAGCACCATAATAAGGATAGTAGTGACACATTCTAGTGTCCCAAAAATGGTTTTAATGTCTTTTCCCTCTCTTTTTCACAAACAGGTGTCTTTTCAAATATAAAACCTCCTAGAGTCGGCCTAGACCTCTTTTAGCACTTGCACAAGCATTATAATGGTATATATAGATGAATTTTAGACCTTATAACTACTAAATCAAAATTAGATGCAAAATACACATTCAAACTTAGAATAAGTTGTGCATAATTAAGGTTATAATCCCTATTCTACCCTACTTCTACATACTACCATCTATAATATCCCTAAGCTTAGATTACCTAGATTTCCAGTCTAAAGAACATTCAAAGCACTCAAGTCCACTATCATACTAGTTTCACTTTTAGTTGCACCAAAAATTAGGTGGGGAGAACTACATTGGGCTTGATCCCTCTTTGAGTATTGGTATGTAGGCAAATATCATAATAGTGGGGTGTCAAAGATGTCCAACCTACCCCATTAACAAACACACTCTTCATCTTGTATCAATTAGATGCCCTAAAATATGAAGGATTAGGGTTTTCTCACAAATTCAATCAAAATAGGTAATATACAAGGTTTGAAAACTTGTGTACGTAGGAATAGACCTTAAAAATCTAGACACACACACACCCAAAAGCTCATGACAATCCTACATAGAAGACACTACTACTAATATAGGGACACTACCACCACTTTCCAATAATGACACCACTATCCAATTATCTCGCTAATGTCTAGGAGGGGTTCTGACACTAGGAGCCTAGTTTTGACACTCAAACCATCTTCTACCTCATTATTCATCCTCCATATCATTCATCTTAGTTATTTTCTAGCTAAGTTCTTACTAACACTATTTATTACTATGTTTATAAAGGTTAAAGTTAGTCAATTATATAAACAAATTAGTGGTTATATTTATTGCATATTATTACCCTAATTTAACATACTTATCTCTATAACAAAGATAGGATTTATAATTGCTAAGTCCTTAAAGGCTAAAATAAATTGTATGGCTTATGTAGTTTTCATCTTGAACTCCTCAATAAGATTATTTTTGACATCTTTTAAATAGAAGTATGTTGTATTGATTGTACACATGAATTATAGAACTTTTCCTATCAAGGCTCCTATGATCTCACACTTTTTAACATCATTAGTGGTGACAACTATAAAATACCAATTCATCTCATAGGTCAATAGGTACTTTTCAAGATTAGTAGACCTATCATATGGAGTTAGAGTTATGAAAAATATTGCATTAAGATCCATATTTAGCATGTTCACACCTAAAATAATTAGTGTATTTGGATTTAACATGTGTCTTAAATTTCATTTCAGCTATATTTGGTGTAATAATACTTTTATTTTCAATACACTTCCATGTTTCTACACTTAGTCTTCTAAATTTTTATATGAAATTGTCAAACTAGTTATTATATCTCTTAAATTATACACTATTTATTCCTATTAAAAAACTAGGCACATGGGATGTGTCCCCTTGGACTGAATGATCCTTTTCTGAGGTATCTTCCTCACTTGAACTTGAACATGACCTAACTCTATGAATGCACATAAACTCTTCAAGATCTTTTCCTTCCCCTTCTCAAAAAAATATATTCCCTTGTAACTGCTTCCTAAAACTACCTTCTAACTCCTCTCATTTCTTCTCTACAACCTTTCCATGATATCTTTATTCTATTTCTTCTACTCATTTGGATTGATTTTCCAATCCTAGATGTTCTCTTTAATCTCTTTGGTGCCTTCAATTCTTTGGGTACTTTGTGTTTCCCATATCCATAGTATCCATATTTCTTGGAGGTTTCAATCTTCCCATAGTCTTCATAATATTTATACTACTCCTATTTACAATTACTTGAGAATCATTTTTTTTATTCCATATCTTTTGTCTTTGTGGCTCTCTTAAGTCCCATAATTCTATTTTCACTATGATTTTATGTGCCTTGCATATTTTGTGTTCAATTTCAAGTTCCTTATCTCAATTATTAATCTTTCACCTATTTTTAATCATCACCCCCATAGCATCCTAAAAACTACTCCATATCAGTTGGGATTGGCACCATGGCCTTCTCCATAACCAACATTTTTTAGAAGTATAGGTAGTCATTGTAGAATTTTTCCTCTGATGTCTCTTAAAAATAAATCATGTGAAACCTCAAATATAATGTATCATTGCATGTAAAAATTAGTGATGTAAGTGTAAATTGTGGTTTTTATCCAATGATCTATCATATGCATCCAATGGTGTCAAAGTTTCATAGTTTTTAGAACTTTTATTTAGTCCAACCAAATTGCTCTATTTCTCTAGGCTTGAAACAATAATATTTAGTTCTTTACAACCAAGTGGTTAACATGTTGGGGGAATCACACTAAAAAATGTCATATATTTTTCCATGAATGTGCTCAGTTATGTATTATTTCATATTACTTCTAAATCATCAGGTCTCTTCTATGAACTTTTGTATTATTTTATCCAAGAATCATTCTAGATCTCTTTGACCATGTAGCCATTTTAACATGGTTTATGTTCCATGCTCATTACACCATTGTTAGCAGATGTTCCTAAAGAAACCCATTAAATCATTTTAATGTTTGCATTGTGAAATTTTATTTAAAAAATCAAAGTAATCAGATGGGGATATGTCAAGTTATTTCATTTATATTTATTGGATGTGAAATTAAACATATATCTTATTATCCTAGATGTTACATCTTAATTATATCGAACATGCACATTCAAATAGAGCATGGAAACAAATGTGCACACAACAAAATAATAAATGTTTAGTGTAACCATCAGTTGATCTCTATATTATTATTTCTCAAAGTTACAACTATTCTTTCTTTACAATACAAGTATTTATAGATCTGTGAGGAGACTCTGGTGTTTCACATTCTTGACCTTTCACTTCCATCCCAAAAGAATATTTTCATCTTCTTATAGTTTTTTGATATACAAACACATAAGGAATTACATAAAAAAATATTATACATCATACAAAATAATATACACCACACACATGTCACTTGAATAAAACTCTATAATTTTACAATGTATAATCTAATATAAAAATATAACTACATCAAACCTGATTTTAAGAGCAAATATGTACGTTGAACAAGTTATGGTGGTTTAGGTTATAGACTAGGTTAGGATTGACTCACCGTCTTCCCTCATGTCAGTTTAAGATGATTTGGTGCAACCTCTTCTTTTGCAAATGGAGTAATGTTTATAGTTATATTAACTTTATGGTTAAAATAGTTTTTCTCTAGTCCCCAAATAAGATTAGTATTAAAAATTTATTTATTTGAAGTACCCTTGGTGGTGTTGCTCAATTTTTGCCTTTATCTGAAGCCTCAAGGAATTAATACTAATAAAATAAATTAATCAAAATAATTTTGTGTCACATTAATTTTAGTGTAGGTTATTTTTGATCCCATTGTTCTTATAATGATGATGATGATGATGATGATGATGATGATGATGATGATGATGATGATGATGATGATGATGATGATGATTTTTTAATTGGATTTTTGTTAATTTTGTATAATTAAATTTTGGGCATAACAATTGTTATGTAACTAAAAATAACACAATAATTATGAAATTATAACAAAATTACAAATTTTGAATCTAAAACTAAAATTATGTAATAAAGTATAGATCTTCCAAGTGTACTCAATATTTCTCTAGAATGACTAGGTTGGGTGTGTTTGATTTGTAGACTTTATGATATACAAATCCCAAACATAAATAGTGAATAATCACAAAGGAAACTGACTACAGATGCTTCCATTGTACTCATAACACACTATCATGTTTATGAGGTGCACATAATATCTTCTTAGGTCTAATTAATTGTTAGTGCACCACAAAAATAAACAATTGATGGATTCATATTTGAAAAAATAATATAATACTTAAGCACTCGTGATATATTGTGAGGTACGTGAAATCTAAAATTTGTATACAACACTATTAGAGTCTAGGTAATGGGGGGATCCCTCTCACCTCACCAATAAGAATGAGTTGGATTGCTAATAATGTCATGTTTCTATGAGTTTTAAAATTATTGAAACAAAATTTATAACCTAGGATATTTCTATGAAAAAAATAGCTTTAACCCTTAATACCCCACTACATTCATCAATTTTTAATCAACCATGATCCCCTAAGGATGAGGTGAGAGCATAAAATTAATAT
This sequence comes from Torreya grandis, assembly GCA_037957365.1. Classification (NCBI taxonomy): domain Eukaryota; kingdom Viridiplantae; phylum Streptophyta; class Pinopsida; order Cupressales; family Taxaceae; genus Torreya; species Torreya grandis. The sequence continues at coordinate 354,702 of JARHVA010002029.1, read as the reverse complement.
TTACATTAGGTCACTAAGATATAGGCTTGGAAATTAATATGAAATAAAAAATAATACTCTATATCTAAAACAAAATATAATGGATATGCAAAAAAAAATTAAAACTACAAATTTGATCTTTCTACCTAATATGGACACAAAAATAAGAGATTTATATGCTCCACAAAATCACACTACAAGACATGAAGATTTGATAAATATGATTTCATATTAAATAACTTGATATTATCCAAAATTATTATGGCCATAAGATAAAAATATAAAATACATACACTATATAAATCTAATGAAAGCTTTAAAAAATACAATACACATATTTATTCCATGTAGCATTACTATCTCTTTAGATTAATAACTTTGCCTTAAATTTTCCAAAATAATAATAATAAATCTTCCATAATGTAACTCACTCAATATCACTTTATTTTATTAATAGATAAGATAAGAGGTTAGGGTTATTATTTTGGAGAGTAGTTATTTGTAGAACAAGTCAATCCTATAATTAGTAAAAATCAATTATGTAAATACTTAATTGATAATCTTCTCTAATAATAAATTATGTATAAGTGTGCATCAATTAATTCTTATCCATAATTAGATTATAAATGAATATTACAAGTGCATCTTAAGTATACAAAGTCTATGTATTATTATATACACTATCATCTATGTTTGATGAAACAAGTTAGATGCGACGTTTTATATAATTTCACTAGTTTAATATATTTATATAGAAATTTTATGATATGAAATGTAATAATTTTACTACTTGATCTCATCCCATTTTATTTATGATATGATTTTATTTACAATCTTATAATTTCAATCACTTTACAAACTAAGTGGAATATTCCACTAGTTGAGGATTTTGTTCCATTATAAAATTCTAACTTCAACATAGTTTCCATGATTGAGAGATATCTCCTTCATCAAATTAATTTAGGACTTTCACCTAGCATGAATTATTCTTGTGTTACACCACAACCAACTAGTTAGAAGTGGTATTTGATAGAAACTACTTGAATAAAAACAAGAAATATAATTAACCAAGAACTTTGTATCCCAAGTATGTCTTATTAGATAAAAACACAAGTTTGGTATGGTCAATATAATATATAACCTAAACCATAACTAGTTATAAGTTAACAAATAACTATTTTATATCCATATTAATAATAAAATTAATTTTAACACCCCTTTAGTATCTTACTTACACACATTATTTGTTACAAAGAGTCTAATCCTAAACTATTCAATTTTGATGTGAGACAATGACGTTTCATATCCATTTACAAGTTGATCATAAGTGGGAACACACTACATATATATCTCATTATTCTAAACCTTATCTCTGATGAATCAAAAATGAACCTCGATGTGTTTATATTAGTCCTACATAACGCAATTCTTCACCATCTGTAAAACACTATGATTGTCATAATATACTGTTGTTGGGTTATTATAAGATATATACCTATCACTTTATATGTTGTGTATCCATATTTATTCATATATGATTATTTTTATTTTGTTGTACTTTGCTTCAGTGGACTAAATTTTAACAATCATATACTTTTTACTCACAAAGTAAAATTCACTTAAGACCAAGATAAAAATGAACCAAATGTTGACTCATGATCATCAATGAAGATTTCCTAATTTACATCTAGCTAAAAATCCAAGAAATAACTAATACTCTTCATGTAATTTATTCCAAAGTTTAAAGTACCACATGCATATCTCAACACCCTTTTAGCTACTGTCCATTGTGTTTGTTATGAACTTGGGGAAATAGTTCACAAAATATCCTATATTTGATTCAATATTTTAAGATAAATTAGGCCTAAAATTAATTGTATATATAGGCATTCATTTACCATTTGTGATGTATTATATCTAGAAAGTCAAAATCTTTGGTCTATGTATGTTACAATTTTATTACAAGTGGTCATCCTAATTATTTTAATCAAATCCTTAACATGTAATTTGAATAATAAATAAAGACACAAATCTTTGTTTTTCATATCTCATAGCCAAGGAAATATTTCAAAAATATGAGATTTGTTATCTATAATGACTTATTCAAATCCATCTTCACCTTTAAAATGAACTCTTTTCTACTTTGGATGATCAAAATATTGGAAACATACATGATTGGGTTGAAAATATATTGATATCCCATTCAAATGTACAAGTTGTAATCTGAAAGGATTCAAAAAAGTGTATGTGTGTAGTTTCATCATTTTTGATGTACCACACACAAGTTAATTACTTCGACTCATATGATAATTTTATCAACATAGATACTTTATTTTATTTTTATCAAATTTCAAATCCTTTGGGATGGTGTATATAATCTTCCTCATATAATTCCATATTCATAAATGCACTCTTAAAATCCATTTGGTGGGTGTGTCATCCAAATTTTATTACAAGAAATAACATAATTATGATGATTTTCATATTTGTCATTGGTGAAAAAATCTTGAGATAATCAATTCTTTTTTTATTTAAATAAATTTAGGATTTAAATTGGATTTCTATTATGTTTCTCAATGGGGCCTTTAGTGTTATATTTGTTCAAGACAAACATTTTCATCAATTATTTTATTCCCAAATTATAGATTGGCATGCGCCCAAGTCCTATTATTCATGAGAGCATCATATTATAGCTGTATTGCTTCAGTCCATATACTCTAATGAAATGCCTCACTGATAGATGTTAGTTTTAAGGAATGATTGTACACATCAATTCAAAATAAACCTCTTCTCATTATGCATTTTTTCATTGGTGACTTATCCAGATTTTATCACACCTTCCAAGTTGGTAATCAATTCTTGTTGATCAATGAACAGTAGAAATTTTAGTAGGTTATGATTCAACTTGGATACTCCATTATATTTTAGGTTGTTTGATCTTTATATGATTATCCTTTCTTAAATATTAGTATAAAATTTTGAAATATATTCCTCTTATTATTCATTAATTTGTTCTTGGACTTTTTTGAACATTTTTAAGAACAAATACTAAAGGGTTCGTATGTAGACATTTGTCAAATACTATATTTATGCTTAAGTATATATCCTTGGTTGTAGGATGAATCAAGTGATATGATTTACATTTACTACTATAACCAAGAAAGATGCAATTCAAATTATTTTTATCAAGCTTGTTTTGCCTCTTTTTCAAAATGTAGACATAGGTTGAGCTCCAAAATGTTTTTAGGTGCTTCAAATTTCTTCCCTTCATGACATGGATATTTAGATGTAACACAATTCAAAGTTTATGGGGATTCTTAGTTGAGTAAATACATAAATGTAATTATTGATACATCCCGACAATGCTTATCCATGTTCATGCCTTTCAACATGCATTTCATCGTCTCTTGGATGATTAATTTTTTTCTTTTTGTAACTCCATTTTATTGTTGTGTTAAGGTGTTGATCAATTTTGACCCCCAAGGTCAAAATTTCAACCCCTATAGGCAAAAACTTGCTTGTCATGTTTTATAAAAAATTTTCATAGACATTGCATGCCTTGATAATCTCTAATTGGTATTTATAAGGTTTTATTAGCATTGCATAAGATAAATTTGGAGAAATGAGGGTAATGTTCTTTATTGGATTTGTAGTGGTATAGTCATGTCATGGTGTAAGGAGAGTTGGTAAAATGGTCTCATAGAGTCTTTAGTTTCTCATCAAAGTCATTTAATACATTAATTACCTTGTACAAACATTTCATGCATGTTTGGAAAGGTTGAGGTTCTTTTGAAAACTTTAAGGTAAAGTTTTATGAAGAAAAAGGGTGTTTTTGACTAATTCCAACATATTACAAATATTCTAAAGAGAATAATCCATACAATCACACTTTCCAAGCTTCTTGGAGGAGTTACATAACTACCATATATGTCAACAAGTTAGAAAGTAGTCAGATTCTTGAATTTTAATGCTTAAAATGAGTTTTATGAACTTGTATAGACTTGGAAGATTCATTTTTTAGGTATATACATGGAAATAGTGTCTCTTTAGCTCCCTCAAGCTAAATACATGATTGTATTATAGTTACAGGTCCTAAAAGTGTAAAACATGATTCTCCTCCATCACTCTTTTCACAAGTTCATGAGGATAGTTTTCAAATGCTTAGTACAGATGAAGTAGAGAGAGTTGGGTCCTAAAATTTTTTTTATAAGAGGGATTCCTAGTGAGCTTCGAATTCATGGAATTGGTTTTGAGATTGATGCCCTGATATTTAAGAACAATAATTAAGACCCTAGGGTGGTCTAAAACTACCTATCAACCCTATAGGCTCAATTTCTATCACTTTCATACTAATATCAATAGAATGAACATAATGGGTGATTAAATAAGATCCTAAAAATTTTGAGTTACTATCAAAACATTATCCAACACTTTCTTGGTAGGTGTTGCCTTCTCCAATATCAAAATCTCTATTCTTGTTGAGTTGCAGGTAGTTTTGGAGTTTTTATGAGATTTTCACATATAGATGGTTTGAGATGATGAATGTGTGTTGTTTACAAGTCTTTAAAAAAATTTATTCTCTCTCAATAAAGCTTGATAATCAAGCCTTGTACCTAAAAATTATAATATGCATATATAACCCTGTTATACTCTCAAGGAAGAAAATGTTTAGTTTGCAATGATGAAGGGACAAACTAAGAGCTTATAAAACCCAATTTAAGGAAAAGTTACAAGTTCAACATGATTTTCACCATAAAAATAATCATTGGTATCATTATATTAGTCATAAAAAGAACTCATACAATAGGTCCTTACAATCAAAAGTCATAAATATAGGCTTAGATGGTCATATACAAGTCTTCCTAAATAACGTGGTCTATGTGGAAAATGAGGGTCTAAATGTTGCATTGGAAGTTCTATATGAAGCACAAACATTCATGAAAATAGATAATGGAACATTGGAAGTTTATCCTCAATGAGATACATGACAATTGAACCAAAAGTAGACCTATAGGTCTGCAAACCTATAGGTGTGTATTTCACATTAAATGCAATGATTTATTGAATTAAAGATGATATTCAATGGTAAAGAGAGTTATGAGAATTATGTAGACATTTTTAAAATGTATGCAGGACATGGAGATCCTCAAAAAACATGGATCATTCACCTAAACCTTCTTTCAAGATAAATAGTCATCTATGAGTATCAAGGTAATGCTTGAAAGTTTTAAAAGGTTAGAGACTATTGAGGGAATTTAAATATATATCAATATTTTTCAAGGATCTAAAAATGGCCAAATTTCATGAAGTAAGAGTTTACCTTCAAAATGCAATCAAAACACCCAATGTTCATTCACAACCAAGAGTGTTTTAGTATAAACCTACAATCAGGACTGCCTAGACATTACAATATTAGCTTTCAATCTTGAAAGATAATAGGTAACATATGCATGAGAACTAGGTTTTGGTAAATAACTAATATGTTTAGTTTGATTCCATCAATGCTCTCCTTGAATATCAAGATGTTGAAACAATAATGACACCTGCAGGCCTATGTGTGTTATTTTCAAAGAAAATAAGCAATGAGAATTGGGCTTGAGTGAATGGAAAAAGGGAATTGAGACATGGTGATTTGGAATCATTGGTAAAGAGAAGAAACTTTAGTTGAAGCCATTCCTAGTAGTCAACTTTATTGAATACCTATAGGCAGCATGGTCTAAAGTGAATTGAGGCCTATGTATATCATTTTTTAGTGAAAGAAGTTGTTTGTTGAAATCAATAAATGAATGAGAGTTGTTCATTAGGTAGTATAATACTTCATGAATTCCCTTAGGGAATTTAGAGAAGTGAACATAGGTGTTACAAAGCTAAAATCATGAAAATAGGGAGATCTCATAGGCATATTCAAGTCTACCAAGTCAAGCATGATGTAAAAATGTTCCCAGTCACTCAACCTCTCCTTATAAGTCCTCTCTAGAAGATGGAAAAAATATATGAGGACATATGGGTTATGGTAGGGAAGAACAACCATAATAAATCCACAAGATCAAAATTAGGAAATCCCAAAGGAGGTCAGTTGTCAACATGTAATGGCCCATAGGACCAGGTTCCTACCAAGAAAGAGATTTTTTCTATCATAGGCTAAAGATATGAAAGTGATAGAAAAATTAACCTAGAACACCCCTCTTTTAGCCAATGTTATATCTCATGATCCAGGGGCTTCTTAGCCTAGTTATTCCAATTTTTCAAACTTGCAACCAACCTCTCTACCAATTCTTTCTCGACATGATGCACCCAAATACTCTCATAGCCCTCCTAGGAGGTGCAAAGAGTTGGAAGAAAGAGAGTTTCAGGTTGAATATGTTGTGAGGAAACAAGCAGAATTGAATGTTTTTTTTAAATGCCAATAGTGGGCATTTTTTATAGAATTGCTTTGATGCCTTAGAAGGCTTAGATTTTGAGGATATGTCTCTTGAAACCCATCATCTATGAATTAATTTTCATGGAATGTTTAGGGTCTTATAAACATAAAATACAAGTTTATTGTGCATGATTTTAGAAGGAGGTTTCCTGAGATGGACATTCTTTGTCTACAAGAAGTGAAGGTGGTAAATTTTTTATTGATGATGATCACTAACTCTATCTGACATGATATTATTATTCTACATATTAATCATGAGGTAGGACATGGTGGTGTGATCATGTTTATTTCTCCAAAGTAGTATCCGCACTTAGTATAATCTAGAGTGGACCCCATAAACCAAATAATTTGGGCCCGGTTTAACATTAAAAGGCACTATGTATTTATTAATATTTATGCCTTGAATGATGCCCTTGAGTATACTCATTTACGGTGATGGATTATGAAGGATATCCCTGATGCTCATTGGGTCATTTTTGGTGACTTTAATATGGTCATGTCTCCTGAAGACAAAGTGGGAAACTTACCAATACACTGGGTAGTTGGAAAAAGGGAGGCGTGGTATTATATGTGCACTAAATGTAGTTTTTATGACCCAAACCTGATATGTCATCTTACAAATAGAGTGTGGTAAACCTAGAGCAATCTCAGGGATGGCCCTGCTTAGATTCTAAAATTCCTTGATTATGCAATGATGTCTACTCAAACATATTTTTATTTTGATAACAATTTTTCTCCTCAGGTGTAGGCTTTGTTAGATTTTTGGCTTTTTGATCACTCCCCCATTCATTTTCAAGTGACATGGTAGTTCACGAAACCCAAGGTTCATAAAATCCAATCCTTCCTCAATACCTCCTTACTCAAGTATGCACCCATTGTCGATCACATGTAGAGTTTGGAATTTGTATCCTCATCTAACATAAGATTCTAGTTGGATTCTCTGGTAGAATGACACCTTTAGAAGAACTTCTCACTTCCTAAGAATCTATGGATGCCAACTTTCTAAAATTTGATAAGACTCTTACTCTAATGCTTCTTTAGAGCTTATCCATGTGGCTTCAACCTTGGAAAAAGATCACTTCAATGAGATCTTGTAGGTCAAAGTCTCTTCTTTGTAGCATCGCATCTAGATTACAGATAACTACAATGCATAGGGATCTCAAATCAAAGCTAGACTTCATTGGCTCAAGATAGGGGACAAAGCCTCCAAAGAGTTCTTTCAAATGCTTAGAGCTAAAAACTCAAATCAGTAAATTTAGGATATCTCTAATGCTAGTAGGAGATTATCATAGATGCCATAGACTATTCAAGATTTTATCCACCATTATCAATAGGTGTTCAAAGCTAAAACATCCTCTGAAGAGTATGACATAGCCCTTTAGTAGTGTCTCACAATGGTGCCATGTAAACTCACTCCTCAATGAATTACTTGTGATAGGCTCCTTGTTATGGATGATCTGCAAGAGGTAGTGGATCATATGGTGAATGATAAAGATCTAAGAGTTGATGACTTCCCCTATGAATTTTATAAAACCCTCTAGGACCTTGTGGGTTCTAACTTACAACATGTCTATCAATAAGCATTTTGTAAACATTCTCTAGGGAAGAATATAAATAAAGGAAACATTAAATATATACCTAAACAAGGGGATCTAGAGTTGATCTATAATTGGTGTCCAATTACCCTCTTGAATGTTTTTTATAAAATCATTGCTAAATCTTTGGTGCTTCGAATATGAAATCTATTTTTGCACATTATTCAGCTTGAGAAAATAGGTTTCATCAGAAGCAGGTATATATTAGACAATATTATTTTGGTTTGGGAAGAAATAGATTGGGCTAGGAGATCTAATCAAAAAGCTATGTTCATAAAAATTAAATTTAAAAATCTTATGACTATATTGAGTGGTCTTTCATCTTAGCCATGCTTAAAGTGTTAAGATTTGGGAAAAAAATCATTCAAACCATCCAGATGTTTTTTTTTTAGATGCCTCAGTGATCCTCTCTATTAAATTAGTTACATCAAGACAATTTGGATTATTTTGTTCTATTCTCCAAGGATGCCCCTTGGCACCTACCCTATATGTGCTTACAGCAAAGGTTTTTGGATATCTTCTTAGTAATGCCCAAGCTAGGGGCCTTGTTAAAGGAATCAATCTCCCTATAGATAAATAAAATCCTCGGGAAGATATGAAATTATTGAATAGATACTTTGTTGATGATTTTTTCCTTACTATTATTTAAGAAGAGGATAATGTGGACAATGACTTATAGTGTCTCAATACCTTTTACCTTGCCTCTGGCTTGAGCATCCAATGGCAAAAAAATAGATGCTATAGGAATTCATACCTTCCCCCACTGATGTGGGATGGAAAATATGGGTGGGCCTAAATTCAACATGATGAAATTTTCAAGTTTCTTGGCATTCATTTGGCTTTTGATGTCTCTCCACCCATGTTGTGGTAATATTTTGTTGACAAAGTGGAAAAGAAGCTAGATTATTGGGTAATTAAGCCATTATCATCAATAAAAAAAATTCAAATTTGATCAAAAGTGATTGTGACTACCCATGTCTACTACTCTTTATGTTGGGTGCCTTCCAAGAATTCTTACCAAAACTTGAAAAGCTTCTCAGGGACTTTCTTTGGTCCAATTATTCCCATGGCCATGGCTTCCACAGAGTTACATGGGAATACTATTTCCTCTTTTGGGATGCCATAGGTATGGATTTCATTGACATGACTCATCAAGGATTTGCCTTATGTGCCAAATGGATTGTACGGGCCATTGAAGGTAAGGAAGCTTGGAAGGTGTTATTTCAACACTGTATTTATTTAGGCCTACCCAGAGGCAAAAAAACCTATAAAGGACTTGGCTTCTCCAATCTATTCATTATAAAAACCCCTATTCAAATTATAGGTTCCTTTATTGTTAAAAGTATCTATAAATCATGGGAAAAAATCAAATCATGGCGTCTTTAGAATGTCTCAAAACCAAATATGCAATGGGCCATTCTCTATGGTGGTCACTTATTATCAATTTTAATGAAGTGCCTTTGGTCAAGGTTCCTTGGATCAATGCTCTCAAGTTGTTTCATAGAGGCATTCATACTGTCCAAGACATATTTTATAATAAATATCACTCTTGGATATCTTGAGAAGATGTGAAAACCAAATTTTTTTTAGCCAACTCTGATAGAGAGTCTTAAGAAGGAATCCTTAATGTTGTTTCACCTTCACTGCTACACAAAATATCTATTATTTTTTACTTGTCCTTGGTGAAAAGACTGGAAATGGTATGTGGAAACTCCATTTCATAATTACACTCCCCCAATTGGCTACAGGTAGCTTAATCCCCACATGCCTATGGTGGACAAAATTAATTCTCATTGGGGTCTTTATTCTTCAATGTATACCTAGTGCTTTCATTTTTAAACTATATGGGAGGCCTACTTGGAGCCTAAGTTAGCTCACTTCACTTTGTGTGTGCTATATCAAGGATTTCCTATAGGCATAAGGTTTGTGCATTAAGGAATTTCCCTTCACAAATGTCCTTTTTGTGGCCATCTGGTAATTCTCCCTCATATTTTTTAGCATTGCTCCAAAGCCTAGTGGGTCTAAATGATCCAGGGGGATCTCTCCATTTGTTAATAAAATTAATTCTCCATATTCTGATAGAAATGATTACACAGTGTAGATCTCATCTTGAGCTTTCTGACACTTTTCACAATTTGCAAAATGGACAGCGTATGCAAAAGTTATAAGCCACTGAAGTTTTGATGTGACAGGGAAAAAATGTGGTGTTGCTAAATGATGTGGCACAATGTGGACATGCCAAGTGGACCAATCAGGTGGTGACACATGGCAGTCAATGGGAGCCCAAAAATTTGGGTTTGGTTGATTTTTGTCTTTGACAGCATGTACGGATTGGACAAATGAGCCCTGAGATTAATATCAATACATTTTGTAAAAGCTGCCAGCTCACAACTTGTTAATGCCAGCTCAAGGAGAATGAGCCCATATCCAAAGGTTTTAAGCAACCAAATGTCTGAGTCAACATAGCTCGTGATAATCCTTACCAACGTATTCCATCTAATTGCCCGTGCCTACGTGCTAAGTTAGGGGCCGAGTCATTACATGCCTTAGCCAAAAGGCTATCTTAGCATATGCTAAGGTGGAGACGAGGCTATAAAAATCCTTTCTAACTTATTATCCCCACATATGTGGGATATTTGATAAAGTTTAGTTCAAAGGACCAAGCCAAATCCATGTAATTTGGCATTCATGCTAAGTTTGAGGACCAGATAGGCTTGAAGATGCCTAAGATGGGTAAGACTGAAACAAAGGGTGAAGCGTGGCCAATGCCGTGACTAAAGCTTTGGAGATAAGGCTCTTTAAAGACTTAAAGTCATTTAAGTTTGCCCAATGTGGGACTAAATGTCTAAGAACAATCTCTATACCAAAGCCGATGGGTTTGGAACCCCTGACTTGTCGTTAAAATATTAAGCGCCTGACCAACTCACCCATGGGAGATAAGATATAAATAAACCCACGAATTTTTATTTGAATGATATTAGTTAGCTGACTGTGTATGGATGAATCATAGACCAGTTTGTTGTATTTGATCATTTTGGAGCCCTTAGAGGCTGAACCAAAGCTCAGAGTAAACTACAAACTTGTTTAGAATTCAGATATGCTCTATGATGTATATTTATTTTCCCATTTTGAAGCATTTTTTATGTCATTTTGAGCTATGGAAGTTTCCAATTTTGATTTGGAGAAGCCTCTATGTGTGATTCAGGTAGGTGAAGGATGTGCTGAGTCATCCAAGATCTTTCGAATGTCTAAAACACTATTTTTATAGAGAGATATGATCTATTGTTAATTTTAAGTATATTTTCGCTTGAAAATTTAACAACATTAATGGATCAATTCGATAAGAACCTGGGGACATAGGAAATTCTGAACCCCATAAACAAATTCTGTGTTTTGATCTTTGATTTCAATTTTGCATTTCAATTTCATTTAATTTGCAAATTATAATTCAGATTTTAATCAAGAATGCAAAATTTAATCATTTGATCATTTACAATAAATTGAGTAAATTGTAAACTTGGAAAAATCTGATAGTTTCAAAGGATAAATGATGTGAACTTTCAATTCCCCTATATTTCAAGTGTGAAACATGATTCTTGGATCAGATTTTAATCAGTTTCTAAATACTCCAACATTATAAATTTGAGAAATTTCCGCTTCCAATTCAGTTTAAATTTTTGAATTGAGAACTTAAAAGATCCTTTTAAAACATTTATAAAAAGTAGTGAAGTTCCTATTGGTGTTTACAGATCACTAAACATGGATTCATGACCTTTTTAGGCCTTTGCATCCCATGAATTTTTAGTGGCAGCACATCTTTCTTGGAGATAAACCTACCTTACCTTTTAAATACACCCAAGTCTAGCATAATTTTAGAGTGGAGATTATATATTGGTTATGAAAAGAAATAAATAAGTTTTAGATACTTCTTAACCCCTATTAACAATAAAATATATTTTCTAACTAAATTTAATGATCTTCTTAATCCAAAATTCAAATCATATATCCCAAATTTGAAGGATTTTGGTCCCACAAAAAAATTCTATTGAAAAGATAAATATTTAACTTCTATCTTCTCAAATGGGATAATTGTTATTCATCATCCTTTTAGATTGTAAATTGTTCCTCTCTATTGAAGAGTGTTTTCCCAACATTAAATTTACAAAACAAAGCTATTTAAGACTCCATAATCCTTCTAATCTCTACTAACTAACCTTATTGCACTCTTCAATGACTTGGCCTTCCTCTTGGTTATCCTCTTATCCCCTTTTATTACAATACATATGATTGTACATTTGGTTGAATATCTCTATTAATAATGTTTATACAACATCCTCCTTGATGTTCACATTATTTCAAAAAGTAAAGAAAACATCTTTCCTAATGTAAGTGATGTTACAAAAAATCACCAATTCAGTTTAAATTTTTGAATTGAGAACTTAAAAGATCCTTTTAAAACATTTATAAAAAGTAGTGAATTTCCTATTGGTGTTTACAGATCACTAAACATGGATTCATGACCTTTTTAGGCCTTTGCATCCCATGAATTTTTAGTGGCAGCACATCTTTCTTGGATATTCCTTGACAAGATACATGGTTATAAAATGATTTTGGAGGATTTTTATTGGTATATAAACTCCCATATTATTTTATTTGTTGAGATAAAGGATATTTTCTTTATGAACAATCCTTAAGAACAAAAGAGGCCTAAAACACTTGTTAAACCCTAGTAAGAACCCAATGTGATAAAGAGTCCTTCCAATGGACCCTAATGGATAAATTAAACCTTGAAATTACCTTTGTGACCCTTTTATGTCCTTTTAGCACCATTTCAATATGTCGATTGGCATATGTAGGTATAGTATTGTATGGAATTGCTCAAAAAATAGGGATATAGGTGTGTTTGTGAGTATACAAGGTATGTATTGGCTCCCAAATCAAGTATAGAGGTATATTAAGACTTGAAAAATATCCTAAAACCATTCACAAACATTTTTAGGTCTTTTAAAGAGGTAAATGAACTATGAAATTCATCAAATGAGTCAAGAAGGGAGAAATGCATTATTTTATAAGTCAAAAAGCCTATATGCAGGCCTATAAAACACTTCAAGAGACCTATCCTCAGTGTATTGAGATGTTATAGTATGTTTTAGACCTTAAAAAAATAATTCCAAGCTCAAGAGTCTGAAAATTTCTTACCAAACACTCCAACTATCTCTCAATCCTATACAAGCACCTAGACTAGGGTTTTTGACCATTTCATGGTTTACCCATCCATACAGGGTATCAATAGATAAAAATTGGCATGGATCATGGTATTGGAAAGGGTAAATTGAATTAAACACTTCCTATAATTTTCACATGTGTGGGAGTGATTTTGGGCCAAAACTCAGTTTCTAGGCAAGGAGGCCTAATTGAGGAGAGAGAATGGTAGAAAAGGTTACTTCCACTTGAATTCAGGTCTTAAAACTTGGCATGGAGTTATAAAGGGTTACTATGTCTTCAAAAATATTCTTATTCTCCTAATATACTTTTTATATTCTTATACATAAGGAGGTTTACACATTTATAGGGCTCTAAGGATGAGGCTAAATGAGACCTTTTGGTGCAAAATAGAGTCTTGGAGAGAGTTTGATGACTCCAAATGAATTGTTTAAGGTATGATATGATATTAAGAGGACATCCATGAATAAATATTTCCTTTTTGAAGATTAATTCAAGATTTGACACTTGTAATCAAGGTGAGGCATGACAAGGCTTAGGGGTTTCAAGACACCTAGAGACTTATTTGATGATTGCTACTAAGATGTTAGTTTAAGGAGATCTTAAGAAGATGAAAAGTGTCAAATATCAGGTCAAGAGATATTTAAAGAGAGTTTCGTGATCAAGTGTGCCCTTTGTCCATCACACTCTAAGAGGAGGGGTAGTTTTCAAGAGAAAGATCAAGGTGTCAAGCAAGATGAAGACCCATATGCCACTTGGAGGAGAAGAGAAAATTCAAGAGAACACACATGTATAATAAGACCTATTTATATAGTTTCATACCTTCTTTATCAAATGTAAATCTTCTTGACACTTGGCAACCTATTTATCCTACACCTTTCTTTCTCTCTTCTCTCACTTATTTCTATATATTCAGGATTGATAGGCTATTTTTGCATCCTCTACCTGAATATGGTGAATCCCTAACCATTTTCAAGTATTTTATCAATGAAAAAATTCATATGTTACCTCCTCCTTTGACTAGTTTCAATGTGGGTGCTTGATTAGATGATCTTATCAAGTGATTAGGTTTTCTTATTTGGTATGTTGTCCTTATCTAGCTTTCATGTTCAATTTAAAATCCTTTTTTTAGGTATTTTTAAGTGTCTAAGTGAGTTTTAAAGGTTGAATGAGTTATATTTTCATTAGTGTCATTTTATGACTACTTGACTAGTCCTCCTAGCCAAAGCATTCTTCACAACCTTCACGATATATATTGATGTAGAGAGGTAGATTTGGACTAATGTCTTTTTCAAGTTAGTCTCATCTTTGAAGTATATTTACATTTGGTTTGTAGTGATCAAGTATAATTGTTGTATCACCTCCATTATAATAGGTTTATCTCTCTTTTCCTAGGAAGTTGGTAGAGTAGTTTGTGAGCCTAAATGATACATCAAGGTGAGCTATCCCTTTAACCTAGAGATTCAATCCAATTTTATGCCATCCACAGCCTAGGATTATTTCCATGTTATTCTAACTTTGAAAGGATTTAACTACCTTCTAAAGGGTGATATTTTGGTTGAGAATAGTTTTGGAATGCCTAGTGGGACTAAGGTCAAAAGTAGTGGAAGGATTATTGGTGTTTTCCTTCCATATATCAGTGTTTGGAGGCATTTAAAACATCAATGGTGACTCCAAGATCAATCAACTGGCTCTATATCCTGATAACTTGTTTAAATAAGTTGTACTTTCCATTCATTATCTTGATGAAGTTATTATGGCTGAATTTAAAGTGAATTTCAATTTCATACAATTAGATGAGACATATCCATCTTATAGCACTCCCTATCAACCTCACTATGATCTATATCAGCCTTGGTATGAGTTGTATTAGTCATATGATCAGTCTACACTTCCCCTACATGACTATGATGTTGCATATGATTAGCCTTCTCAAGTTTAAGAAGTCCCTAGCCAATATAATTATTTATCAAATCAGTCCATTTCAACTTTCAAGTAAACTCTCTTGGGCTATGAAAGGTATATGGTAGGGCTTAACACACAAAGGGAATATGGTCAAGGTATCCCTAGTCATCCCATTCATAATATGAGATATTCTTTACAATTAATAAAGGAATAATGGGAACCTATTTAGGGAGAAATTTGGTAAATAATCTCAATTGAAATTTTGGATGTAAGTGGTCTCATTCAAAAAATAGAAGATAAGTGTTCATGAAGGATAGTAGGTTCAATTGTATCAGCCCTATGTGTCTTCATATATACCACCTCAAACCTCTTATGTTCCACCCATTATTCCCCAAGATACATTTCCAAGTGAGCTTCAAAGTGTTTCAAATCCTTCATATACTCCTCAAACTTTCCCTTCTTGGAATTCAATCCAAGAAAGTATTCAAAAAAAGGAGGAGATTGTTGTTGAGCAACCTATTGTTGAAAACCAAGATTCTACTTGTCTTCCTCAAGAAACCCCCAAGAAGTATTTCAAGACTCCAAGATAGAATCAAGTGATGAAATTATGGATTAATCAAGGTGAGACAAACATATTGGGGAGTTGAAGACAAGGAAGAATTTGAATCTATAAAATTCCGTCCCATCCCTCCTCAATATGCCTCTAGTATTCTATATCATCCTTCTTGGGCTCCTTAATCTCATGAAGTTACTAACCACCTTTAATAAAATATATTTCAAGATAGGATAAACAAGCAAATTGAAGATTTGGAGTTGAAAATTAAGAGACTTTAATCAAGCCAAGATCAAGAGATTAAAGTCAAATAAAACCTTGAGCCTATTCAAACCCCATTTCCCTCTCCTCCAGAACCTCTAGCTTTTCTATCTTGGAAGTATATCCAAGAAGATATCCAAAACAAGGAGGTCATATTTGAGAAGGTCAGGAATCAAGTTTCATTTGTTGAAGAACCTCAAGATGGCTATGATAAAGATGAAGTGGTTGTTGGTAAGGATGAGAGACTCATAACACAATTGAATATGCTCTCTCTTCAAGAATTATTTCAAGAATCCACCATTCCCAATATTTCAAGTTGTAAAATATTTCCCTCAATTCCTAGTCCTATCCATAAACCATCTACCATACCTCATACCTCCTCTCAAACATATGAACATGTTCATCACCCTCCCACCATACCCATTCTTGAAGAGGAACCTAGTCTATGGAAATAAAATGAAGAAGAGATTGCAACTACAAGTGAGTTTCAATGAGAATGTGATGAAGATGATTCAAGTGCATATAAACACAAATCAGTCTTTATAAATGAATAAAGTAATGAGGTTATAGTTTCTTATGAGGAGAGTGATAAGATTGCTACCTTGGCCAATGAAGATGTTGATGAAGACATGAAATAAAAGGATCTTGAGAGGAACATCATGTTGACTAATATTATTGAGTCAAATGATCAAGGTTGGGGAGATTTAAAGAACATGTGGCAGACCTATTTACACATGTTTAAATAATATAAAGGTTTTGAGAAGTTAGCACCTCTAGGAGAACAAGATCAAGTTTATGATGAGGAATGCAAGGATATTAATGAGCCAATCTATATTGAGTATCACCACCAACAACTTCAAGTCCATGATAGAGAAATCTCTGATGAAGACTTTCTTCAAGACAAGTAAGAGATTGGATTGGAAAAAATAATAGAGGATACGGCTGATGCTACCTTCATGGACCAAGATGACCTATAGAAAAAGTATTAGGAAGTTTGAAATTAATTTGAGGCTCTTCAAGGGATTATACCTCCTATTGGATAGATTGAGCATGTTTTTGAGGCCACCTTCCTTCTTAAAGGACAATGTGAGAATATCCAAGGTACCAGGTTTGAGGTTGCCACTATGAGCCAAAAGATGGTCATGTTTGAGATAGGTACATAAATAAAAAGGCATCATGAGAAGGATCTTGGGATATATGATTAGTTTATCCTCATAGGTGATTGGTTTGTTGATGTTTCTTCACTTGAGAGCATGCCAAGAGGATTGGCAATCAACACGATGATGACTCCAACAAAACTAATTTTCAAGAGGCAGCTTTCCTTTTTCTATTGTTCACCTCATGGAGTAGGATATATCACAAGCTTCCCCTTTAACCCATGATGAAAAATTTGTTTTTAGGTCAGTTGTACATACTATTTGTTTTCTTGTTTGTTATGTTCCTTAAGTGCCTAGCTAGCACATGTATGTGTCTTGTTTCTTTGTTTTGTGTGTGTTTTACTTATTTTATGTGTTAGATGTCAAATCAATTTATTTTGTCTTGGTCAAGATCTAGTTAGGTCTGAATCTAAGTGAAAGTGACTCCATTACCCAATGGAGGGACAAGGCTACTGGTCTAGTAAGCATAACAAGCATGTTATCCCTATGAATTGCTAAATTGTTGAGCAATTTTAACCCCCAAGGTCAAAATATCAACCACTATGGGAAAAACCTTGTCATGTTTTATCAAACTTGTTCATATCCAATACATGCCTTGATAGTCTCTAATTGGTCTTTATAAGGTCTTATTAGCAGTGTTTAAGGTAAATTTGGATAAATTAATGTAATGTTATTTATTGGTTGTATAGTGTTCTAGTCATGTCATGGTGTAAGGAGAGTTTTTAAAATGTTATCATAGGGTACTTAGTTGTTCACCAAAGTCATTTCATACATTAATCACCTTGTATAACCATTTCATGCATGTTTGGAAGGGTTGAGATTCTTTTACAAACTTTAAGGTAACATTTTATGAAAAAAAGGGTGTTTTTGATAAATTCCAATATATTAAAATTACTCCAAAGAGAATAATCCATAAAATAACACTTTTTAATATTCTTGAATGAGTTACATAACTACCATATATGTCAACAATTTAGAAAGTATTCAAATTCTTGAATTTCAATGCGTAAAAGGAGTTTTATGCACTTGTACAAACTTGGAAGATTCATTTTTTAGTTAAATGCATGGAAATAGTTTATCTTTATATCCATAAATACAAATCCATGTTTGGATTGTATCTACAGGTCCTAAAAGTGCAAAACATGCTTCTTCTCCTCTATCACTCTCTTCACAAGTTTATGAGGGCAGTTTCCAAATGTTCAGTATGGATGCAGGAGAGAGATTTGGGTCCTGAATTATTTTTTATAAGAGGGAGTCATAGTGATTTTCAAATCCATGTATTTTTTTCTTAGATTGATTCCCCCATATTTTATAATAATAATTAAGACCTCATGGTGGTCTAAAACTACCTATCAACCCTACAGGCTCAATTTCTAGCACTTTCATACTAATAGAAAGAGAATAAACTAAATGGGTGATTAAATAATATCCTTAGAAGTATATAATTCACTCTAAAAACATTATCTAACACTTTATTTTCATGTGTGGGCTTCGTCAATATCAAAATCTCCATTCTTGTTGAGTTGTAGGCAATTTTGGATCTCTTATGAGATTTTCATGTATAGATGGTTTGAACTGATGAATGTGTGTTATTTACAAGTATTTAAAAACATTTATTATCTCTCAATAAAACTTTATAATTAATCCTTTCACCTAAAAATTCCAATATGCATATATAGCCCTATTATAATCTCAAGGAAGAAAAGGTTTAGTTTGTAGTGATGAAGGGACAGACTAAGAGCTTCTAAAGACCAATTTAAGGAAAAGTTACAATTTTAACATGATTTTAACCATAAAAGGACTTATTTGAATAATAATATTAGTCCTAAGAATATCTCATACAACATGTCCTTACAATCAAAAGTCCTAAATATAGGCCTAGATGGTCATATACAAGTCTACCTACAAGAACATGGATTATGGAAAAAATGAGGGTCTAAATGTTGCATTAGAAGTAATATATGAAGCCCAAAACTTCAATAAAATAGAGTATATATCATTATAGGTTTGTCCTCAATGATGGCATGGACTAGATGCATGACAATTGAACCAAAAGAAGACCTACAAGTCTGTAGACATATAGGTGTGCATTTCACATTAAATGCATTGATTTATTGCATTAGAGATGAGATTCAAGGGTAAAGAGAGTTATGATAATTGTGTATAAATTTTTAAAATGAATGAAAGACATTAATATCCTAACTTGGATCACTCACCCAAACCTTGTTTCAAGCTAAACATTCATCTATGAGTATCAAGATAATGCTTGAAAGTTTTCAAAGGTCAGAGAAGACTGAGGTAAAGTTTTATGAAGAAAAAGGGTGTTTTTTGGATAATTCCAATGTATTATAAAGCTTACAAAGATAATAATCAATATAATCACACTTTCCAAGGCTCTTAGAGGAGTTACATAATTACTATATATGTCAGCAAGTCAGAAAGTAGTTAGATTCTTGAATTTCAATGCTTAAAAGTATTTTTATACACTTGTACAGACTTAGAAGATTAATTTTTTAGTGAATTCATGGAATTATTATCTATTCATATCCCTCAATCCAAATCCATGATTGGATTGTAGGTACAGGTCCTATAAGTGTAAAACATGCTTCCTCTCTTCCATCTCTCTCTTCACAAGCTCATGAGGGCAATTTTTAAATGCTCAGTATGGAAAAAGGAGAGAGATTTGGATCCTAAATTTTTTATCAAAGGAGGTAGTCCTATTTAGATGAAAACTAATGTAATTTTTGTTTAGATTGATTCCCCCACATTTATGAACAATCATTAAGACCCTAGGGTGGTCTAAAAATGCCTATCAACCCTATAAGCTCAATTTCTAGCACTTTCATACTAATAACAAGATAATTAATAGAATTATAGATTCAATAGGATCCTTATAAGTTTAAAAGTGACTCTCACATCATTATATAACAATTTCTTGGCACGTGTGGCCTTCTTCAGTATCAAAATCTCCATTCTTATTAAGTTACAGGTAGTTTTGGAGTTCTTATAATATTTTCATTTATATATGGTTTGATATGATGATATGTGTTTTTTTCAAGTCTTTAAAAACATTTATTCTCTCTCAAAATAACCCCTAATATTTAATCCTTGCACCTCAAAATTCTAACATGCATATACAACCCTGTTATACTCTCAAGGAAGAAAAGGTTTAGTTTGCAGTGATGAAGGGATAAACTAAGAACTTTTAAAGATCAATTTAATGAAAAGTGACAAGGTCAACATGATTTTCAACATAAAATGACTCATTGACATCATCATATTATTCCTAAGAAGAGCTCATATAATAGGACCTTGCAATCAAAATTCCTATATATAGGCCTAGATGGTCATATATAGGTCTACTTACAAGAATGTGGTCTATGGGGAAAATGAGGGTCTAAAATTTACATTGGAAGTTCTATATGAATCCCAAAACTTCATGAAAACAAATTGTAGATCATTGAAAGTTTGTCCTTAATGATGGCATGGACTAGATGCATGAAATTTGAACCAAAATCATACCTATAGGTGTGCATTTCACATTAAATGAAATTATTTCTTTAATTAGAGATGAGATTCAAGGGTAAAGAGAGTTATGATAATTTTGAAGACACTTTTTAAATGAATTCAGGAGATGAAGAGCATCAACAAACTTGGATCACTCACCCAAACCCTATTTCAAACTAATCAATCATCTATGAGTATCAAGGCAATGCTTAGAAGTTTTTTAAGGTAAGAGAATATTAAGGGAATTTGAAGATATATCAATAGTTTTCAAGGATGTCCAAATGGCCAAAGTTTATGAAGTAAGAGTCTACCATCAAAATGCATTCTAAACACCCAATGTTCATTCACAACCAAGAGTGTTTTAGTATAAACCTATAGTCAAGCCTGCCTGGACATTTCAATATTAGCTTTCAATATTGAAAGACATTGGTAACATATACATGATAATTGGGTTTTGTTAAATAACTAAGATATTTATTTTGATTCCTGTAGTGTTCTCTTTGAATAGCTAGATGTTTAAACAATAATGACACCTATAAGTCTGTGTGTGTCAATTGCAAAGAAAAGAAGCAATGAGAATTGGGATTGAGTGGATGGAGTCATGAATATGAGTCACATGGTGAGTTTTCAGCATTGGTAAATAGAATAATATTTATTTGAATCCATTCCTAGTATTAAACTTTATCGAAGACCTACAGGTAGAATCGTCTAAAGTGACTTGAGGCCTATGTATATAGTTTTGTGGTGAAAGGAGTTGTTTGTTTAAATAAATAAATTAATGAGATTTATTTTTTAGGTATTATAATACTTCATGAATTCCCTCAAGGAATTTAGAGAAGCAAAAATAGGTGTTACAAAGATAAAATCATGTAAATAGGTAGCTCTCATAGGCATAGTCAAGTCTGTCAAGTCAAACAAATATGTCTACTTGTTTTGAGAATGGAAAAGGTTTGTATAAGGAAGTATGTCACATGATAATGTTATTATAATATTTTAATTACTCCACATTATCTTCATATCTAATGAAACAATGACAGGTTTTGATATTACTCCTTTCTAAGCCACTATGGTCACTAACAATGGTTTGTTAAAGAACCCTAAGTGTATGTTGATGATGGTTATGACAAGTTTGGATAGGAATTATGGTAAGTAAACCATTGGGATATATCATCACATGTATTATAGACATCAATGAAAATTTTTAGGATCAAATCAGATAGTTTGAGGTATTTTCTTATTAAATGACACTTCTAGACCTCACCCAATCATAGTCTACCAACCTGAGAAGCACAACTTATACTTGGATCTTCCTTGAAAATATGCATGGTGAAAAAATGATTTTTGAGGAGTTTGAGGTGTTTATCCACTCCCATATTATTATATTGGTTGAGATAAAGATGATATGTTCTTTATGAACAATCCTTAAGAATAAAATAGGCCTAAAACCATTGGTGAACCCTAGTAAGAACCCGATGGGAGAAAGAGGACTTAAAATGGAACCTAATGGATAAATTAAACATTTAAATGAATTTTGTGACCATATTATGTCATATTATCACCATTTTAAGATATTGGTTGGCATATGTAGGTATAATATTATATGGAATTACTTAAAAAATAGGGTTGTAGGTATGTTTGTGAGTATGTAGGGTATAGATTAGATCCCAAATCAAGTTAAAAGGTATATTAAGACATTAAATAGATCATAAAACCATTCACACACCTTTTCAAGTCTTTTAAAGAGGTACATGAAATATGTAAGTCATCAAATGAGTCAATATGGAAGAAATGCATTGTTTTGCAAATCAAGAAGCCTATATACAGGCCTATAAAACACTTTAAGAGACCTATACCAAGTGAATTTAGATATTATAGTATGTTTAAAACCTTAAAATAATCATTCCAATATTTATATTATAAAAAATTCTTGTCAAACACTCCAACTGTCTCTCAAGCCTATACAAGCACTTAGACTAGGGTTTTTAACCATTTCATGGTTTACCCATCAATAAGAAGTATTAGGAGCTGAAAATTGACATGGAGAATGGTATTGTAATGGGTAAATTGAATAAAATTATTCCTGGAAGTTTCACATGTGTGGGAGTGAATTTTGGCCAAAACTCAGTTTCTAGGCAAGGAGGCCTAATTTAGGAGAAAGAATGGTAGAGAAAGTATACTTCCACTTGGATCCAGATCCTTAAAATTGGCATGGATATTTAAGGGGATACTAAGTCCTAAAAAATATTATTAGTCTCATAATATCCATATTACACTATTATACATAAGGAGGTTTATATGTTTTCAAGGCTACAAGGAGTGATGCCAAATGAGACCTTTTAGTGCAAAATAGAGTCTTGGAGAGAGTTGGATGACTCTAAATTAATTTTTTAGGTATAATATGATATGAAGAGGCCATACATGGATAAATATTTCCTTTTTGAATATGAATTCAAGATTTGACACTTGTAAGCTAGGTGAGAGATGACAAGGCTTAGGGGTTTCAAGACACCTAGAGAGTTATTTGATGATTGCTACTAAGATGTCAGTTTGAGGAGATCCAAAGAAGATTAAAAGTGTTAAATATGATTTAAATAGATATTTAAAGAGATTTTAGTGATCAAGTGTGCCCTTTATCCATCAAAAGTTAAGAGGAAGGATAGTTTTCCAGAGCAGGATCAAGGTGTCAAACAAGATGAAGACCCCTGCGCCACTTGGAGGAGAAGATCATATTTAGGAGATCACACATGTCTTATAATACATATTGAGATATTTTCATACCTTTTTTATTGAATGTAAATATTCTTGACACTTGGAAACCTCTCTTTCCTACACCTTTCTTTCTCTCTTCTCTAACTTTTTCTATATATTCATCCTTGATAGGCTATGTTTATATCCTCCACCTGGGTATGGTGAAACCCTACCCATTCGCAATCATTTGATCAATGAGAAAATTTTTATGTTACTTCCTCCTTTGATTGGTTTCAATGTTTGTGATTTATTAGTTGATCATATCAAGTGATTAACTTTTCTTCCTTGGTATGTTGTCCTTGTCTAGCATTCATGTTCAGTTTGAAAACCTTTTTACAGGTCCTGTGAAGTGTCTAAGTGAGGTGTAAAGTTTGAGTGAGTTGTATTTTCATTAGTGTCATTTCATAACATCTTGACTAGTCCTCCTAGCCTAATAATTCTTCAAAACATTCATGATAAATTTTGATGTAGAGATGTAGATTTGGAGTAGTGTCTTGTTTAGGTTAGTCTCATGTTTGAAGTGTATTTGTAGCTGGTTAGTAGTGGTCAAGTATAATTGGTGCATCACCTCCACTATAATATGTTTCTGTCTCTTTTTTTATCAAGTTTTACTAGCCTTTTAACCTAGATATTCAATCCAAGTTTAGGCCACCCACAACATAGGATTGTTTCCATGTTATTCTAAATTTGGAAGTCTCAAACTACCTTCCAAAGGGTGCAATTTTTTTTATAACATAAGGAAACAATAAATTTTTGGTATGTGACTCATTGAGTCATAAAATTTTATAAAATACTTTGATATGTATTCCCCCTTGACCTATATGAATGGAAATGATGGGGAAGCCAAACTCTTTCTCAAATGCAAATGTTAAAATGTAGAAGTATTGAAGGGTTTCAAAGTGATTTCAAAATTATTCTTAAATAAAAACATCGAACACATGTTTTGAGAGTAATCATCATTTAACAATGATAATTACCAAATGTTTTTGAAATTATTATAAAATGGTTCCCACAAATTAATGTAATATGATTCAAGATAAACCTTGAAATGATATAACTTTCCAATTTTGAACTTCAAACTATGTTGCTTAATAACTACATAATTGGAACAAATTTATCCAGTGTCCTTGATAGTATATAGCCCATAGACCATTTTTTATTACTTAAATCCATTATATGAGAAAAAATAAAGTGTCCAAACCATTGATTTAATGGTGAGCTTAGTTCAACTATAGAAACAAGAAGAGCTAGATATTATTTAATTTAACTTAATTATTAATTTCACCAAAGGCCAAGATTATTCCATGGGAGTGTGAAAGTTTAAATGTAAATGATAAAATGAGATCACAAAAATACATCCCAATGAATACACATGAGAAAAATAAATCTAAAAAAGGAGCAAGGATTTATTATAAAGTTATACTCTCATAGAATAAAGAATAGTGAAGAAGATAAAAAAAGGGAAGATCCTATGCAATGAGATGAAAATTTTTTCTATGGAGAAAAACTTATAATACTTATAATGGTAAATAATTATGTGATTGGTATGAGACCATATGAATCATTGGGTCCAAAATATCTCAGAAAATCTACCATATAAGTTTGGAAGCTAGTCTTTGGGATTATTCCTACTGATGGTGTTTATAAGGTCAATGTTAAAGATGAATATGCCACCTTTCTTAGATATTTCAACTACATTTTTTATATGTCTATAATTATTTATGATATAAAATTTGATCTTCTTTCATATAAAATTAAATTTTCAAATAGATATAAAGAATTTGACTACCAAACAACAAATCCTTCTTCATCTGAGGAATATACAAGACACCTTGAACTTCATATTTGTCATTATTGTGAGTGCAAGGATCACCACATTTTCATCTGATCTTCATAAAGGAATTATCTTTATGGTTGACTATCCCATTATGCTATATCAACAACGAGCACCAATATTTATTCCCAATCATATTCTTTTTGGTGCTCAATTCTATATAGACCAAATGTATTTTTGATTTTTGGTTGCAATTTGTGAATGGACCAATACTTGGATGATTTCATTGCCACATTTTTCAATGTTGACACCATCATTCTCAACATGATTTATCTTTATGATAGTGCTTTGTTGCATTGTCTACTATGGTATCTTCAACCTTGTTGATTTCATTTGTTCTTTCATACGAGTCCATTATACTAATAGTCTTTGGTGTCATGGGACTTTTTAAAAATATGACATTTCAATATTGTTTTTGATTACTTATGTTTCTCATAAAATATTTTGCGTGTGTGATTATTTTCATTTACTTGGAAGAATTTATTTCTTATTTATTTGGAATAAATTTATTTATTTATTCATCATTGCCACTAGTGTGTTATTCTTCTTATTATTAAAGTAATCCAAGAATCTCTAGATAATCGAATTCTTAATTGGAGATGCTCAATAAAGCAACAAACACATCAAATGAAAAATAAATATTATGGACTACAATCACCATTGGTTGATCATATTCAAATTATTCTTCAATTTCTAAATATTAATTCATGATGTTTTTTGATCATTTAAAATATTATTTGATATCAATGGGAACAAAAACACGAAGAGAGGAGAAAGTGGAGAGGATAGAGGAGAGAGTTGTATGCAACACTTATGTGTGCTTTTAGGGTTTCCCCATGTTCTCACACCACCAATCTATCTGATCTAGGATGGAGTTATTGACAACACATTTATTGTGCCAAGTCAGGCTTCTCATTTTCCCTTTAGGTAGTTTGTCACCTTCCCTATATTAAATGGTTACTGCCACCCCTTCTACATCATTTGATGCAAATATCACTAGTGGAAACCAAAGAAGCCATGGTATTGAAACAAGTTCAAAAGTTTTTCTTGAAGGTTTACCATGAGGTATTGATTCTAATTCCAATGCTCCTATACTAAATATGGTTTTGGATTAACCAAAGTTTGATAAATCCTGTCATTATTTTAAAAAATTTACCCTAGTTGATTAATTTGTAGATTGAGTTCCTCTAGAGAGCCTTTTGAAATAATGGGTTCACAACCATTGGCAAGGCCATGGGGTGAAATTGGAAGGAATCCATAACCTCACTAAGGGTTTCTTCCTATTTCATTTGACAAACCTTGAACATTGTAAATCCATTAGTAACTGCAACCCATGATTTATTTGCAACACTTTGGTTATTTTTTCCCATTGGACCTGAGACTTCCAAGTCTCTAAACAAACTAAGCTTAAAATCCTAGTATGGTTTACAAGCTTACCTCTTCTTCTGTGGAACTTTATCGACCAGCTTATCAAGCCCCTAGGCTAATTTATCTATCATGAGCAACCAAAGTTACATGCAACCTAGCCTTAGGAAGGGTCTATGTTAAAATAGACCTCACCAAAGATATCAAAGAGTCCAACAATATTCAAGTGGGAAAGAATTGATTCTCTATGTGTGTGCTCTATATTAACATCCCAAAAACTTATTTTAGGTGCCAGGTTTTAGACC
Source organism: Torreya grandis (assembly GCA_037957365.1). Lineage (NCBI taxonomy): Eukaryota > Viridiplantae > Streptophyta > Pinopsida > Cupressales > Taxaceae > Torreya > Torreya grandis. The sequence goes on along the minus strand of JARHVA010002029.1, from coordinate 327,849 downwards.
ACATGATTAGAAAATGTATTTTAATGGTCCCCACTCCTTCATTCCCTCAAGACAAAAGTGGGTCTAAGGTAAAACCCCAATCCTATGATGGGTGGAACATAGTTTATAATAGGAAAAATAATGTTGCCTATGGCAATGTTATACCTCTGTCAGTTATTTACCAACCCACAAGGGGGTCAAGCTCCTTAGCCCCTATCGATAAAGATCCTACATTATCAAAAGTTAAACCCCCACCTCTCATCTCTCAATCCCAATAGGTGGTCATTCAATTTGTGTCTTCCCCATCTCCCACTCCTACAGTTCCTTTATCACAACCCCTTTCAATGGTGAATGATTCAGATTTAGATCAGGGGATTATAACCCTCAACCACAAGGCTATTATGCATCACTAACGTAGTCCCTCCCCCTTTGTAGATGAAGATTATGTGCCAAATAAAAGGCAACCCTTCAATCTTGGAGAATTTTTTGCTTCCAGGCTCAACTTTCAATTAGTTTGCCACCCTCCATGACCTCTCTGAGGGAATGATTTGAATTTATATGTTTCCAAATGATAGTTTATTCTTCGAATGTTCAAGGACTTATTGATCTGACTTGTAAGTATATGGTCAAAAATAATTATCATCATTTTTTTCACATGAAAGTTTTATGCATGCAAGAAGTTAAATTTTTTGGATTTTTCCTTCAATATTCAACTCACACTATCTGGCTTGAGGCCATTTGTCAGGCCACCTATCGTGATTCTAGCCATGGTGAAATTGTCACCCTACTAACACCTAACCTATCTCAAAATATCATTTCCTAGGCTTCCAACCCCACCCAACGAGTGATCTAGACTCTTTTTTACATTGATAATCACATCATTGGCCTTGTCAATTTGTATGCCTCTAATGATGTTGTGGAATGCACCTTTCTTTGTATATGGTTGGTTGATTCACTCCCAGATGTGTATTAGATTCTTTGTGGTGATTTTAACATGATAAAATTTGTGAAAGATAAATAAGGTCACCTTACCATGTGATGGTGTGCAGGAGAATGGGAAGATTGGTTTTATATGCAAAATAAACTTAGGGTCTTTGACCCAAAACATCACAAAAAGGAAGATTTGAATTCTTTATGGTTCACATGGTCTAACTTCTATCACGGAGAAGATTGATTCCTCAAACATCTTAAACGTGCCCTACTTGTTGAGCAAGATGTTTTATTATTTACTCCTATTCATGGGTGGCCTATGTCTATGATTTTGAAATCTTTCTTATCTGACCATCATCCTATTTGTTTTTGCATAGAATGAACCTCTCCTTAGGTTAAACCCAAGGGTTCCCAATTTTACCTCAATATTGCCCATATTAATTATGATTGAACTATGGAGCATATCACCTAGATTTGGAACCTAGCTCCCAGACCCACAAGGGATATTGTCTAGATTGAGTGGTGGTATGATGCTATAGCCTATATAACTTCCTTCCTCCAAATCTATGGAAAACAAGAAGCTCTTTTTAGGTAATGCATTCATAATGCTACAAACCATGAATACCTTAGGGTTTCATAGGAATTAGAAGTTGTACCTTTAAACCCACATTTACAGACTTAGTCTATCATGTGGAGACATAAATTCTAGGTTATAGAGGCTTATAAGGCTAGAGGAGCTCAACTCCGAGAAAGGATGCATTGGTTGAAGGTAGGAGACAATTTGACCAAGGAAGTTTTTCCTCTCCTTCAGTCAAGATAAGTTGTTGAAAAAACTAAAGCCATTAGAAGTGCTTCAGATAGGCTTACTAGACTTCATGATATATTCCAAGCCTTTGTGCATCACTACCATGGTGTCTTTATGGTGTAACCATCATCTCTTGCCCATAAGGTTGCCCTCTTTCAATGTATTGTTGCAGTCCCCTGTAAGCTCTCAGAATCAAAAAAAGTTACTTGTGATAGACCTCTCATTATCAATGACCTTAAGGAAGTTGTTATGCAGATGGCCTCAGATAAATCCCTAGGTATAGATGCATTTCCCTATGAATTCTATCAAACCCTGTGGCATACAGTTGGGCACGATCTCCATAGAGTCTATTATAAAGTTGTCCTAACAAACTCTTTAGGTCATATCATTAATCAAGGTAACATTAAGTTCATTCCTAAGGTAGGGGACGCTAAGGTAATTATTAATTAGAGACCCATCACTTTGTTTAATGTTTCCTACAAAATCGTAGCCAAAATATTATATCTCATAATCAAAGACTTGATTCCCTTAATTGTGTGAAGTAAGCAAACTGGTTTCATTCAACATAGATATATTCTGGAGAATGTTTTTGCCATCTAGGAAGGTATGGAATGGGCTAGAATATCTAACCAAAATGCATTGTTCATCAAGATTGATTTTGAGAAAGCTTATGATCGGATTGAGTGGCCTTTTATTATAGCTATGTTATAAGCTCTAAGGTTTGGCCCCAAGTTTTTTCACACCTTCAATATGTTGTTTCAAGATGTTGAGTCCTGTATCACCATCAATGGCTCCAAATCTTAACGTTTTGTGCTCTATAAATCCATTAGATAGGGTTGTCCCCTTACTCCTATGCTTTATGTTTTGGCTACTGAAGGTTTTAGTTATCTACTGGCCAACTATGATTCCAAGGGTCTGGTCAAGGGGATCTCTCTTCCTAATTCAAATCACCATTTAATTAATGGGCACTATGATGGTGAATCATTCCTCACTCTACAGGAGGATGAAGACTCTATCAAACATGCCATGAAATGTTTAGATATTTTTTGCTTTGCATCTAGGTTATCCATGTAATGGCATAAGACCCAATGTTATTTCCAATCTCTATCACCCAAACCTTCTTAGCTAGAGGGATATATGTGGCACTAGATCTTTATTTGGTTTTAATTTAAATTCTTAGGCATTCTATTTGCTTTTAGAGCCTCTTTTGTAGAATTATGGTCTTACGTGGTTCAAAGAGTTGAGAACAAAATCTCATTCTAAATCACTAAGCCTTTGAATTTGGCCAGAAAGTTCTAGATTTGTTCTAAGGTGCTCATTACTACTTATGTTTACTATTCATCTTGTTTGTCTCCTTTTAATGCCTCCTATGCAAAGCTTGAAAAGCTTCTATGAGACTTTCTCTGGGCTAATTCTAATATGCACTAGGGTTTTCATTGAGACTCCTGAGCTATCTATTGTCAACCTAAAGAAGCTGATGAGCTAGGGATTATAGACATAAAGATTCAAGGGCTCACTCTTGGGGTTAAATGGATCATCAAAATCTTGGAAGGAGATGAATCCTAGAAAATTATGCCAAGGCACTACATTTCTCAAGGTCGTCTACTCGGTAAAAAAGCCTAGCAAGGCATTAGCTTTCACAATTTGCTTATCTTGCTAGTGATAGTCAAATTAGGGGGCACATTTATCATGTAAAGTATTTGGAAGGCATGAGAAAATCTCAAACCGCACCTCATTTGGGTGGGGGATGGGTTTAGAAGTGATCTTTATCTAAACTCCCAATTATTATGGTGGTCTCCATAGTTGAACTTTCACAATGTCCCCTTTGCCATGGTCCCCTAGATCAAAATCTTGAGGCTTTTTAAGAAAAGTATTCTCATGATTGGTGATCTATTTTTTAAGAACTCTAACAACTGGATTCCCTGGCCCATGTTAAATTCTAAGTTCCATCTTAATAAGGAAGATGCAAAATCCATATCTAAATTACAAAGTTTCATACCTAATGAATACTTGTACAAGATTGGAGTTTTCTCTCTCACGTTGTGGTAGAAGGATTGGTCATGGCCTATAGCCACACTATTTCTTTGATTCTCTCCTTGGTTGGGTTACAATTTTTTGGCTCCTCAGCATATTGACATTGATGCCCTTAACCATTGGTGGTCTCTCCAATCCCTCTATTGGGTTTAGACCTAAAGATTTGATAACATTTGGGTGACTTATATTGAGCCCAAAAAATCCCATTTCCTTTGGTGTATTCTATACCAAGGTTTGCCCCATAAGGAATAGCCTCAAGCACATGGGAGTGTTAAATCCCACTTGCTTGGCATGTCATCACCCATAAACTATTAAGCATTTCTTTTGGTTTTGACCTCATGCCCAATCCACCTAGAGATGGATCCATACCCTTTTCAAACCCTTCCTGCTTGAAACATTCACTTGAAATATGGCTCTCCTAGGGGACTCTGCCATATTACCTACAAGTTATAATAGATTTTGGCAAATTTTGTGTATTGATATTTTGTTTCAAATTTGGAAATCTAGAAATCAAACTTATTTTAATAATGAGATTTTGGAAAAAAAATTGTAACTAATAAAGTTATTGTAATTACTAATGTTACCCTTCAGATTCAAAGTCAAATGGATAAGGTCCAACTCGAGCTTCATCATCTACAATTGCTCCTGGACCATTGGGGGAATGTTCCTTGTGCAGTCAGTCATGAGCTAGTTGATCCCCCACTTCACCACTCTCCTCCTGGGGGTCATGGGCATGGGGGAGGTGCCACCAATCTCACAGTCAGAGGTGTCAAAGTTAGAGGATCTCCTCTAATCACTCTCACTGGCCATCTCCTCCTAGAGGATCTAATAAAGGCATCAAAGACAATGGTGGTGTGGGGGTGGAGACCCCCTCCGTATGACAAGTTCTTGTGGCTGGCATTAGCCATCTCTCCTCCTCACTAAGATTCTCAGGTGTTGCATGATTCTGAAACTAACTAGTACGCTGATGGTTGGGACTCCCTCCTAGTTGATGAAGATCCCTCGACCCAGGATGGATGGAGAGGAAAGCCTCGGGACCCTCCACTTCCACCTCCTCCATCGGCTGCCATGTTTACATCAACGACTTAATTATTTATTTGTTGTTTGTGCTATTTCTTTTTCTTTTTTTGATTGATGTGCACTTGGATTAATTTAATTGTGGTTATTGGCTTGGTTGTGGCTTTTATTGAACTTTAGTTTCTCTCAAGACTCTCTTAGCTCGGTTTGACTTCTGAATGATAACTTTTCTATCATTTTTTTGTATGAATAACATTGTACTATAATTTTTTTTTAAATCAGTAAAAATACACTTTTCCATTAAAAAATATTCTTTAAATTTTTCATCTTCCTTAATTTTTAAGGCCCACAACTTCTATATAAAATATAACCCCTGAACTTTATTATTTACTTCGAACATAAATTTCATTTTATTTTCAAATTACAAAATAAACCTTATTTATATTTTGAAATATGCCTCAATTCGATCTAATCGACAAAAATGTCATTTATGTTTTGAATGTACATCAAGAGACTCTCATCAAGTGAAAATGTAATCATCATTTTTAAAAAAAAAATCAGTTCACTTTGACCCGTTTTATTATGCTTCATCAGTAAAGTTTTCAACATTTTTCACATCCTACACACTCATACTAAATTATCTTCATCTTAATCTTCCAAATCAAAAAATTTAACATGATCAACAATTATTTATCCATTAGGTATTTCTAGAAGGTTTTTTCTAACTAATAAGAATGATAAATGGCAAACTACCTTTAGTATAAAGAAAAAGTGAGTTCTTTAAATTCGAGACACTCTAAACACATGAAAAAATTTAATTTGCTCGTGAAAATTTTCATTGTACGATGTCTATCACTCTAGTCACATGAAAAAAAAAAAATTTGCGGTGAAAATAAATTTATTCTTTTTATTTTTATTTTCATCGGTGCAATGGTTGTGTCAAAAAGTTCATTTCTATTGAAAGGGTGTGGTGTAATTAAATATGTCTATCACGCTTCTTTTTATTAAAACAAATTTTGTGAGAGATTAAAGTTTTTGTGAGAGAATCAAGGGATAAAAATTTAATGATTGACATAACAAATATTCATTTGAGATCATACAAATAACATAAATAAAGATAATGGAGATGGATTTGTAAATATAATCATAGAACACAAATTTAATAAAAGAAAGAAATTTTAAAATATAATAGAATGTTTTAATGCAAGAAGGAAAATAAATTTATTTTTACATTTACTCTTAAAAAAATGTAGGGTAAATTGGTTATTCAAGAGTTTATTATACTAATATACATATCATTGTATTTTAATATTAAAAAATATTGCATGAATATTAATGTGCTACTTAAAGGTATTAAAGAAAGTTAACATTTAATTGTTAATATTTTTTCTAAAAGGAAAACACTTTATTTTTATCTTCAGATTTAATGATAGCTTAATTATGTCCCTCAACATAGTGAATTTAGATTTCGTAAGTAGTTTTGAGAAGATGACCATAATATTATCACTATTCTTTGTAAATCACAATTCTATCATCTTTCTTGAATGCAATTTCAAATATAGTGTATATGGACCTCAACATGCTTTATTTATTGATTCATGACTAGATCATGAGAAATATAAACAACAATTTGAATATAACTATAGAGAATGTTTGGAAAATCATGTGAAAGATCCAATATCCTTCAGTATCTCCTTGGTATAAGCAACCTCATGTGCTACATTATTTCCACCTCAACTCTTAACCTTAATAGTGGAAAAATTCTAATAGCCTTCTTCTTGCTGCAATAAAATACAACATGATCAAAACCAAATGGAGTAAATATCCTCAAATAAATTTCTTTGAGCCCACATCACTTTTCCAATCCAATTTTGTATATCCCACTAAGCACCCATCACCTCCATGAGACCACATAATCCTTAAATGAGTAGTATCTTGAATATACCTCAGTATTGTCTTATCGACCTCCCAATAAATTTATTTATGCTCCTACATGTATCTACACACGATGGAAACTATAAAAGAAATATAGGTTCAAAGCATGATTCAAGTATAATAGGTTTCCAAAAAGTTGTTTATATAATATAACATCAAATCATGGTATGGTACACTTAGTTGTTAGCTTAACTCTTGAATGATACATGTTATTTGAAGGTTTGCATTGAACATTATTAAAACTAATTAATAAACCAAGTGCATACTTACATTGAGAGATGAAAATATCCTCTTCCATGTGTAAAAATTTTATACCTAAGTTTATCATCTCAAATGTCTTATTAAATTCAAACTTAAGAATGTGTATCAAAGAATTAATATTTTCAATTTCAATAATACCATTTGTTGTACCCAAAAAAATGTCACTCATGTTTTGAGACAACATATGAACTATTTTGGTCCTGCAAGACCAAAATTGTTTCTTCCCTTTTTAAAATTTGTTCTGAGCATTCAATTTCCTCATTCTCCAAGCTTTTTAGAAATCTACTGACTCTGCAGGTTCATTTTTACAAACTTAGTTTCTATGGACTCCACAGGCTTAAAACTACGGACTCTGCAGGAAAGAAGTGCCAAGCAACCAGTGACATCCCTGTGGACATCAAATTCAAGTTTCTCCTAAAGCTTCTCTCAGGATTCAGCAGACACTACCAAGTGTCATCTGTCGAGTCCCTTTATACCTTGTTTCTAGAGACATCAGAAGTCACCACGTGTCCCTGATGAAGTTCGGCAGAAGCCACCAAATGTCGACATCCACAGTTTCTTCTTTTGGTTTTGATTATTGAGTAAAGACTATGGTGGGCCCCAGTGAGTTGCTAAAGTAAGCGGATCATGCCACATGTCACCTCCCGCAGGACTCTCAAAAGGCCTCCAAAGTCTCTATAAGTTAAGCGGATGCTACCACATGTCCTCACCTATTTCATAGTGGATGCTGCCACATTTCACCTATTGAGATTGATGAAAAATTGACTAAGGCAAAGCCAAAGTAAAAAGTGCCCTTACAGAGGACATTGAATCAAGCTAAATGCCCTTGCAGAGGGCAATGAGCAAAGACAGACATAGGGAATTCCTTCAGAAAAGTTCCCGTGGCAAAATGGTTAAGGCAAAAATCCTTCAAACTTTTTGTCCAAAGGAATTCACCTAGGAAGAAAGCCTGAAATAGAAAACCCATCAAGGAAACAAAATCTCAAAAAGCTGCCACATGTCCCCTCTCAAATTGTAATGGAACACACCAATTGTCACCGTCCACATGAATCCGAATGTGTCCTGAATGTTTCTGTAAGTGTTTCTAGAGCTCAGCGGAAGCTGCCACATGTCACCTCCTGTAGGACTCTCAAAGGTTTCTAAAAGATCCTATAAGTTAGGTGGATGCTCCCAAATGTCCTCACCTATTCTAGCAGAAGACACCACGTGTCACTTGTTAAAAGCAGCAGAACATGCCATGTGTCAAAGACAGAGCACTCTCAATACAAAGACACAGAGTCAAGGAAGGATTTCCTTCAAACATTTTGTCTGAAGGAAAGAAAAGACAATAGTCCTCTAAAAGAATTAAAGCCTGAAAGCCACTCAGATGATCCCGAAGGGTAGGTACCCTCTCGAAGGATAGTCGACACTTAGAAAATGAATATTCTTTCAAAGACCCTGAAGGGCAAGTTCCCTTTAAGAAAGGTCAAGCCTCAAAGTGCAGTGAAAGCTGCCAAGTGTCGTATGCCGAGACACAGTCTTTAACAAGTTTCAAATTTTCTTTCAATAAATATCTCTCAAAGTCCTATGGAAGCTACCAAGTTTCCTAATCTATTTTGAAGCGGAACTTACCACGTGTCAATTGTTAAGACTAGCAAAAAGTGACCAATAAGCAAAGAAGTGATTGAACCAAGGATCTGATTGAACCAAGGACCTGATTCAATAGCCATGAAAGGAGGAACGATGAAGAAGGACCAGAAATATCCATGCATGAGATATGTTTTTAGAAGCAGATCGCCAGGTGGACATTGGAGGACACAAACATTCAATGGTGTGACCTGTTTCTCTGTATTGAGAAAATCAAATGGGCAAATAGGTCTGATTCCAGCATATCTTCTTGACAAAATTTAATGCAACATGATGTGTTACTACTCCCCAAGTCTTTCTTGGAGGGATATATATTGGATTCTCTCTTGTTGTTTTAAATATATCTCTCTGAGTTATTAAAAGCAAAACTCTGCCCAAATTGAAAGGCATTACTGAGACTTTGAGCTCAGATTGTTCATCATATTTCTTTGTATGAATTAGAAAGAAAGTTACTTTCAGACTTTGTGATGTCGTAATTTGTATCATTCTAGGAGATTGTTCTTATGTCTATTTCCTAAATGTATTCTTGTTTATGCAATTTAATAAGTAGAGCTAGTGGAAGTGACAAAGAAGGTGTCCTGAAGCTAGTTACTTTTAGACTTTGTGCTGTTATAATTATCTTTAGTGTGTGTTTATTTTTTGTTTCTATGTAAAGAACCTTGGGATGACTTTGTGCCCTCATTGTTCTTCATATTTCACTCTTTGGCAATTGAGGTGGAGACTTTGTGCCTCATTTCATCCTGCCGTGTTACTGCACCCTGTTACAGTTACTTATCATCACCTGAAATATTCCTTTTATCTATTGAACAAACACTTATGAAAGAAGAGGAGTGTCTTCTATCATTTCATCAAGATTTCTCCTTTAATTTGTGCACATCATCTCTGAAAAAAGAGAGATGGATGGTTTCTCCTACCCTTGAGTATTATTTTTTGTTTATATATATATATATATATATATATATATATATATATATATATATATATATATATATATATATATATATATATATATATATATATATATATATAGCTCCTGCATATCTACAGGGAACCTCCCCTTGATGAGAGGAGAGATTAGTCCCCTTTTGATGTGGTAAACCTACACATCTGGCCGACTAATCTTCCTGCTGTGGTTGATCAGACCTATTTTGTTTATCAGTACGTTGATTGACAAAATATTTGTCCAACACCATCAACATAAAGCACCACAATAAGCATATAAAAATGAACATGTTTTTCATACACATTATAGTGAAACTCACATTTGGTGAAGCCAAAAGTGGTAAATAACTTACCTATCTTTTCAAACTATGCTCAGGGGATTGATTCAACCTATTAAGTGACTTTCCAAGCCTACAAAAAATCTCAATTTGTAAGCTTATCAAATCTTGATGGTTTTGATTTATATATATATCCTCTTGAAGATATCTATCCAGGAAGGTAAGCTTCACACCCATTTGATGTACTTTCCATCCAAATCTAGGTACAAGAGAAATATTAGTGTAAATCAATTTTATCTTCAAAATACGAGCATATATCTCCCAAATAGTCAATGCCCATCTTCTGGGAGGTTCTTTTACTAACTTGCCCCATTGTATCTCTCAATAAAAATCATTCAAAATGAATTTATCAATATAAACCCACTTACATTGAAAATGTCATTTTTTGTAGATAGGGTACCAAATCCTAAGCATTAATATTTGTCAATGAGTTGTAGTTATTTGCCATATCCTTCTCCTCTTCATCATTTTCCTCAATTTACTAGTAGGAATGTGGATGATGAATTTCCATAAATATGCTCAAAAGTGCAAAATTAGATCGATGCTTTCACTTCAGTCTTATAAGTGATATTATCATCCCTTATCATCCTTAGACTCATGAAGTAAAAAAATGACTTACTAAGGATAAATATAAAATTAAATCAAGCAGGTTATAAAATTTAGTTGGTCAAAATAATTAAATGTTAATATGGGTTAAGAAGTATCCACAACATGCCAAGTCTTGGAAAAATAGTTAATTTTTTGCACATAGGTCAAAAACATATATGGTTGGCATAAAAATTAAATTTATGGTAAATATTTTGGTTTTTCTTTCAAAGTATGTAAGTTCAAGAAAATAACAAAATATTTCATTTTTTTACGAAAATAATATAGCCTTTAAATGTTTGAGGACATTTTAAGGTTGAGAAATCATTGGCTAAGACAAGTGGAAGTTACATAACTACCCCAATGGTTTTTTAAACTTAAGTGGAAATTTTGACTTGCATTAAGTGGAAGTTTCACCCACATGTAACGTAGAATAATATGAATGAAAAATGAATTATTAGGCTTCACTTTTACAACCTTTGAGATTCTTGTTTGAGCTTGGGAAATGTTGTAATGGTTAAAATGACTCTGTGGGGGTTCAAGGAAAGAAGCTATGGAAATTGAAAATAGTGAATTATAGTTGAGTTAATGGGATCACAATCAAGTGTAGTTAAGGTAATCAAATACAAATCAGATCAAAGTCGAAGGTTACATAATTGAGATCATTGAATGCAATAGTCTTCCTTTTTGAGAAATAAACCTATGAAAATTAGATTTAAATTAAAATCATAAGTGGAAGATGATTGAGGTATTTTTGCCCTTAAAGTCCTCAAGAAGGAAGTAAACTTTTAAGTTTCAAAGGAGATAGTGGAGATGAGGAAGCATGGCTTCACTCTTATGTAGTTTTCCCAAACTAGGTTTTTCGAAGGTAAAATTTGTGCACATCTATCTTTATTTGATTTGTTTGATTTATTACTTTTATGTTGTTAACTCTTGTAACTAATATATTATATCAAACACTTAGTGAGAGAGCATAAAAATCAACTAGCATTAACATAACACTTGTTCATAACACCAAAGAAACTTCATATTTGTAATGCACTACTATACAATCATTTAGATTGCATTTTTGTATTCAGTATTAGCATGGATAAAATGAGAAAAATAGTAAGTAATGAATGTAAAATGTAGGTATATATGTGAAGGTATACATAATGGAGGTTTATGTTTTATATGATATTCGTAAGAGCTATGAAACATCAAGTTGTAATATTTTAGGTGACGTTTCAATATCACAAACCCTAGGAACAACAGATATAGAAAGTAATTTGTGTTTAAGGAATCATACAATGGAATACCCATGTTAATTATGTATCAAATGGTATCAGATTGGGTTTTCATTTTACTTTGAAAGGGTTTGCTATCACATTTATATATTTGTGTTGTATATTTTTCCATTTATGTTCTTTGACATGGAAGTGTAGGTTTCTAGGATGCATAAGTCCAATTATGGGAAAATATTTGAAGAAAGGAAGGATTCAAGAGATTGAATGTATCAAATGATAAATCCAAATGGAAATATAGAAATAATAAATATTTTGCATCACTTGGAAGATGAGAATCAATAATTGTAAGCTAGACTGATGAGCTATCAAGAAGTTACAACTAGAGTTGTAAACTAAAGAAGAGATGTTGGAAAAGTTACAATATGATAGTGACTTGGAGTGAAGGGGAGAACACATTATACCATCCCAAGGAGACCATATTTTACAAAATATGCACAATCCATGATTGAGCTATGGAAATTAAGCACCACACCATATTCTCTTTTTTCACATCAAGTTCTAGATGAATATTTTGGTAAATTTGAGAAACATACTAAGGGAATAGGAGCTAAGTTACTAAATAAGATGGGATACAATGGAAAAAGGATAGGAATAAAGGATAAAGAGTGAATATTCCCATAAAAGTTTAGGAAAGGATTCAATATGTAGGTTTGTGATATATTAGTGGCCAAGAAATTTTTTGGAGAATGCTCCAAAATAACTAAATCAAGAGAAGCTTACAAAGCTAAACCACTCAGGCCATTAGCACAATAAAAATATTCCATGCAAGGTAATGAAATCATTGATTTTGTAAAATATAATGTAGATTTTAAATATATAAATAATGGGTAGATCTCTCATAAATAGGAAGATAACATTGTGCTACCTCAAAGAGGCAAAGAATAGTCTTCATAATAAAAATAACTCCATGAAGAAGGAGATACCACATTATCATTTCATGACCATGTGAGTGAATACAAGATGAATCCATGAAGGGGAAAACATTTCAATAAGGAACAAGCAATCAAATAAGAATTTAAATCTTATCCAAAGATAGGATAAGATTCTAAAGAATGAGGTAAAACATTACCACTTCATCATACTTGTACAAAGGGCATGCTAAGAAGGTATGTAAAGAACAAGTCTTCTATTATTTTCTTCAATTTTAAACATAGTGACCATGTAGCTAAATCATTTTTGTATACATATTTATATTCATTTTTTATAATAAGTAACCTTTGTGTGGTCAAGTTTTATAATAATAAATCCACCAATAATAATATTATGTACTTTAAAAAGAATGACATGTCTACACCACTCTCCAAGCTAAACAAAAGGTCAAGGTGTAAGAGGAAAAAATGATGCAAGTTGTAAAAACTACCCTCTAAATCAGATAGTGGAGAATGGAAAGAAGATGATAATGTTTACAAGTAAATGGGAAAGAATAATTGCACTAATTTAAATATGAGTGGCCATTGGTATCCAAAATGTTTGAAAATTCATCCACAACTTCACCCAAAGAATTTCAAGGAGCATTACCAAAAGGAAGATGAATATACAAGTAAGAGAGAAGTTGTTTAAGCACCTACAATCAAAGAGGTAGAAAATGAAGGTTTTTTCAAATACTAAAATCAAAGAAGTATAAAATGAAGAATCAAAACTATAATCTAAGAGGTAGTAAATACAAAATTTGTTCAAACACCTAAAATAAAAGAGGTAGAAAATGAAGAATCCAAAATATCTAAGGAATAATACATTAAGAAGGAGCATATAATATCCCTTAACAATGTTTACTACAATTTTATGATTTTTTTGAAATAACATACAAATATAAACACTCATGCAACTACAGTATCTGAAACTAATAATATCCTCCAACTCTAATATTCATTTAATAATTAGAGAAACACATAAAAATTATTGAGAATACATATAATATGAAAATATAACAATATAAATGCTTACATATATGATCCTTTGAAGTGCAATTGTAGTTTCTGAATAGAACCACCATAAGCCAACTAGGGAGGATCTTTCATTGCCAAAACCAATAGATCTCAGAGGCTTTTCACCCTAAAAAATATCTTCACTCCAAGGGTTTTCATCCTTAGGAGAGGCTTAATTATGAACCAAGTTCAAACTCAAAAAATGGGGGGTTTAATAATAATCAGTATGCATTTTACAAAGGAGATCCAAGAATAAATATAATTTACATGGAAGAGAGAGAATGAGGAGAGAGAGGAAATTGACACCACATAATATAACTCATGTGAAGGGTTTCCTTGGGATGCAATCTAGTAAAAAAGGAGAGAGACAGATTATCCACCTAATCTATAAATAGGTACATTTTCTACTCTAAAATTTTTATTTATTGGATCTTTATAGGTGAATTTGTTTAAATGTCAAAATTCAAATCCAAAAATATAATCAATTAAAAGTAATGTAATTCAATTAATAATGAACACTGCACACAATTTGATAATGGATTTTGGCATATGCCTACATCTCTAGGTTCTCTAAATGACAAATTGATTCATTATAAAAATCTATTTGCAAGTATAAATTTAAAACTTACAAAACTTAAATGAATATGTCACAAACTCAAGTGTCAATTGGTCTTGCAGAGACCCAGACTGGTCTTGGAAGGCTTGCGCAATGTTTTAGCATGACCTCCCTACTTTACACCTTCCTAGTAACTTCTCCTCTGCTACATGGCCTCCAAGATCCTCTACACAAAGCTAAGTCAGAATAGGCATCAATCATTAACTTCATAAAATAATCCTACTCTTCGACCTCCAAGTAGTGTTAACTCCTCCAATAGAGATATTATTATAATACTCAACTTAATAATACCTTGTGAATAATAGAGAATCAGAGCTTCCATAGTCCCATACAATGCTCCTCCAAAAACCTTAGAATGGAGAGTTGTAATGCAAATGAGAGATTGCTTCTCAAATACTTAAAATGTAAGTGAGAGTTTGGAGTTCTCTTGGAATTCTATTGGAATGAGTTTACAAATGAGGTTCATGGGTTTATATAGTTTTTCAAAACCAACCAATTATGGATTTCTTCATTATCCATCCCCATGTACAAGCCTTTATTTAAGATTCTTAGCCTTATCTCCCAAAATGGGGTGTGATGCGGATCAATGGGTCAAACCACCCTTCATATCTTGCTCTTTGGAAAAACCTCCAATACATTTCTATGTGAGATATCCCAATTTCTATGGGAAATATCTCACATTTGTGGGGAAAGAGATATTCATGGAGTTAATCCCATTTCTCAAGCCTTAGGAAGTGTAATTTGTCTAAAATCTTGGAGAATATTTTGGAGCTATTATGAACACTCCAAATGTGAGGATTTCATTATTCCACATGTCAATAATATTTTGGACTATGTGCATGTCTAGTCACCATACTTGCACGTTTTTTCCCTATTTCCTAAAAACTTCAACATGCCATAAATTTTACATATAAAGTCCATTTTCCAAACCAAAAAATGTGTTAGAAATCTCTTGACAATATTTTAGTTCTTCAAATATTTTGAAGAATATTGAGACCTTTTATTTTTTAGCCCTGGTAGATGACCTGTGGATCACACCTCCCCACTAAGAAGCTTTTGGTCTCTAAAAGTCATTTTGCTTCTATCAATCATAGTATCTTCCTATAATTCATCAAATGGTTTTGGAGAAAAATCAACATAAGTAACATTTTCACCTTGATTTCTAATCATAGGTGACACTCTCTCTTAACCTCTGCACTGCACTGCACTACATTACTATGTATAGGCTAAGGTAATGCTCTCCTATTACAGAGATGTAATCCATATTCTCCTTATTGTTTCAACACTCTCATAAGGACATAAAACTATGTTGTATACAATAAGCAATATCATATTATCTCTTTTACAAATTGCCCTTCATGGGGTCTTACAATGAAACATATATGTTACAAATAGTGCCCTTTTTAGGGTCTTTTACAAATGTGCATACAATGATTATACATTTATTTCAATAAAAATGGATATCAAACTTGATCCATAAAAACAACAATGTTTAACTGAGTGATATTGACCTTAGAAACACTTCACATGTTGATTCATGCCTACTTGTCTTCCTTTCAAAAGAAACTCTTTGGTTATGTGTAACATGTATTTCAACTGTTGTTATACCCCAAATCTGATTTAGAGAACTTTTTCAATGTTCACTCTCAATGGAGCCTCTTTACCATCTTGAAAAATGCTACAAGAAAAGATAAGCAAACTATTCCAATATGAATGTGATAACATAAAATAATAAATGATACAACTTATAATAATGGGTTGTTCACAATATGCTTTTCATCTAGATGGCTACTCCATTTTTCACCCGAAAGGAGTGATCTATCTCCACACTTATTCTAGCAAATGAGGTTAGTTTATTTCATGTTTATTCAATAATGAAAACCAAATAAGTTAATTTAAAGTGTTTTTAAGCATGCTAAATAAAACTTAGCTATGCAAAAATTCTATTCATTTATTACCGATCCAATCTAATGGATGCTCACTCTTGATGGGATCTTCTTTGGATAGGTGGGCATCTTTATGGGTTGCCTATGAATTAACAACTTCATTATTTTTTACCTTTTTAATAACAACATAAACCATCTTCTTCTTAACATATTTAGGATGGCATGATGGATAAAGTTTCCATCAAGTTTCAACCATGTGCCCACTCATATGACAATGAGTGCAATAGTTCCTTTTATCCTTCTTTTTGGATGAGGAAACATATTTGTCATTTCTTGCTTTTAGATTACGAGATTGATCTTTAGCACCTACCTTGTTTTTCATAAAAGGAAACAACTTCTTCATAAAATATTTCCCCTTCCAACAATTAGCCACATAATGATTACTTAACCCACAAAAATTACATTAGAAAGCATTCCATATTTTCTATATGTCATTACCATATTGTTTAAACTGAAAGAGAACATCATAAGTTTTACAATTACCATTATGTTTAGTGTTATGATTTGTGTAAGTACAAGGAGGTGGTATTGTGTTACCTCTTTTCTCTACTTTGTTACACACATTCTCATCACCCTATGATTGTGTCACATTACTCTACATGGAAATTTTTTACAAAGCTAATGGCATGAACACTTGGTTGTTAGAAGCTTCTCTTCCTTCAATAATTCTGGAACTCTCTCCAGTTTTCATCTCTACACTAACATAGCCCAAACTTGAAAAATAAGGCTGATCCTCTACCTATATTGGGTTAATTAGACCTTGACCATTTTTACCAAGGCCTTTTCCATCATATCCCTATTTCACACAATTTTTCAGCTTTAGTTCTAAGAAAGAGAGAAAATAAACTCAATATGAGTATGGTTGAAAAACTTATTTATTTGTGCATGCATTGAATCAAAAGACCATGAAGAACTTCTCTTTAGCTTGGGAGGAAGACTTGCAGATAAAAAATCACTAAATCAAACTTATTTGTTAGACATATAGTTGGGTGGATTGCTTAGCGATAGTCAGATCCTAGAATCAAGAACTTCCTTAGGGGTTGTCAATCCACACATTTTTAAACAATTAAGTTCACAAAATTGAAAAGAAGGTACTTGCATCAATAATCAAAATGTATTGAAATTGAACATAAGAATACTTGTTAAGAATTAGACTAGAATGATAAAAAAAGTGATTGATCTAACTAATACTAGGGCTAAGGAGTTGGGGTCTGCTTCAAAAAATTAGAAAGAAGTCTGTGAACAAACAAAAACATAGAAGATTATGTTTGGTTAGGGGTAGGTGGGTGAAAACAACTTACTATTTTTCACTGCCATAGTGACCATCGATAGTTGGGGTAACCATTAATGGTTTGGCATACCATCGGTAGTTGAGTCAACCATCAGCAATTACTGTGTCTAGATTTGGATTGTTAAATTATTAAATATGGGATCATAAAGATGAATTATAGGAGATGGGCAAGGTTTGGGTTGGTTATGAAATTGGAATAAAATAAATTAATATTAGTAAATAGATACTTGTCTTACCAAAAGTTTATTGGGTGAGTGATTGAAGTAATTAACATGTTGGTGTAATTTGGCTCGATTCCAACAGAGTAACGGTACTCAAGAACTTGATTAAGAGTTGATGGAAAGTCAACTTTTAATATGTTTTCTAGATTAATGATGACATTGATGATGATAATGATGTTCATTGACCTATAAGATAAACTTCTGAATACATGAGCTCCTGATAATAATTGCTGATCTTTTTGATCTCCCAACTTCTCTCTTTTTATAAGCACAAGCAAGAGGTGGAAGTCAAGGTGAAACTAGGCCATCTAATTATAAATTGTACATGCAAAGGATCATAACAAGATTTAGACAAGTTATACTTAGAAAATCATGGTAGGTGGTTTTCATGCTTTTGGTTGAGGAGGTGTACCTTGATTGTCGATGGTCAAGTTTTTGCAAGGGTGATCATCAATGGTCACCCTAACTATCGAAGATCCAGTATCAAATAAAAAAGGGTTAAAAGGCTAGGTTGAGCTAGTTTAGTTAAATTAGATATGGGTGATAGTGGTTAGGCTTAAAATATGGAGACTAGTCCCAAGAGGCTCCTACGTAGTCCAGGGGTGTTTTCAACATTCAAGATCTTAGTGTGCAGATTTTAAATATTTACAATCCCATTTTAAATAATAATCAAGATCCAATTCCTTTAGTGTGTTTTTCAAATGATCCAAAAGAATCATTACCTAAATTTGAATCCAAATTGGAGGAAGAATAATTATGTGGTGAATAACATATAGTGCACTCATCATTCATGGTTTCTGCATTTGAAGTGGAAGGTAAATCCTTCTTCAGCTCACCATACTATAATCCAATTAAGAGTTCATCCTTGGATTCAAGCTTAGATCTCAAACATGCAATTTTTTCTTTGAGGGAATAGATATTGCATCTTAGGAAAACATTCTCTTATAAAAATTTCTTGTTGATACTTTCCATCTCTTCTACCCTCTCTCGCTCTTCAAGGATTTCCCCATGGTTTCCTATAAATAACCTATACTTCTAACATAATTACAAACTACAAATGGAAGATCAAAGCAAGCCAATATGTCTAAAGATAACCCAATGGAATATAATATTGAAAATAATTTCAAAACTCTTTTTAAGATTATATCACACAATCAAAAGTAAATCCAACATTCTAATTACTCTGATACCAAACTTGATCCATAAATAGGTAGATTTCCTACTCTAAAAATTTTACTTATTAGATCTTTATAGGTGCATTTATTTAAATTCTAAAATTCAACTACAAAAATATAATCAGCTAAAAATAATGTAATGCAAGTAATAATGAACACTGAACACAAGTTGATAATGAAGTTTGACAGATGCCTACATATCTAGGTTCTCTAAATGATGAACTGATTCATTATAAAAATCTATTTACAAGTACAAATTTAAAACTTATAAAATTTCAATGAATCTATCATGAAATCAAGTGCCAATCAGTCTTGTAGAGACCTAGACTAGTCTTGTAAGTCTTGTGTAATGTTTCAACATGACCTCCCTACTTCATACCTTCTTATTTACTTTTCCTCTATTGCACGACCTCCAAGAGCCTCTACATAAAGCTAGGTCAGAATAGGCATCAATTATTGACTCCATAAAATGATCTTCCTCTATGGCCTCCAAGTAGTGATAACTCCTCCAATATATCTACTATTAAAATACTTAGCTTAATAACACCCTACAAATAATAGACAATTAGAGCTTCTATAGTCTTGTACAATGCTCCTCCAGCTATTGAACACAACTATCTATCGAGAGGGGGGTGAATCAGTAGATCAATTAAAAAACTTATTCTTTAAATTTTTTAATGAGGATATAAAACATATGCATATCAAAAAATAGATGTAGAGATCACAAACATATACAAAACCATAATACACCATATTTATACATGGAAAACCCAAAAGGAAAAACCATAGTGAGAATAGTTGCTAGAATCTACTATTCTAATCTAGCCTCATAGTTAAATGCCTCACTGGCAAACCTCACTGGTTACATCCAAGAGCACCCAATCTAAAGAAGAATCCACTTCCTAACTGAGAACCAACTCAGTCTATCTAATGGCACCAACCTATCAGATTTATAAAGCTATAACTTTAGAATGCAAAACAAATTCCTAAATAAATCTAGCTCTATTACTCTATTACAAGTCTTGTCTATAACTACTCAAACTCTACACATTATTTGTGTGTCTTCACTTTCTCTCTACCTTAGACTCTTGGTGTCTAAATATATTCTATTTTAACACACTTCATTCCCTTTCTCTATACCTTTTATTGTATCTGCATATGTCTCTTATCGACAACCTATTACTCTATCTGCATATGTCTGGATATATTCTATTTAGACACACTTCATTCCCCCTTTTTATTCTACCTTTTTACTCTATCTACATATATATCTTATCGATAGCCTTTTACTCTAACTACATATGTCTAGATATATTCTATTTAGACAAGCTTCATTCCCCCTTTTTCTTTTGCCTTTTTACTCTATCTGCATATATCTCTTATCGACAACCTTTGATTCACTCTCAAAATTATGATGGTAGCAGAAACAACACAATAATGTTTTTGATGCCATGTATATACAATTAATTTTAGGGTTTCATGTCTCTAATTGCATTCATACTTCAACTACACTTAATTGATTCTAGTTCCTAATTCTCATTTAATGTGACTTTAACTTATATGTTTTCCCATGTCTCAGATCATGCATCACACTGTAATGTTCAACTCTCTTTTCTATTTTTGGCAACTGATAGAATTGTTGTTCCCAAAGTTTGTCACTCATTTTTGGGACAACACATGAACTATTTTTGGCCTTACAAGCCAAAAAATTATCTTCCCTTCTCAAAAATTGTTCTGAGCCTTCAAATTCTCTATTCTCTAAAACTTTTTCAGCTAAGGGACCCTACAAATACATTTCTACAGACTCTGCAGGCTCAAATCTATGGACTCTACAGGCTTAAATCTATGGACTTTGTAGGATGATTTCTATAGAATTGTTCTACAAATTTCATAGGAAGAAATATATAGACTCTACAGGTGGAACTACAAACTCTTTCCAGGTTAGAGAAAACTACGGACTCAATTTTTATAGACTCTAAAGACTTAGTTTCTACGGACTCTACAGGACTGGATTCTATGGACTCTGCAGGTTCATTTCTACGGACTTCAAGGCTTGAAAACTATGGACTCTACAGGAAGAAAATCTATGAACTCATATCTACTGACTCTGTAGGTTAGTTTCTATGGACTCTACGGGTTAGAATCTATGAACTCTATAGGAAAGAAAAAGGTTTAACACGCCCCATTTTTTAATCAGGAAGTCCAAAGGAAGGTCTTCCAAGAGCCCAAAGGACAAGTGCCCTTGCAGAGGGCACTTAGCAGCCAAAATAGACCCTTGCAAATTTTCTAAAAGGCAACCTTGGAGGTCAGACAACCCTTGCAGAGGGCAGGCAGGGAGCAGGTGGACTGTTTCAAAAGCCGAACGAATAAAGAGAATTCTTTAAAAAAAGTTCTCACAGCAAAAATTGTTAAGGCAAAAGTCCTTCAGAAAAAATGTCTGAAGGAATTCACTCGAGAAGAAAGCCTAAAGAAATTGAAGTCTGATCAAAATAAAGGTAATGAGTGGCTAAGGAAAGGAACATTTCCTTCGGACACAATGTCTGAAGGAATTCCTTCAAAATTTTGTCTAAAGGAAAACCCTGAAGCAAAATCTTGATGGAAAAATGTTCAAAACAAAGCCAAGGAAAGATTTCCTTCAGATAAATTGTCTAAAGGAATTCCTTTAGACATTTTTTCTGAAGGAAATAAAGGATGAAGTCTACCGAAGAAACAAAAGCCTGCCAACAGAATTAAACCCTGAAGGCCACCTGAAGGATCCTGAAGGGTAGGTACGCTTACGGGAGGCTCTTGCCAAGAAAAGTAGACCATTTCTCAAGATCCTAAAGGGTAGGTCCCCTCTAGGAAAAGACAAAATAAGAAACCTAAAGGAATTGCCAAGGAGGATGATGGGCCCACAGATGTCAAAGTTGGACATCACGAACTAGCCATTGGGATCTAGACATCTGGTGACGTCCCCACAGCTGTCAAATTTAGGGAAACAAACTAGCTATTGGCTTTCAAATAATGATGGGTCTGAAGATGTCAAATTCATGGCAATGAAATAGCTGTTGATCTTTGCAAGCTTAAGTGCGGACCTGAATGCATTCAAAGGCCTTAAAGCCAAGGCCAAAAGGAAGAACCGCTAAGAGAAGGAATGAAAAGAGCCATCAAGGCTAAGGATATAGCCCTGAGAGCTCAAATGCTAGGAAAAGACAAAACCAGAAAGGGGAAAAGATAGCCTGAGGGCTGAAAGTGTAGCAAAAAGAGGGAAAGGCCAAAATATCTATGCAATAGTTATTCTAATAGGTGGAACAGTCTGTAAAATAGATATTTGAGCCCTTAAACATTGAATATGCAACCTATTTGTCTCCCTAGGAGTAAAGGCAAAGTGGACAATTGTGCAAACATGAGGGGATAGACTGTTGAGTTATGGAGCTAAAAGCTTCACCAAGTAAGTGAGTGCAAAGTTGCTAGAGTTACACAGTCACCGACGCTGGTCAGGAGTCAACTCCAGAAGTCTATTTTTGTGGATGAATAGATTGTTTGCATGATAAGTTTAGCTGTTAGTTATAAGTCCACGTTTCTATTTTTGGTAGGACTGATTTGAACCATTGATTAGGAGGTATATCTAACGGTGGAGAATGCATGCTCATGAATCTTAGTATTATATAATAGGGTTAGATCTTCATAGTTTATAGTAGAACATACATGTATATGTGAATCAATCCAGGTGTTGGAGTTGGTTGTAATTGAGAGAGAACTCTTGAGGGAAAGAGATCTATACATTTGAGAGGTGTGGAAGAAAGAGAGATTTCTTCATTGTATTTCCTTCTGGAAGAGTTTAATACAAGTTTTTGGGTTGTTTCTTGTATCTCATATTCTTTGCTATTTTTGATTCTAGTTACTTATTATTCTGGTATAATTCTGTGTTTAGTTTCTTGCACAAAGTAATCAATTATCTTGATAGATCCTAACAAGTGGTATCAGAGCTAGGTTGACTAACAGGTTGTATCATATCTGGTTAGTGTTTGTTGATTACAGGTTACTCACAGGGGTTTCTGATTGAGTGGGAGTAAAGCAATGGCAAAAGAAAGTAAACTTAGAATGGAGAAGTTTAATGGCAAGAATTATCAATTATGGAGGATGCAGATAGAAGATTATCTGTATCAAAAAAATCTATACTTACCATTAGGTGGGGTTTCAAAGAAGCCCACATATATGGAAGATGAAGAATGGAATGTTCTTGATAGAAAGGCTCTTGGATCTATAAGATTAAGTCTGGCATCTTCTGTGATATCCAACTTATCACAGGCAAAATCAACGATAGAGTTAATGGATATGTTAGCAAATTTATATGAAAAGCCCTCAGCTTCAAATAAGGTATATCTTATGAAGCAATTATTTAATTTGCAAATGCAGGAAGGTAGATTTATATCTAATCATCTTAATGATTTCCATGGAATTGTAAATCAATTAAATTCAGTCAAAATAGTTTTTGATGATGAAATTAAGGCTCTTTTAATCTTATGCTCTTTACCTAAAAGTTGGCATAGTTTGGTAATGGTAGTTAGTAATACTGCATCTGCTTCAAATATCTTGAAAGTTGATGATGTTGTAGGTGTGATCTTGAATGAGGAAATTCACAAGAAAAGCACAGAGGAAACATCAGGTAATGCTTTAAGTTTTGAAAGCAGGAGAAGGCAAAAAGAGAAGGGCAAGTAAGGGAGATCAAGGTCTAAGTCAAAGATGAGAGGTAGATCCAAATCCAGAAATGGAAGAAAGATAATTTGCTAGAATTGTGGAAAGAAAGAGCATGCAAAGAAAGATTGCTGGTTGAAAGTTAAAGAAGAAAATCAGCAAGAAGTTAATAAGGAAGTAAATGTTGTAGGTATTGTTGCACAAGATGATCTTATATTTTCTTTGGATACTAAAATAGAATCTTGGGTTTTAGATTTTGGTGCCTCTTTCCATGCAACCCCAAATAGAGAATATTTCAATGATTATGTCCATAGAGATTTTGGAATAGTTTATTTAGGGGATGATGAGCCCTGTAAAATTGTTGGCAAAAAAAAAGTGCAGCTAAAATTGTAGAATGGAAACACATGGGTGTTGAAAGATGTCATGCATGTTCCCATCCTGAAGAGGAATCTGATTTCTATAAGAAATTTGGAGGATGAGGGTTGCACAGTAACTCTCACAGTTGAATCTTGGAAAGTTTCCAAGGGTGCACTTGTATTAGCCAGAGGTAAGAGAGTAGGTACTCTCCATTTATGTAATTGTATTACTAATTATTCTCCTTCTGTATTATCTACTTTAGATGTAGATACAAAGTTGTGGCACTGTAGGCTCAGCCACATGAGTGAGAAGGGAATGAGTATTCTTAAGTCAAAAGGTAAGCTTACAGATTTGAAAAGAATAGATCTAGATTTTTTGTGAGCATTGTATTTTTGGGAAACACAAGAGAGTGAGATTTCTCAAGACTGGGTCAACAAAGAAGAAGCACAAGTTAGAGCTTGTTCACACAGATGTGTGGGAACCAGCTCAGGTAGCTTCTATTGGAGGATCACAGTATTATGTTTCATTCATTGATGATGTTACAAGAAAGGTATGGGTTTATTATATAAAGAAAAAATTTGATGTTTTTGACACTTTTAAAAACTAAAAAGCTTTAGTTGAGAATGAAATAGGGTTGAAATTGAAATGCCTTAGATCTGATAATGGTGGTGAGTATTACAGCAATAAGTTTAAAAGTTATTGTTCTATGTATGGAATACGCAGGGAAAGGATGGTTCCAAAGAAACCTCAGTAAAATGGAGTTGCTGAAAGGATGAACAAAACAATAATGGAGTGTGCACAAAGTATGAGGTTGCATGTTGGTTTGCCCTTATAGTTTTGGGCAAAAGCTGTAGATACTGTTGTTTACCTGATTAATAGAGTACCCTCTACTGCTCTGGATGATGGAATTCTAAAAGAGTCTTGGACAGGTAAAAAAGTAGATCTTTTATTTCTTAGAGTTTTTGGATTTAAAGCTTTTGTGCACATTGATAAAGAAAATAGAAAGAAATTGGATGCTAAATCTATGCAGTGCACAATTATTGGTTATGGCTTTGAAGATTTTAGATTTCAATTGTAGAATTTAGGAACTAAAAAAATTATTAGAAGCCGTGATGTTGTTTTCAATGAGAAGGTGATGTATAGTGATCAGCTCAAGAAGTTGAATAATACTGAGCAGGGTAATGTTGAATTGGATGAGGTAACTGTCTAAAATGAGCTCCCAAGTTATCACACAAAGGAAAACACAGACACCAATGTCGGTCAGGAAGGAACCGACATCGGTCAAGCAAGAACCAACATCAGTCAGTCTGTAACCAACATTGGTCATGTGGAACTGACGTCGGTAGGATACAGACACAGAGATGACCGAGATCGGTCACTGACAGAGAGAAAGTTGGGTAGACATCAAGCAGTGAATGAGTCTCAGATGCCCATAAGGAGGTCAAAAAGGGTAAGTAAACCTCTGATTTGATATTCCCCTTCTTTATTCTACTTATTGTTCACTGATGGTGGAGAACCAGAGAGTTTTGATGAGGCAATGTAGGTGGAAACCTAGAAATAGTGGGAGCTTGGCATGAATGAGGAAATTGATTCTTTGAACAAGAACCAAATGTAGGATTTGGTTGAGTTGCCAGCTGGAATGAGAGAACTGAAAAATAAATGGGTTTACAGGGTAAAAGAAGGTGAGAATGGAAAGATGAGACATAAGGCCAGGTTGGTAGTGAAGGGATTTGCATAGAAACCAAGTATTGATTTTGGTGAATTTTTTTTTCCTGTAGTAAAAATGACTTCTATTCAGACTGTATTGTCTTTAGTTGCTATTGAGGATTTGCATCTTGAGCAGCTTGATGTTAAGAGAGCATTTCTTTATGGAGATTTGGATGAAGAAATATATATGGATCAGCCGAAAGGATTTGAGGTCAAAAGAAAGGAGAAACTTGTGTGCAGGTTGAAGAAAAGCTTATATGGTCTTAAGCAAGCTCCTAGACAATGGTATTTAAAATTTAACAAGTTTATGACAGAGCATGGCTTTTATAGATGTCAATCTGACCATTGTTTTTATTTCAAAAGATTGGATAATGGTAGTTATATTATCTTGTTACTCTATGTAGATGATATGCTTGTTGCAGGCTCACACATGCAGAATATTAATGAGCTTAAGGGAAAATTAGCTCACACATTTGCCATGAAGGATTTGGGAGCAGCAAAGAAAATCCTTGTCATGAGTATCAAGAGAGACAGGAAAAATCACAATTTAATTTTTTCTCAAGAGGATTATGTGAACAAGGTGTTGAAGAGGTTCAATATGCAGGATGCAAAACCGGTGAGTACACCTATGGCTGGACACTTTAAGTTGAGTAAAGAAAAGTGTCCTAAATCACATGATGAGGTTGAGTACATGAGTAGAGCTCCATATGCTTCAGCAGTTGGAAGCTTAATGTATGCAATGGCATGTACTAGACCTGATATAGCCCAAGCAGTGGGAGTTGTTAGTAGGTTTATGGCCAATCCAGGGAAGGAACACTGGAAAGCAGTTTAGTGGATTCTCAGATATTTGAGAGAGACCAGTAGTAGGCATTTATGCTATGGAGGGTCAAATACTTCTCTACATGGATATGTAGATTCGGATATGGCAGGGGACTTGGATGGCAGGAGAAGCACCACAAGATATGTTTTCACTATTGGTGAAACAGTGGTTAGCTGGATTTCAAAGTTGCAGAAGGTTGTTGCCTTGTCTACTACAGAGGTAGAATACATTGCAGTCATAGAGGCTAACAAGGAAATGATATAGATGACATGGTTCATGGAAGAGTTGGGAAAGGAGCAAAAGAGTTGTAAATTATACAGTGATAGTCAAAGTGCAATTCATTTGGAAAAGAATTCAACCTTTCATTCAAAAACCAAACATATACAGCTTAGGTACCACTTCATTAGACAGGTATTGGAGGATGGTGAGTTGAAGCTGGAGAAGATCCATACAAATAGGAACCTTGCTGATATGTTAACCAAGCCGATAACAAAGGAGAAGTTGAATATTCATTCAACTTTTGTAGGTCTTCAAGATTGAGCTTGAAGATGGATAAGCTAGAGGATGTTGCTGTACAGGTACAGGTGTAGTTGTTTATCTCCAAGTGGGAGATTGTTGAGTTGTGGAGCTAAAAGCTTCACCAAATAAGTGAGTGCAAAGTTGCTAGAGTTACATAGTCACCAATGCTGATCAGGAGTCGACTAGAGGCTATCAACGCCGGTGATGAATTGGCTGACGTCAGTCACCTGTGTGTCCAGAAGTCTATTTTCATGGATGAACAGATTGTTTGCATGATAAGTTTAGCTATTAGTTGTAAGTCCGCATTTCTATTTTTGGTAGGACTGATTTGAACCTTTGATTAGGAGGTATATCTAATGGTGGAGAATGCATGCTCATGAATCCTAGTATTATATAATAGGGTTAGATCTTCATAGTTTATAGTAGAACATACATGTATATGTGAATCAATCCAGGTGTTGGAGTTGGTTGTAATTGAGAGAGAACTCTTGAGGGAAAGAGATCTGTACATCTGAGAGGTGTGGAAGAAAGAGAGATTTCTTCATTGTATTTCCTTCTAGAAGAGTTTAATACAAATTTTTGGGTTATTTCTTGTATCTCATATTCTTTGTTGTTTATAATTCTAGTTACTTATTATTCTGGTATAATTCCGTGTTTAGTTACTTGCACAAAAGTAACCAACTGTCTTGATAGATCCTAACATAGACCAGATGACCCAAACCCAAGAGGAGACATCTGAGGGGAAGTAACATGCCATAGTTAAAGTGGCCACCTATTCTAGCATGGTTCTTTTGGACCAAACTAAAGACACATTCAAAGCATTGAATGCAACATAGGTCACTCCATGGAACAAAGTGCCAGGCTTTTTTGGGCTACTATATCATGTAATCCCTACTTTTTGCAAAGGAGATCTTTTTTATAAAAGAAGCAAAACACTACCAAAATTGAGAGGCTATCACTGAGACTTTGAGCTCAGTTGTTAATCATATTTCCTTTTTTGAATGAGAAATCAAGTTACTTTCAAACTTTGCGCTGTCATAGCTTGTGTCATTTAGGAGATTGTTCCTATGTCTGTCTTATAAATTTCTTCTTGTCCATTGGATGAAATAAGCATAACTTGTGGAGATAATCAGGAAGGTGTCATGAAGCCAACTGTGGGAAGACTTTGTGCTGCCTACAATTGCCTTTAGTGTGTTTAGCTATTTTTTATTTTCTATGTAAAGGACCCTGGGATGACTTTATGCCCTCATTATTCTTTGTATCTCACTCTTTAGGCAACTGAAGTGGAGACTTTGTGCTATGCTTCATTTTACTAGTTATTGCACCCTTATACTAGTCACTTGTCACTACTTGAAAGAACTCTTGCTATTTACTGTAAGACCACTTCTAAAAGAAAAGAAGTGCCTTCAATGTCTTCACCAAGATTTCTCCTTTGTCTATGAGCATCATCTCTGAAAGAAGAGAGATGGATGGTATTTCCCTACCCCTGAGTGTTATTTTTTGCATATATCTATAGTATATAGCCCCTTCATACTTATAGGGAACCTCCCTTTGATGAGAGGAGAGATTTGTCTCCTTTTGATGTGGTAAACCTGCACATTTGGCTGACCAATCTTCCTTGTTGTGGATGATCAGACCTATTTTGCTCATTAGTATGCTGGTGAAAAAATATTCAGCCAACAAGTTTTTGGTGACTCCATTGGAGATTCAAACAAGTAGTTCCTAGCCTTATCCATTCACTCTACTATGGAAGAACAAGCAATTTGAAGCCTCAAAATTCAATCTAAAATAGGATCAGTTATTTCTCATTTTTATTCTACAATTTGGAAACACCACACTATACCAAAAGCCAGAGAACCTAAGGTGTTGTTGACCTGGTCTTTGAGTTGGTGTAACAAGGAAATTTTTATTTATTTCCTCCACAACCTCAAGTTCAACGATCTAGGAGTGTTCCTCCCATCCATACCAAGTCACCAATACAAGGTAGAGCTTCTTTTTCTACTATCACCAGAGCTTTACCTATACATACTCCACCTAGATTTGTTATCCCTACTTTTTATAATCCAATCATGGCAGTTCAAGGTCCTTGGGGCAACTCTTTTGGCCCACTAAATCTAACTCCACCCCTACATGAGCTTCTATGCAGTTCAAGGAAGAATTTCTCCAAATTCTTTGGTGATGGAAGAGTTCACCCTGATGAACACATTACAGCCTTCAGCATAGCCTATGGCATAATAGGCATGGAATTTGAGGACGTGGCAGTCAGGCTTTTTATGAAAACATTGAAAGGTGTTGTTGTAGACTGGTTCTACCACCTACAGACTCAGTCAGTGACTGATTGGAACACTCTTAAAGCTAAATTTGAAGTAAGGTGTAAGCCTGTAGAAAATGCACATGCCCTACTGGCCTAACTCACATAAATGAAGAAAGAACCTCAAAAACCTATGAGGGATTTCATTGCCAAGTTTGACAAGCTGAGGAATCAGATTCATATCATTGCTTAGCCTACACCTGAGAACCTGAAATGTTTCTTCATCAACTCATAGCTACCTAAAGTGACTTTTCTACTAAGACGTGTTGGCCACATAGACCTTGCTGCTACTCAGGACTTGGCTACTGAAGTAGAATATGACCTTATCTTGGTAGAAAAAATAAGGAGAGATCCTAACAGAGGTAAATCCTCTTCATCTTCAGAATACTCACCTACAAGCACTACTGATCCAATGGTGCAAAAATTGGCCAATGAGTTACTTTCTCTTAGAAAGAAAATGGTGCAAGGGATGTCATCTTCTCCTTCATACAGAGATATACCAAGGAGAACATTCCCTAATCAGGCATACCAAGGCAATGCTTCCAGGAATTAAGGGCAACCAAATCATCTTCCTCCCCCTAGGGAAAACTTGCCATTGAAGCACCTCTAACCAATTTAGTAGTGGGATACCTTGAAGTAGAATTAGATTTCTCTTTCCAACCTAAATTAAATCAAGAAAATGATGATAATCTCTTCATAGAGGGAGAAGAAGAATTAGCTGGCAACTCCAACATTGGTTTCTTGAATTACCAGGATGAACCCAGAAGTGAAGGTGAAGTAGCTAAGGGATCATATGTTGTGTTTACCTAGTCCAAGAATCAGTCAGCCCAACAAGCTAATAAAGAGAAGACAAAGGAGTGACCTCAACCATCAATCTCAATTGTTAAGTGTGGAATCATTCTACCCTTCTAGCCAAAGGATCTGATGATTTCTAAAAAGGTGAGTACCTCAATTGTGTCTTCACCTCCAATTTCAAATTCATAGACCAGTCCTCTCCCTCCAAAAAATCAAAAAGATGAACTCCCATCCTCTGTTCCCAGTTCATTTCAAACATTTTATTTCTCTACATTTTTTTTGCCAATTACATTCAGAAGAAAGAAGAAACTAAAGTTAAAGGTTTGGGGTTTATACGTTACCCAAATTAAGTTGCGCACCATATCCAAGCATTGTAGGAGCTCCACTTTAGATATGGAGGAAACACCTATAGATAAGAATAAGACTTAAATAAAGAGAATTTTAGAATATGATAAGGTGGACTGCTAAGCTACGCACTCGCTCTCGAAAGCGTAAAGCTCTGTGAGGGATGACAGTCCACTATTTAAAGCAAAGAAATTTGTATAAAATGAAATGATAAAAGACTTAAAGAAATGGAAAGGTAGAATGTTGTGTACCTATTCTCTATAATTCGTGAGTCTTAGAATGCTGGTCAAAGATTTTTTGTCTAGTTTATGGGCTATTTGAATAGGTTCTAGTTTGCACAATCACTGACATCGGTTAGGCTGCCAATGTCAGTAGGTAAATTATGCCGACGTTAGTTAGGTTGATGATGTCAGTAGGGGCAATAGGTCTTTGGATAGGTTTTAAGGTATTTTTGTGATGGATAGAGGATTCTAGGAGTTTAAAGGTTTGTGCAAGGTTGTGGGAAGATGAATAGGGTCTGAAAAAGGGCAAAAGGTGGAGGGTAGGTGTGAGAAGAGGGAGAGAATAAGAGGAAGGCTTTTCAATGCTTCTACGGAGAAAGTTAGATCTCTTTTACAGTATTCAAAAATAGTAAATAGAAACTAATTACCAAGTTATTATAAAAGTTTGAAATGGAGACCAGAATAATACCTAGATTTTTGGTGAAGACCCAAGGGTGTTAGGATGCTTATTCCTACTGTGGTTGATGTCAAAGACCTCGTACAATATTTTCAATCCAATGTCTAGAGTGACTTGTGCAGAGTTTATGTAGCCAGAGGAGCGATAATTGAATTATGATGCTTAGTCTCAGAGCGTGCGCATTGATCTGCCAAGAGGTGGGGGGGAAACTCAAGGTTAGAGCCTAGCTTATGTAACTGACGTCAGCGATCCCACCAACATCGATCGATAGTTGATCGACGTCAGTAGCTAGAGAATGGGTAAAAGGGCTATTTTTAGCTCTTTGCCCATTTCTCCATCTGCCAAGTGCATTTTCCATTAGAGAACGGTTAAAAGATGGGTTTATTAGGCACGAGAGTTAATTAGAGAGTTGAAATAGGTCTTAGGTAGTTAAGATTTGAAGGACTTAGTCTCAGGGTGACTCATGGGGTAAGAAATGGTCTTAGGGTGAGGTGTCTAGGCAAGGTGTTGTGGGGGGATGATTAATTTAAAATAAGTAATTTATTTTAAATAAATAAAGTATGGATTAGGAATGTTAAAGTTAGAAGGGGACCAAGGGGGGGTTGACACAATATTAGTGTCTACATTTGCCCCTTTTTGTCTTGTAGTTTGTCTTGACGAATTGCGAGACAAAAATAGATGTTGTTTGCCCCAGATATAGGATGAGGTATTCTCCCTCAAAGTGGGAGTCAAGGGAAGGTAATCTGATATCGGGTGCTAATTTGATAGGTAGTAGATGGGTAAGGTGAGTTTTGAGTGTGAACACTGCAATAGTTGAGATTGCACGTATACCACTTCACATGATAGGCAGGTCAAATTGTCGCAAGCAAGGTCGAGGAGTGTTAAAATCAAAGTAATCAGTCCTCAGCTTATTAGTGGTTGTTGATTGGGTTTAATGATCAAAGCTATAGCTCCAATGGTTGAGGAGGACTAAAATTGAAATAATTGGTCCCCAGCTTATTAGTGGTAGTTGATTGAGTTAAACGATCAAAGCTATAGCTCCAATGGTCATCATATTCCAAGTATCCTAGGCTAGAAAGTTCTCCCAAAAAACATTAAAATGTCACAATTATTGGGGATCAACTGGAGTGCGATCTGACAATAGGTGTGAGGGTCATGGACAATTTGCTAACTATTCATGAGGTAGCATATGCAATCAAAATAACCAAGGCATTGTTGTCTCAAAAGTGGTCTTAGTCTAAGGAGATAGTCGCAATCTCCAAGGTCATTTGTCGAGTCAAGTTGAGATATAAGTAATCTCAAATTGTTTGTGGGTTGTGGTTAGGGAGATGTACATGATCTCCAATGTGCCCCATGAGGAGTCTAAGATGACTTCTAGTGTTAGGGCTAGTTGTTTAGACATGATTTTGGGTGGTTGTAAAGAAAAACTATGTTTTGAGGTTGTCAACGTTGGTTAAGAAACTAATGTCAGTCATGTAGAGAGCATTTAACTACTGATGGTGGTGGAAAATTAGCTGACGTCAGTGGCCTAGGGCACAATTTTGCTGACATCAGCCGCTTGCCAAACCCGACAAAACCAGATTGGTGGCCCACCAAAAGTCATTTGTGACTTTTGAAGTGGTGAAAAAGTGAGCTCTAGGGTGTTTAGTGTGATAGAGACTTCTAGTTAACTGCGACAGTAGTGCTAGGTGTTAGGTTGTGAGTGGTGAGGAGTGTGGGTGAGTGTTGGAGTGTTGGAGAGTTGGGTAGGTTAGGTAGTGTGTTCTAGGTAGTTTTAGGAAGATTTGGGGGGTTTGGGGAGTCAAAATGGGGAAGCCTTAATTTTTAGGGCTCACCCCATTCGGCTCTAAGACCAAACTAGTCACCGACACTGGTAGTTTCATCGATGTCAGCTGACAAGTGACCGACATCGATCAGTTAGCTACCAATGTTAGTTAGGAGGTGCCATCATTAGCACTTTAACTGATGTCAATTGCTTGAAAATTTTATTTAGGCCTTAGAAAAGTTTGAGAATGATAATCTGGAGGGCTTAAGTCATGCCGAGGCACTCTCGGGTGTAGTGATGGGCATATAGATTTAGCTAGTTGGTCTAGTAGATACATGAATGGGTGAATGGTTGAGCTAACTTTAGAAGACCCCATGTTAACTAAGTGCTACCTACATAGCCCCTATTTTAAGGGCCTCAGGCCAATGTAGTTCTCCCAGAAGGGAAGAAGAGTCAAAGAGGTTGGTAGTTTATTTACTAACATTGTTGTGTGTGTATTGGTTGGATGCAGGCGAGGTAGACATTGATGCTGCGAGATCATCTCCTGACATTACTGACACAGATGCATCAAGACATTACTAGAGAGGAGTGGGCACACATGGCCGTAGTAGGACTAGGTGGGTTACGGTGATACTATCGAGTGGCCAGAGATGTTAGCCTGATGGTGGCATTGATTGAGCAGTGGGATCATACCACTAACACCTTTCACCTGCCCACTAGAGAGTTGATAGTCATAGTAGAAGATGTGTATTGGATTTTGCAGTTGCTGATACATGGGGCAGATATATATGTGTGCTCGAGAGAGGCGTACGATATTCACATTGTGACGTTGTTTGGGGAGCACGTTGCTGAGGTGACTTACCACTCAGCGAGTTTTACTTACGAGCCAGTTTATGATACAAATGAGGATTAACATCATCTTGCCATTCTGATGATGATCGGCATCATAGTTTATGTGCTTCTTGATGCAGAGGGAGGGAGATTCCCGATCGTGATGACTGGGGTTTTGGTAGACATAGTTGAGGAGCAGATAATTTTTGCGTTGGTTCCAGTCTTTTTAGCCCAATTATATAGGGAGCTATGGGGGATCAGCTAGTGGCAATGATATAGTTTGTGTGTGGGCCACCTTTTTCACTATTAGGCGTATGAGCACATAGTGGTCACGCGACCTCTCAGCCTCCCTGTAGTGATCCAAGCTGGCTTCAGAGTTGGTTTTAGATGGTGGCAAGAGGTCATGGTGTAGACTCATGTGGATGGCATTGTCTGAGACATTGATTATTACAGGGGGTACTAGATGCCCTGATCTCAGTAGACATCATTTGAAGGCCATACCTATTATATCTGACATTTAGAGATCAGGTAGAGTAGTTGGTTGGTGTGCAGAGCTTGATATGGGTGAGGGGCCAATGAGCTGGTGAGCTCAAGAGAGTTCCTATGGAGAGAGTATGGCACCAGTATGGGCTATTATAGGATGTGCCACCTACCTTCCCATAGTATAGGCAAGATGAAATTGAGGCACTACTCCCACTGCTAGAGGAGATAGAGTAGCCAGATTTTGAGGAGATACTCACAAGTATTAGTGTGGTAGATCTAGGGTGTACAGTGGCCTACTCGACTTGGTGGGCAGGTCAGTATGTAGGGGTTTTGAGGGACCACCTCCTGATCTACAAGCGATTAGCAGAGAGAGATGATACCATCCAAGAGAGAGATGCAGCACGAGCACAAGTGACAGTTTTATAGGGACAGGTTACAGTTTTGACAACACAAGTGGCTGCCTTGGCAGGGCAGGTTACTATGTTGCAGGGGCAGTTGGCTACAACCCAGGCATAGATATTAGCAAGGTAAGGTTTTAGAGGGCAGCGCCCTATTTAGCCACCACCATAGTTGCTGGTGTAGGAGCCAGTTCAGTCGACACCACAGCAGCCACCTCAGCCACAACCACAGAGTTCATTATAGGGTGTGGCATTGAGATTGATGGGTCCAATGCAGACTGTACCTGTCTCTAGGTACAACACTACATTGGACAAGATTTCATATTATGAGGGTGCCATCAGGTAGTTTCCTTAGATATAGTGATACTCTAAGATGTTAGCTGAGCAGAGATCTATGTCACGTGCTACTACCTCAAGTTCTCAGAAATAGTGATGGTCAGAGAGTAGAGATGATTGAGTGTTGTCATGAGCATGACCACCACCACCACTGCCATAGCCAGGAGGCATTTGTAGTTAGTCGAGATGTATATACCAGCCTGTGTGCCATTGACGTGAGATGTATATATATTTTGAGAGAGAGATATGTATATATATATATATATATATATATATATATATATATATATATATGAGATATTGACATGTTATAGATGTTTTAGTTATGTTAATATTTTTAGCGTTTTCCATATCTTCAATGATGCATGCTTAATATGATGAATATATGATGATGTTACAGCCTTTTCCATATTGTGTGATGGTGTATGTTGTAACATATGTGATGTGGTTTTTCATTTTTAACAATTTTCCATATTGGTGATGGATGTATGCTAAAAATGAAACAAGTTTATTTATGCTTTAACACTTTTTCATATTGGTGATGGTATATGCTTAACATAAATTGTGTTTGGTTGTTAGTTTCTATGTGTATTGTTTTCCATAGAAACTAATGTGAATGGGCTATAATAATTTATATAACACAAATTGATATTTGCATTAAATAAATGATGATGTCATGTTAGTGGTTTAGGAAATATGTTTTTGTTGTAATGTTATGGGCATGTGACGAAGTTGTGTAAGAAGTGAAAGACGTGTTACTCTTTCTTTGACAAGGATCATAATGATAACATAGATAGGGGTTTTTGTAAATAAAATCCCTATTCATGCATTACGTCATTGACCATTGATTTGTGTTAGAGACGTACTCGAATCACTTGACATTAAGTGAGCTCAAAATTCCTTGAGTATGTTGGGGTATAGGTCTGATTAGGTGATATGTTAAGATAGCGTAACCCTTTTTAGTAGGGATAACTTTGCCCCTTTTATAGGTGACTCTGAGAATGACTATAGGCAAGTCCATGACTTAATATTTTGTATACTGATCAATGTGGGGAGTCTACTTGGGGATGTTATTTTGATTTGTGGTCATGTGAAGCTAATTTATGTAGGAGGCTTCTGAGAGGGTGATATTTGTAGCAAAATTTGGGCATAGCCATCCTTCGAGGGAATGGTCTATAGTTTACTTTGTATGTTTTGAGTTCATTGAATAGTTGTTCTTTAAGGGAGCATTTTATTAATTACAACAATAATGCAGCTATCCTTCAAGGGAGCAATCTACATTTATAGTTTATGACTTTTTGTTAGGCATCCCAATTTTATGTTTTGTTTTCTTTTTTAACTTAACTTTTAGTCATGGACTAGACTATAGAGGTTTGGGGGTTTCCTTTTTATTAGGACAAAGCATTAATGCAAAAAGGGTTAACTAATGTTTATGGGAAAAAAGGGTTGAAAGGAATAGGAATGAGGATGACGAGGGGTTGCTCAAGGGATGAGCTCAAGTTAAACATCAAGTGAATGATTACTTGGTTAACAGTAGAATGGTCACAGATGCAATACATTAAGGGGCTCAGGTTGTGGCCGGCCTTCGAGAGAAGATAGATGATAAGTCCCTGATCCATACTTGTGCATTATGATATAAGGTCCAAGCCAATTAGGAGCAAACTTGCCTCGTTTGCTTCTTTCCATATTGGTCACTTGTTGGTTTTCTTTAAGGACGAGATCTCTAATTTTGAAATCTCACTCTTTCAGATTTTTGTTGTAGGCATGTTTTGGTCGATGTTAGAAGTGAAATTGGTTGGTATATTGTTGGCATTTGATGCAACGCCAAACATATTCACTGTAGTCTTGGTTAAGAGTAGGCCAATAATAGCCCAGGTGGAGGATGCATTGTGCAACAGAGTTACCGTTGAAATGTCTCTCACAAATCCCATCATGGACTTGTTTGATGGCATGAGATGTCTCAGTGGTGGTTAGGCATCAGAGAAGGAGGTCATCGAGACCTTGTTTGTAGAGAAGACCCCCTAGCATGGTGTATCGAGCAATACTCTTGATAAAAGCTTGCCATACATTACTAGAGAGATTAGGAAGAATGATAGAATATGTCAAGTACTGAACAAGTCATTTATACCAAACGTCATGTGGACTAGAGGGGTCAAGATTAATTTCTCTCGGAGATGCTGGTTGAGATGTGCCCAAGATAGAAATCTTGGGTTTTGTTGATTGAGAAGGATTGGCGACTGGATATGTCTAAGGGGTAGAAACCTTCTCTTTTCCTTTATCCTTTAAGGTTTGTGACTTGGTGGCCACATTAATAATGCTGATTTTGAATAAAGGGGGAGAAGGTGGTAGAGGGACCATAGTCTGATGATGGGATCTTGATGAAGGTGAGGAGGTTTGAGAGGCATGGGATGGTGTCGGTGGTTTGTTGAAAGGGTGTTCAAGAGGATCCTTAATAAAAAGGGTATCCTTTTTTAGATATTGATGAATGACAACTTTAAGAGCACAACAATTCTTAGTATCATGCCTAGGTGTGCGTTGATATGCACAAATTTTAGTGTCGTTGAACCAAGATGGTTTTGGTTCGAGAGGTTGGAATGGTTTAATGGGTGAGAGAGTGATGCTAGAAGACTGCAAAAATTATCGTAACAATGAAGTATAGGAACTCACTAATGGGTCTGTGCTTGTTGTAGTAGAGGTTGACAACTTCTATTTAGGAGTTGTAGAAGGAGTTTTTTGTACCACCTTTTTGGTTGGTGGTGTGGCCACTCGCGTAGATGGCACTTTCTTGATGAGAGGTGCCAATTTTTTTGGAGGAAGTATGTTTTTGATGGGTAAAGGGAGTAATGGAGGCAATTTGTTTTTGTTAGGTGTTGAAGTAGGGAGCACTCCTATTAAGGTGGAAGGGTGTGGGCCCAAAATAGAGGGCAATGGTGATGGTGGGGGAGGAGTTCTCCAATGTGGTTTAGTAGCCTTCTTTAATATGGTGTGAGGACCACTACTATGGGGGGCAAGGTTCAAATCTACCTTCACTTGTGGGTGAGTGAGGTTCGATATAGGGTGAACATCGAGAGATTTAACTTGTTTCAGCATGGTGGATGCCTGTGAGGGTTTGGGTCCAGATGTGGACTTTTGAGCTTCTAAATATTTAGAAGTGGAAGCCTAATCCTCATCAGAGACTTTGAGATAATTTGTCATAGAAGGGTTGGCAGTATGAGATGAAGCAGGATGTGTAAGATAAGGAGCCTTAAGTCACTCCCATAATGCCTCATGTTCTAAGTTCCTCGAATGGAGAAATCTTAAGTTTTCAGCCAATCGAGATAAGGGTTTAGAGGATGTTATGCGAGGCTTTATAATTGATCTTTTATAAGATTTGGGTGGTTGCGAGAGTGGAAACATGTTAGACGCAATGATCTCAAGCCAAAGGCAAGAGAGAGCCATTACCAAATCTTCTTCGACCAAAGTGGGTGAAGTGACAAGTTCTTCTCTTAATGGAGAAAGAATTGGAGAATTTGGCTCTTCGAGAGGATAGAGCACAGGGATGATCATGCCTTCCACTTGTGGTCTAAGGGCATGGAAAGTATGATCCTCCATTGGTAATAGGAAGGATGAGGGCGGGGCTAGTGGCGTTGGTATCGTCAAAGCATCCTCCACTATAAGAGAGGTCAAAGTAGACTCTCTTATGTGTGAAAGGGGGTGGATGGAGGACTATCCCCCATTGGTGGAGGATAAATAGGAGAAGAAGGTTCTTCTACCCGTGGTAGAGAAATAGGTTGACTAACCTCTTTAGACTGTGGGAGAGGTTGGTTAGGAATGAAAGGAGAAACCATGTTGACCGTGCATATATTGCACTCTTAAAGGTCATCAGCCATGGTATGAACATTCTTTTGACTTGGGGGATGGTTAGGGAATGGTGGCCTAAAGATATCTATGTTTTAGTTAGCCAGTGCATTTGTGTTATCCAAAACAAGATCCCTTTTGTCTAACATGTCCTGAATAACGTTCTTGAGGGTTTTGCAATTATCTATGTCATGACCCTTGATGCGATGATAATTATAAAAGTGATTTCCCTATACCATGCAGGGATGGCTCATGAGGGATCAAATTGGGGTGGTGGTCAGATTTGAAGGAGATTGAGGACTCCCTGCTTCACTAGTTTATCTAACATAGAAGTGTATGATTCTCCTATTGGAGTGTATTGACGTTGTACGTATCATTGTTGGAATTGTCTTGTGATGCTTTGTGATGTGGAGGGCTCAGATTGGTTAGTTGTGGTAGAAGATGATGATCTAAGTACCACAATATTTGCCAATCCCTTGGACTTGGAATGGGAAGAAAAAGATTTGGAAGAAGGGTCATTGGATTTTGTGTTGGTATTTTTACTACGCAATTTGACTCTATCCTCTTCGACAGCGCGGAGTTCAAGCTTTTAGGCCATGGTGAAAGCTTCATCAAATGTGTGAAATATTTGAACCTGCAAAGTGGATGAGATGTGCTTGGCACATGCTCTTGAAAAGAGATCAATGAGCTCAGGTTGAGGTAGTGAAAAGGAGAGTTGGTTGATCAAACCTCTCCAACGGGCAACGAAGTCAGCTATTGATTCATCGTCGAATTGTCTAATAGAATATAGGTCTGTGATGGAGACCTTTTTAGTGATGTTAATCGAAAAGTAGTCGATGAATAGCTGAGCTAGTTGAGTGAAGGTAAAGAGAGAGTGACTGGTAATAGAACTATACCAATCAAGGGTGGTGCCAAAAAGTGACATGGAAAATGTGCAAAGTAATAACACATCATCGTGTGTTATAAGGTAGCAAGCATGTCTAAACGCTCGTAGATGTTGTTGTGGGTCCTCTTTACTCTGAAAGCGAGTAAATTTTAGGAGTTCCCACTGACTAGGGTATAGTCGAATAGGGACCGAAGGGTGGATAGGTTCATTACAGATTTGTTCATATGAAAGAACACTCATTGAATCTAAAATAGATGTCTCAAGGTTGGACATCTTATCCATAAGCATCTTGATTAGATCGGCTGATAGATTGGCAGGAGGGGCACCCCCTAGGTTGAAAGGTACTTGGAAGGCATTGGGAGGGGCGTATGATGTACTTGGTTACATTTGTGTAGGTGCAACATATTGGTAATTCATCATAAGGACTGATGTTGAGGCCAAGGGAGCTTGTGCCATGAAGTTAGAGGGCACAACTTGACTAGATGTCACCAAGGGTGGTTGAATGGTGGTGACACTAGTTAAAAGATATGTAGTCACTCTTGTATTTATGG
Source organism: Torreya grandis (assembly GCA_037957365.1). Taxonomy (NCBI): domain Eukaryota; kingdom Viridiplantae; phylum Streptophyta; class Pinopsida; order Cupressales; family Taxaceae; genus Torreya; species Torreya grandis. The sequence goes on along the minus strand of JARHVA010002029.1, from coordinate 287,641 downwards.
GTGCAAGAGTGAGTGGGATAGAGACAATCAAGTTTTGGAAAGGTTTCCAACTTGGTTGAATTATTTGTGGTTGAGGGGGTACAAAAACCCCGATGGAGGTAGGTCTAGAAAAAGAAGGGGAGGCCAAATCTTGAACATTGGCTGTGGTTGGGTTACTGGTTGAGGCAATGGCCTGAGTGACCATAGGTTGGGTAACATATGATGTTTCTATTATTGTCGTTTCAACCAAGGAAGTTGGCATCCCATAAACAGGGTTACCTGAAGGATCTCGTGTTTGGCTTCTAGCGAGATAGTGTTAGAGAGCCTTGACATTGAGGTCAAGGAATCTTTCAAAGTCTTGATCCCCTTTGGAAATAATAGGAGGTTGATTTGGGGTAGGTTGGATAGGAGTATGCTTAGTGTCTGAAGTATACTCTATTAGATGACTTGGTATGGAAGGCGAAGGTGGGAGTGGTTGTTGCCTTGCGTGGTTAACAAGAGATTTGACTTGACTACGTGTCAAAACCATCCAAGGCAAAATGGGTTTAGGTTTCAAAAATTGTGTTTCAATTTTAGAAAACCAAAACTTGTGTTTAACAACAAGAAAGTTGGGTTTTAAGCTTGTTGTTTTGGAAAGAAAATTTTGTTGACAGTGACCGACGTCGGTTTACTAACTGATGTCGGTTATGAAATGTTGCCGAGGTTGGTGGAATAATCGATGTCGGTGAAGTTGGCTTGCCGATGCTGGTGGAAAAATTGATGTCAATTTTTGTGTAATTCTAGAAACACAGAAAACTGATAGTTTTTTAAGGAAGAAGAAATTCTGAGTTGTTTTTGGACCTCAAAATGATGTGACCTTACCAGCTCAAAAAATCAAATAAAAACAACAAAATAGATGATTTGGCAAGCAACCTCTAAAATGTTAAATTTCTAGGAATAAATTTTAGAGTCGTGGTGGCTTATGCCTTAGAAGAATGTGTTTAGAAATTGGGCTTGTAGAACAGGTCCTAAAGAGGAAGTCTATGGCTGGTTTCAAGTTATGTTTTGGTGCTCAAAAATCTGTGTTAGGTTTAGTACGTGGCCTAGTGCTGGGGCTTGCTCTCTTCACTTCATGAACCCAGAGCCGAGCTGGGCTACTTAGCCAATATATATTTTGCCTATAGTTTATACTCTGCCAGAGAATAGAGTGGGTCATCCTCTTGGTAGTGAAGTCCAAGTAGGATTGCTAGGAAGGGTAAGGTATCTACTAGGTGATGAAATCCTAGACGGGCCTTGTCTCAAGTATGTTTAAATATTTAATTTGATTGTGATTGTGATCTAGTTGTGTAACATTTGTGCACTACGATTTATTCATAATGCTTTTTTAATTATTAAGTGAGTGGGCTAAGTATGCATTCAAGCAAGAATGAAATGCAATAATTTTTTTAACTCAAATTGAAATGTTTTGTTCAAATGCAAACAATGGGAGAAGGGGTTAAGAGTATGAATTTTTACTACTCTAAGATGCAGGCAATAAGTGACAAGAAGAAAAATAAAGATGTTCTTTTTAACTTGTGCTAATGGTTTCTTTTCAAAATAAAAAGATAGAAGAAGGATGCAAGAAGAGAATATTTTCCTAATGCAACTATATGAAAATTTGCTTTTTAGAAGAATGAACCCAAGAAAAACTCTAGGGTCCCACCAGGCGTGCCAGAACGTTTCTCTAAGTTTTTTGATAATTATATTTAGAAGAAGAAGAAACTAAAGTTAAGGGTTAGGGGTTTGTACGTTACCCAGATTAAGTTGCGCACTGTATCTAGGCGTTGTAGGAGCTCCTCTTTGGCTATGGAGGAAACACCTATAGATAAGAATAAGACTTAAACAAAGAAAATGTTAGAATAAGATATGGTGGACAGCCAAGCTAAGCGCTCGGTCTCGGAAGCGTAAAGCTCTGTGAGGGATGACAGTCCACTATTTAAAGCAAAGAGAATTATATAAAATGAAATGATAAAAGACTTAAAGAAATGGAAAGGTAGAATATTGTGTACCTGTTCCCTGTAGTCCATGAGTCTTAGAATGCTGGTCAAAGGTTTTGTCTAGTCTTTGGGCTATTTGAATAAGTTTTCTGGTTTACACAGTCACCGACGTTGGTTATGATGCTGATGTCGGTAGGTAAATATTGCCGACGTCAGTTAGGCTGCCGATGTTGGTAGGGGCAGTGAGCTTTTGGATGGGTTTCAAGGTATTTCTATGGTGCACAAAAGAGTTTTTGGGAGTTTAGAGATTTGTGCAGGGTTATGGGAAGGTGAATAGGGTCTGAGGAAGGGCAAAAGGTAGAGGGTAGGTGTGAGAAGAGGGTAAGAATTAGAGGAAAGATTTTCAGCCCTTCCATAGAGGAAGTTGGGTCTCTTTTACAGTATTCAAAAATAGTAAATAGAAACTAATTACCAAGTTATTATAAAACTTTGAAATGGAGACCAGAAGAATACTTAGTTTTTTGGTGAAGACCCAAGGGTGTCAGGATGCTTATTCCTATTGTGGCTGATGTCGAAGACCTCGTACAATATTTTCAATCCAATGTCTGGAGTGACTTGTGCAGAGTTTGTGTAGCTAGAGGAGCGATAATCAAATTTTGATGCTTGATCTCAAAGTGTGCACGTCAATATGCAAAGAGGGGGGAAAACACAAGGTTAGAGCCTAGCTTATGTAACTAATGTCCACGATCCCACCAGCGTCAGTCAATAGTTGATCGATGTCAGTGGCTAGAGAATGGGTAAAAAGGCTATTTTTAGCTCTTTGCCCATTTCTCTATCTGCCAAGTGCATTTTCCATTAGAGAATGGTCAAAAGATGAGTTTATTAGGCATGAGAGTTAGTTAGAGAGTTGGAATAGGTCTTAGGTAGTTAGGATTTGAAGGGCTTAGTCTTAGGGTGACTCATGGGATAAGAAATGGTCTTAGGGTGAGGTGTCTAGGCGAGGTGTCATGGGGGGATGATTAATTTAAAATAAGTAATTTATTTTAAATTAATAAAGTGTGGGTTAGGAATGTTAAAGTTAGAAGGGGACCAAGGAGGGGGTTGACACAATATTGGTGTCTACATTTGCCCCTTTTTGTCTTGTGGTTTGTCCTAATGAACTGTGAGACAAAAATAGATGTTGTTTGCCCCAAATATGGGATGAGGTATTCCCCCTCAAAGTGAGAATTGAGGGAAGGTAATATGATATCGGGTGTCAATTTCTGTATCCAACCAACACACACACAATAACGTTAGCAAACAAACTACCAACCTCTTTGACTCTTTTTCCCTTTTTGGGAGAACTACATTGGCCTAAGGCCCTTAAAATAGGGGCTATGTAGGTAGCACTCAGTTGACATGGGGTCTTCTGAGGATAGCTCGGCCATTCACCCATTCATCTACCTAATGGACCAACAAAACAAACCTATATGCCTATCACTACACCCGAAAGTGCCTCGACATGACTTCGGCCCTCTGGATTATCATTTTCAAACTTTTTTAAGGCCTAAAAAACATTTTGAGGAAATTGACATCAGTTAAAGTGCTGATGATGACACCTACCTAATCGACATCAGCAGCTAAATGACTGATGTCAGTCACTTGTCGGTTGATGTCAGTGAAATTGCTGACATCAACAACTAGTTCAACCCTAGAGCCGAATGGGGTGAGCCCTAAAAATTAGGACTTCCCTATTTTGCAACCAAAACCCCCCCAAACCCTCCTAAAACTACCTTAAAAACTCTACCTAACCTACCCAACCTTATAATTAGACCTCCCCCCTTGATTTATTGCTAAAAACACAAAAAATAACAAAAATAAAATTCAATTCAAAAATAATCAAAATTCACAAAAACAACCCTACCTCATCTCATCATCACCGTCGAGGTGGTATAATAGGTGCCAGTGGTGGTGGTCCTCTCGTAGGGCCTCCTCCAACCTCTGCCACCTTCATCTACCTCATCTCCTTAATCAAATCCCTGGTGGCCCACAAATGCCTCCAAAACCTCTCACAACATTCCAAACTCACTCACACTCCTAACCACTCACAATCTAACACCTAACACTGCTGCCACGGACAACTAGAAGTCTCTATCACTTGACACCTCAAAGCTCACTTTTTCACTTCAAAATTCACAAATGAATTTTGGTGGGCCACCAATCTAGTTTTGTTGGGTTTGAGAGGTCGTCGACGTCAGCAAAACCATGCCCTAGGCCATTGACATCAACCAATTTCCACTGACATCGACAGTTAAATGCTCTCTACATGACCGACATCAGTTTTCTAACTGACGTCTGTCAAGATCTACCAGCTCTCAGAAGAGCACACATGATTACCTTTGTATAAGCAACTAAACACAAAATTTAACCAAAATGCACAAGTAACTAGAAATAAGAAATAGCACAGAATATGAGAGACAATACCCAATTGTATTAATACTCTTCCAGAAAAGAATTACAATGAAGAGATGCCACACTCTTCCACACCTTTCAAGCTTCCCACACCAAGTGTACAGTAATTCACCTTTAAGAGTTCACTCTCATCAATTATGATCCCAATACACAACTCAAACACAGAGTTGTTGTTCACCTCCAACCAGTCAGTATCACTACTACCAGTACCACCAGTAAGTGACAATCACTACCAGTCCAACCAAGTACTCCATATACTCCAAGTCTGAGTACACACCGTACTACAAGTAGATCCCTATGATCTTGCTCCTTATTGTGTTGTTGATCACCTTGATCCTACTGCCACCTGCAGATCAACCTAGTTCTGCACACCTACAAACCTAGACCTTGCACACACACACACCTACAAATCAACTGATATTACTTACCATGTAAATCTCACCTGATCATGCTATAATGCAGATCAACCTGGCCTTGCACACCTATCGACCTAGATCATACACACCCAGAAGAACCCTTGTCCTTGCCTCACCAAGTCCTTATGATTATCCCAACTAGCACCCCTATGGATTTTCTACCAGATCTTGCTCTCCTATAGATCTACCTGATCATACACACTTGGCACTGTGGCACTATGAGGAGCTAGCCTTTCTCTCTTCCCTTTGAAGGTGCTAACCTTGCTCTCTCTATCTAACACACTTTACAATACAACCCATGAGTCTATTATATAGATCTCATGCAAATAATAATTAGACTTTCCAATTACAATAATTAAAAACATAGCTCAAGACTAAAATTAGTCTTTACATGCAAATTGGCCATTCAACAAACTAAATGTTTGTGTAACAAATAGTTATGGAACGCACAAGCAACTGACATCAGTCCCTATCTGTCTGGAGGTGACCGATGTCGGCTGACTCCTGCCAATGTCGGTTGCCTTGTGCTCTAAATATGACTGACATCAGTTGATCATGCCAACGTCAGTTGCCCTTACACTCAGCAACCTCCTCCATGTTTGCATACAGTGAAGCTTTTAGCTCCACAACCTAACAATCTCTCACTTGGAGATAAATAGCTACACTTGTACCTGTACCTGTACATCATCTAATCTATTTCCTGGCTTGTATCCCTCTTCAAGTTCAACCTTGAAGACTAACCACCAAAAATCCTATGGTGTACCTCTTGTCATCTAAGTAACCTACTGCATCCGCATCTACAAACCCATGTAGAAAAGAATTTGACCCTGCATATCATGTCGACTTGCTATTGGTCCCTCTTAGATACCTGAGAATCCATTGAACTACACTTCAGTGCTTCTTTCCTGGATTGGCTCCAAACTTGCTGACAGCTCCCACTACGAGGGCAACCTTAGGTCCAGTACGCATATACTTAACCTCATCATGTGATTGGGGACACCGTTCTGTGAACTATCCATCCATAGGTGTGCTAACTGGTTCTGCATCTTGAAACTCACCACTACCTTAATCACACAATCATCTGGAGACAAAATTAACCTATGATCTTCTATGTCTCTAGAAAAAACCATGCCAAAAATTTTTGCTTTTGAATCTTTCCTGGCACACATCTGAGCTACTTTTACCTTTAGCTCAGAACTTCCCTGCATGTGTGACCCTACAACAAGCAAACACATGACATACAATAATAGGATGATGTTGCAATCATCACCCAACCTGGTAAAGTAAACACAATGGTTACACTGACATTGACTAAAGCCATGCTTTGTCATCCACCTGTCAAACCTGTACCACTATCTTGGAGCTTCCTCAAGACCATATGACCTGGCCTTCTATCTCACCTGTCCATTCACTCTATTCTTTCACCTAAGAATCCATTCGTCTCAGTGCTTTCATCCCAGCTTGAAACTTTACCAAATCTACCATTTGGTTCTCCAAGGAATCACATTCCTCATCCATGCCATGCTCCCACTGTTTCCTAGATTCTACCTGCATTGCTTCTTTAAAAACTTCCTGGTCCTTGACCATCAGTGAGCAACAAGTAGTGTAAAGAAGAGGAATAATGGATTTGAGGCTTACTTACCCTTTTAGTCCTCCATATGGGTGTTTAAAACACCTTGATAGCTTGCTATCCACCCAAAATCTGTTTTAGTGACTGTCGTCGGTCACCCCTCATTCTGCACTTGACCGACGTCGGTTCCATGCGACTGACCTAACTATTGATGTCAGTTCCCTGACTGAAAAAAATGTCTACCTATGTCTGACATCACTGACCTCCGTCTACACATGATCGACATTAGTTCTTGCCTGAATGCCGATGTCAGTTTTCTGACTGACATCGGTCTCTGTGTTTTCCTATGAGTGATGACTTTTCTCTGCGAGCACCCTTTGGATCAAAAACCTTGTCCAAACCAACCTTGCTCAACTCAGAATCATCCAACCCCTTACGCTGATCTCTAATCATCATCTCCTCCAAGAAAACCAAGGCTTTCCAGTTCTTAAGTTTGTCAAACACATCTGAATTCCTCTTAAGAGCATGCATCTCCTTCTTACTCATGTGACCAAGCCTATAAAGCCACGTCTTTGCAACAAAAGGAAAATCAGTAACATAAGTAGGTAGATAAAGAGTACCTACTTTTTTACCACCTACTAATTTAAGTGCATTCACTGTGAGAGTTACTATGCATCTCTCATCACCCAACATTCCTGAAATTAGACTCTTCTTCAAGACTGGGACCTGCATGACACCATTCAACACCCATATGTTGCATGTCTACAATTTCAGCCGTACTTTACCTTTGCCAACAATTTGACAAGGCTCACCAACCCAATCTAGGGTTGCATGGAAAGCAGTAATAGAATCAAAAAACCAAGATTCCACTTTATCCAAGGAACATGCAAGAGCAACCCGTGCATCAATACCTACAACATCTGCCTCTTCATTTCCTTCATGTTGATCTCCTACCAACCAGCAATCTTTTACCTGCCCTTTATTTCCATAATTTTGTAATTGATTATTCTTGCTATTCTCTATCATTCTTAGCTTACTTTCTTCTGCCATTGCTATACTCTCACTCCAACAGAAACCCCTGTGAGTGACCTGTAATCAAAAACCACTTAACACACTCTGAAACCAAGGTGTTAGTGAACCAAGCTCTACCACTTGTCAGTGAACCTGGCTCTGATACCAATTGTCAGGATCTACCAGCTCTCAGAAGAGCACACATGATTACCTTTGTATAAGCAACTAAACACAAAATTTAACTAGAATGCATAAGTAACTAGAAATAAGAAATAACACAGAATATGAGAGACAATACCCAATTATATTAATACTCTTCCAGAAAAGAATTACAATGAAGAGATGCCACACTCTTCCACACCTTTCAGGCTTCCCACACCAAGTGTACAGTAATTCACCTTCAAGAGTTTGCTCTCATCAATTACGGTCCCAACACACAACTCAAACACAGAGTTGTTGTTCACCTCCAACCAGTCAGTATCACTACTGCTAATACCACTAGTAAGTGACAATCACTACCAGTCCAACTGAGTACTCCACATACTCTAGGTCTGAGTACACACCATACTCCAAGTAGATCCCTGTGATCTTGCTCCTTATTGTGTTGTTGATCACCTTGATCTTGCTTCCACTTGCAGATCAACCTGGTTCTGCACACCTGCAAACCTAGACCTCGCACACACACACACACACACACACACACACACACACACACACACACACACACACACACACACACACACACACACACACACACCTACAAATCAACTGATCTTACTTACCATGTAGATCTCACCTAATCATGCTATACCAACAATCAACCTAGCCTTGCACACCTGTCAACCTAGATCATACACACCCAGAAGAACCCTTGTCCTTACCTCACCAAGTCCTTATGATTCTCCCAAGTAGCACACATGTGGATCTTTTACCAAATCTTTCTCTCCTGTAGATCTACCTGATCATACACACTTGGCACTGTGGCACTATGAGGAGCTAACCTTGCTCTCTTCCCTCTAAAGGAGCTGACCTTGCTCTCTCTATCTAACACACTTTACAATATAGCTCATGAGTCTATTATATAGATCCCATGCAAACAATAATTAGACTTTCCAATTACAATAATCAGAAACGCAGCTCAAGACTAAAATTAGTATTTACATGCAAATTGGTCATTCAAAAAACTAACTATTCATGCAACAAACAATTCTGGAACACACAAGCAATCCACATTAGTCCTTGTCTATCTGGAGGTGACCGACATTGGCTGACTCCTGCCGATGTTGGTTGCCCTATGCTCTAAATATGATCGAGTCGGTTGATCATGCCGACGTCAGTTGCCCTTACACTCAGCAACCTCCTCCATGTTTTCATACAGTGAAGCTTTTAGCTGCACAACCTAACAATCTCCCACTTGGAGATAAATAGCTACACCTGTATCTATACCTGTACATCATCTAATCTATTTCTTGGCTTGTATCCCTCTTCAAGTTCAACATTGAAGACCAACCACCACAAATCCTGTGGTGCACCTCATGTCATCCAAATAACCTACCGCATCCACCTCTACAAACCCATATAGAAAAGAACTTGACCCTACATAGCATGTCGACCTGCTACCGGTCCCTCTCAGATACTTGAAAATCCATTAAACTGCACTCCAGTGCTTCTTTCCTGGATTGGCTCCAAACTTGCTGACAGCTCCCACTACATGGGCAACCTCAGGTCCAGTACACATGTACTTAACCTCATCATGTGATTGGTGACACCATTCTGTGAACTGTCCATCCATAAGTGTGCTAATTGGTTCTGCATCCTAAACCTCACCACTACCTTAATCACACAATCATCTGGAGACAAAATCAACCTATGATCTTCCATGTCTCTACAAAAAACCATGCCAAAGAATTTTGCTCCTGAATCCTTCCTGGCACACATCTGAGCTACCTTTACCTTTAGCTCAGAACTTCCCTGCATGTGTGACCCTACAACAAGCAAACACACAACATATAGTAACAAGATGATGTTGCAATCATCACCCAACCTGGTAAAGTAAACACAATGGTTACACTGACATTGACTAAAGCCATGCTTTGTCATCTACCTGTCAAACCTATACCACTGTCCTGGAGCTTCCTCAAGACCATATGACCTGGCCTTCTATCTCACCTATCCATTCACTCTATTCTTTCACCTAGGAATCAATTTGTCTCAGTGCTTTCATCCTAGCTGGCAACTCTACCAAATCTACCATTTTGTTCTCCAAGGAATCACATTCCTCATCCATGCCATGCTCTCACTGTTTCTTGGATTCTACCTACATCACTTTTTTAAAAACTTCTTGGTCCTTGACCATTAGTGAGCAACAAGTAGTGCAAAGAAGAGGAATAATGGGTTTGAGGCTTACTTACCTTTTTAGTCCTCTATATGGGCATTTGAAACACCTTGACAGCTTGCTATCTACCCAAAATTTGTTCCAATGATCGTCGTCAGTCACCCCTCAGTCTGCACCTAACCGATGTCAGTTCCATGCGACTGACCTGACTACTGATGTTGGTTCCCTGATCAATGTTGGCATCTACCTGTGTCTGACATCACCAACCTCGGTCTACACATGACCGCTGTCAGTTCCTGCCTGAACATCGATGTCAATTTTTTGACTGACGTCGGTCTTTGTGTTTTCCTATGACCGATGACTTTTCCCTGCGAGCATCTTTTGGATCAAAAACCTTGTCCAAACTAACCTTGCTCAGCTCAAAATCTCCAACCCCTTGCACTGATCTCTATTTGTCATCTCCTCCAAGAAAACCAAAGCTTTCTAGTTCTTAAGTTTGTCAAACACATCTGACTTCCTCTTAAGAACATGCATCTCCTTCTTACTCATGTGACCAAGCCTACAAAGCCACGTCTTTACAACAGAAGGAGAATCAGTAATATAAGTAGGTAGATAAAGAGTACCTACTTTCCTACCACCTGCTAATTTAAGTGCATTCGCTGTGAGAGTTACTGTGCATCTCTCATCACCCAACATTCCTGAAATTAAACTCTTCTTCAAGACTGGGACCTGCATGACACCATTCAACACCCATATGTTGCATGTCTGCAATTTTAGCCGCACTTTACCTTTGCCAACAATTTGACAAGGCTCACCAACCCAATTTGGGGTTGCATGGAAATCAGCAACAGAATTAAAAAACCAAGATTCCACTTTATCCAAGGAACATGCAAGAGCAACCCGTGCATCAATACCTGCAACATCTGCCTCTTCATTTCCTTCATGCTGATCTCCTACCAACCAGCAATCTTTTACTTGCCCTTTCTTTCCATAATTCTATTATTGATTATTCTTGTTATTCTCTGTCATTCTCAGCTTACTTTCTTCTACCATTGCTATACTCCCACTCCAACAGAAACCCTTGTGAGTGACCTGTAATCAAAAACCACTTAACACACTCTGAAACCAAGGTGTTAGTGAACCAAGCTCTACCGCTTGTCAGTGAACCTAGCTCTGATACTAGTTGTCAAGATCTACCAGCTCTCAGAAGAGCACACATGATTACCTTTGTATAAGCAACTAAACATGGAATTTAACCAAAATGCACAAGTAACTAGAAATAAGAAATAACACAGAATATGAGAGATAATACCCAATTGTATTAATACTCTTTCAGAAAAGAATTACAATGAAGAGATGCCACACTCTTCCACACCTTTCAAGCTTCCCACACCAAGTGTACAGTAATTCACCTTCAAGAGTTCACTCTCATTAGTTACGATCCCAACACACAACTCAAACATAGAGTTGTTCACCTCCAACCAGTCAGTATCACTACTGCCAATACCACCAGTAAGTGACAATCACTACCAGTCCAATCGAGTACTCCATGTACTCCAAGTCTTAGTACACACCATACTCTAAGTAGATCCTTGTGATCTTGCTCCTTGTTGTGTTGATGATCACCTTGATCCTATTGCCACCTACAGATTAACCTGGTTCTGCACACCTACGAACCTAGACTTCGCACACACACACACACACCTACAAATCAACTGATCTTACTTACCATGTAGATCTCACCTGATCATGTTATACCACATATCAACCTGGCCTTACACACCTTCCGACCTAGATCATACACACCCAGAAGAACCCTTATCCTTGCCTCACCAAGTCCTTATGATTCTCTCAACTAGCACCCCTGTGGATCTTCTACCAGATCTTGCTCTCCCGAAAATCTACCTGATCATACACACTTGGCACTGTGGCACTATGAGGAGCTAACCTTGCTCTCTTCCCTCTGAAGGAGCTAACCTTGCTCTCTCTATCTAGCACACTTTACAATATAGCCCATGAGTTTATTATATAGATCCCATGTAAACAATAATTAGACTTTCTAATTACAATAATTAGAAATGTAGCTCAAGACTAAAATTAGTCTTTACATGCAAATTGGCCATTTAACAAACTAACTGTTCATGCAACAAATAGTTCTAGAATGCACAGGTGACCGACGTCGGTCCCTGTCTATCTGGAGGTGATCGATGTCGGTTGACTCCTGTCGATGTTAGTTGCCCTATGCTCTAAATATGATCGACATCGATTGATCATGCTGACGTTGGTTGCCTTTACACTCAACAACCTCCTCCATGTTTGCATACAGTGAAGCTTTTAGCTCCACAACCTAACAATGTCAGTAACCTCAAAACATAGTTTTTCTTTACAACCACCCAAAATCATGCCCAAACAACCAGCCCTAATAGTAGAAGTCATCTTAGACTCCTCATGGGTCACATTGGAGATCACATATATCTCTCGAACCACAACAAAATACACTTGAGATCACTTATATCTCAGCCTGACTTGACAAACGACCTTGAAGATCGCAACTATCTCCTCAGACCACGACCACTTTTGAGACAACTCTGCCTTGGTTGTTTTGATTGCCTATGATACCTCATGAATAGTTAGCAAATTTTCCACAACCATCACACCTATTATTAGATCATGCTCTAGTTGATCCCCAATATTTGTGACATTTTCATGTTTTCTAGGAGCACTTCCTAGCCTAAGATACTTGGAACACGATGACCATTGGAGCTACAGCTTTGATCATTTAACTCAATCAGCTACCACTAATAAGCTGGGGATTGGTTACTTTGATTTTAGTCCTTCATGACCATTAGATCTATAGCTTTGATCATTTAACCCAGTCAGCTACCACTAATAAGTTGGGGACTAGTTACTTTTATTTTAGCACTCCTCAACCTTGCCTGTGATAATTTGACTTACCTATCACGTGAAGTGGTATACGCACAATCTCAACTATTGCAACATTCACACTCAAAACTCACCTTACCATCTACTGCCTATCAAATCAGCACCTGATATCAAATTGCCTTCCCTTAACTCCCACTTTGAGGGGGAATACCTCATCCCATATTTGAGGCAAACAACATCTATTTTTGTCTTGCAGTTTGTCAGGACAAACCACAAGACAAAAAGGGGCAAATGTAGATACCAATATTGTGTCAACCCCCTCCTTAATCCCCTTCTAACTTCAATATTCCTAACCCACACTTTATTAATTTAAAATAAATTACTTATTTTAAATTAATCATCCCCCCATGACACCTTGCCTAGACACCTCACCCTAAGACCATTTCTTACCCCATGAGTCAGCCGAAGACTAAGTCCTTTAAATCCTAACTATCTAAGACCTATTTCAACTCTCTAACTAACTCTCATGCCTAATAAACCCATCTTTTGACCATTCTCCAATGGCAAATGCACTTGACGGATGGAGAAATAGGCAAAGATTTAAAAATAGCTCTTTTACCCATTCTCTAGCCGTCAACATCAGCTAACTATCGATCGACACCGACGGGATCACTGACGTCGATTACATAATCTAGGCTCTAACCTTGAGTTTCCCCCATCTATTTGCATATCGACGTGCACACTTTGAGACCAAGCATTAGAATTTGATTATCGCTCCTGTAGCTATAAAAACTCTGCACAAGTCACTCCAGACATTGGATTGAAAACATTGTACGAGGTCTTCGACATCAGCCACAATAGGAATAAGCATCCTGACACCCTTGGGTCTTCACCAAAAAGCTAAGTATTCTTCTAGTCTCCATTTCAAAGTTTTAGAATAACTTGGTAATTAGTTTCTATTTACTATTTTTGAATACTGTAAAAGAGACCTGACTTTCTTTGTGGAAGGGCTGAAAAGCCTTCCTCTAATTCTTACCCTCTTATCACACTTACCCTCTACCTTTTGCCCTTTCTCAGACCCTATTCACCTTCCCATAACCCTGCACAAATCTCCAAACTCTTAGAAACTCTTTTGTGTATCACAAAAATACCCTGAAACCCATCCAAAAGCTCACTGCCCCTACTGACATCGGCAGCCTAACCGACGTCGGCAATATTTACCTACCAACATCGATAACATAACCAACGTTGGTGACTGTGCAAACTAGAAAACTTATCCAAATAGCTCAAAGACCAAACAAAACCTTTGACCAACATTCTAAGACTCACAGACTACAGGGAATAGGTACACAATATTCTACCTTTCTATTTCTTTAAGTCTTTTATCATTTCATTTTATACAAATCTCTTTGTTTTAAATAGTGGACTGTCATCCCTCATAGAGCTTTACGCTTTCGCGACCGAGTGCGTAGTTTGGCAGTCCACCATAACCTATTCTAACATTTTCTTTGTTTAAGTCTTATTCTTATCTACAGGTGTTTCCTCCATAGCCAAAGAGGAGCTCCTACAACACTTAGATACGGTGCTCAACTTAATCTGGGTAACGTACAAACCCCTAACCCTTAACTTTAATTTCTTCTTCTTTTGAATATAATTAGAAAAAAACTTAGAGAAACACATTTGATATAATTGACCATATAAAAAAAACCAAAATTCAAATATCTGAATTTGAATTCCTACAGTCCAACCCTGATCAGTTGGATAAATTGGTTCAATGTGTAAAGAACCAAACCATCCCAACAAGACAAGAAGCTAAGAAGGTAACTCATGATCCCCCAAAGAACATGTCTATCTCAAACAACCTTGTCATTACTCCTCCTACTACCCCTAGAAAAATAGAGCCTTTCTATGTTTTCCTGTTTATAAACGGTCATAAGCTAAGTAATTGCATCATTGATTCTAGAACTTCAAACAATATCATGCATGCCAAAGTGGTAGAATCTCTTGGTCTCACATTAACCAAGACATTTGGGAGATGTTTCTCTCTAGAGAACAAACAAGTCCCATTGTTGGGATAAATCAAGGATGCTTAATTCGCATTTACAACGTTCCCAGACAAAAGAATCAAGATGACTGTTTTGGTGGCCGATGTCCTAGCATCATACGACATCCTTCTTGGCTAAAATTTATACAAGGATGATGGTGGTGAGTTTAGCATGGACTTATCTGAAGCAAGAATCTCGGTTAAAGGTGTCATGAAGAGGCTGCTCCCTAAGAAGGAAGTAAAATATGTGGTTACTTAGACATCAGCACCTGAAGCTCAAATCTTATTTGAGTCTTCAGGCATGGGTAATTATTTCTTAACCATAGAGGAAGTCTATGAAGTGCCTAATAAAACTTTAGAAAATGACAGTCTAAAAATTAGTTTAGACAGAATAATAGAAGATAGGCTAGAGCGTGGTACAAATGCAGAAGAATCACCCCTTCTAAGCAAGGAGAAATCTAAGGAAAAATCAGTTTCAAATGAGGTATGGATGCTGGAATTTGATGGCAACTATTCATCTACTAGTTCTAGAGCTAGAATTGTATTGATATCTCCTCAAGGAGATAGTTTTCCTTCATCATATAAGTTGCAGTTTAGCAAAACCAACAACATAGCTGAGTATGAATCTCTCTTACCTAGATTGAAGGCTACTCGTGATAAAGGCATCAAACTCCTTCATGCCAAAGGAGATGCTGAACCGGTGGTTTGTCAGGGGAGGAACCTGTACCAAACCAAAAATGAGAGATTGCACCACTACCATAATCTAGTCTAGGATCAACTTGAAAACTTTGATGCTTTTAGCATCTCTGCAGTTTTTAGGGAATTAAATGATAGAGCTGATGCTTTAGTTATTTCAGTAACTCTTTTGTTTTCTCACCCTAATTTTAAGGGAGACAAGTACACTATCAAATTGGTCTTTCAACCAAGTGTACCTGACAATGCCAATCATTGGCAAGTATTTAATGATGACCACCAAATCATTGCCTTCCTAGAACAAAAAGGTAGCTTTGAACATCTCCACTTTGAAGGCAGTGAATCAGCTCCTAAATCAAATTTAGATGCAGGTGAAAAATTCTTACAACTTAAAGGGAATAAAATTCCCAAAGGATTGGTTTCCCTTGAGAAGTTGTTTGACAAGCATGACAGGTTCATCAAACAGCAACAAATGGATTCAAGCTCTTCTCAAGAGTTTGATCAAGAAAATATGGGTACCAAGGATGATCCCAAGATGGTGAACATTATAAAGTGCTGCACTCAAGAGGAAAAGTTAAAGTTCACTTCTCTGCTCAGCCAGTACATGGATGTCCTAGCATACTCCTATGATGATCTGAAGTCACTCAGCCCTGATGAAATTTGTCATGAAATTCCTCTCAAGGATGATTTGACACCTTAAAAGTAAAAATCTAGGTAGTAAAATCCAAAGATATCAAGTACTATTTTATCCAAAATATAGAAAATACTAAATGCCAAGATAATCTTTCCAATCCATCATTCCACATGGATTGACAACATAGTACCTGTGAGGAAGAAGAATGGTTAAATTTTCCTTTGCATGGACTTCAAGAATTTGAATCAATCATCCTTAAAGGATAACTATCCTTTACCCATCATGGACCAAGTGCTTCAGACTGTGATTGGTTCTGAGATGTTATCAATGCTAAATGACTTCTCAAAATACAATCAAGTTGAAGTTGGTGAAGCAGACCAACACAAGACTACCTTCACCATGCCTTGGGGCACTTTGTATATCAAAGAATGCCATTTGGCTTGATAAATGTTGGCACCACTTTCCAAAGAGCAATGGACCTTGCTTTCAAAGATGAAATAGGTAAGTTCATTATAGTATGTCTTGATGACTTGACCATCTTTTCTAAGCATTGCCCTGAGCATGTGTGCCATTTGCAACAAGTGTTGGAATGTTGCCACTAGAATGGCATTTATTTGAACCCCAAGAAGTCTATCTTTGGGGTGATAGAAGGGAAGCTTCTTAGACACATTATATCTAGGGAAGGCATAAAAATTAACTCTGAAAGATTCAAGTCCATCCAAGAGCTTACCCTACCCACAAGTAAGACTACAGTTCACTCTTTCTTTGAAAAGGTGAATTTCTTATGAAGGTTCATCCCTGAGTTTGCTCAGAAGACTCACCATATTGTAGACATGATGAAGGGAAAGGCCACATTTAGGTAGACTGAAGAAGGAAAATTAACATTTTGAAACATCAAAATAGTGATTGCCAATGCCCCAATTCTAATTTATCTAGATTATACCAAGGATTTCATCATGTATAGTTATGCTTTTGAACACACACTTTTAGCCATTCTGGTTCAACAAAATGAAGGTGTGGAATCTTCCATATCTTTCATGAGCTATCCTCTCAAAGATCATGAGTTGAAGTATTCAAACATGGAGAAGCATGCTTATACAGTGGTCAAGGTAGTGAAGCACTTTCATTTTTACATCTTAAACTCATGAGTTACTGCTCTGGTTCTTGATACTATAATTAAATCCATACTAACTCAGTAGGAGTTTGGAACCAAAAAGGGGAATTAGATTGCTAAAATCTAGGAGTTTGATCTTATTATCAAGCCAACAAATCTTGTGAGGGGAAAGGGCCTCTGTCAATTGTTTGTTGAAAATAGACCTAAAGAAGCAAGGCATGAAGAAAAAGAAATAGAAGGCATGCCAATAGTCCTCTTTGTCTCCACCATGAATGAGTGGTATTCGAGTACTGTTTATTTCCTTACTTAGGGTGAGTTTCCTGCCTACCTATCTCATAAAAAAAGGAGGACTGCCAAACTGAAAGCTACCAATTTTATCCTCTGGGATAATGGCCTGTACAAGACGAGCCTTGATGGAGTGTTCCTTCACACGTGGATAAAGAGTAGCAGAACCAACTTTTGAGGTCCTTCCATAATCTGGCCTGTGAATGACATTTTTTTGCTCCTGTAACTTCTCACAAGATTCTTAGAGCTAGGTATTATTGGCCTACTTTGTTTCAGGTAGCATAAAAATGGATACGAAAGTGTGAATTATGCCAATAGTTCATGGGAAAACCCAAGCTAGCTGCTCTGCCTCTCAAGCCAGTGGTGATAGAAGAGCCATTTTAGCAATGGGGAATTGATTTCATTGGTGCTATGAACCCATCTTCAAGTGTTAGACATGATTATGTCCTCACAGCCACAGATTACTTCACCAAATGGGTGGAAGCAATTCCAACCAAGCATGCTACTTCAGAAGTAGTATGTGATTTCCTCAAGGAGAACATCATTTCTAGGTTTGGGGTCCCAACCAAGATTGTGACGGATAATGCTGCCTATTTCTCTTCTTATGAGATCACTCAGTTTTATTTTTACTATGGGATTACCCTCTCCCATTCCTCTGATTATTTCTCACAAGGGAATGGCCAAGCTGAATCAAGCAACAAGAACTTGGTGACCATCAGCAAGAAGCTAGTGAATGACAACCAACAGACATGGCATAAAGCATTAGTTGATGCTTTATGGGTAGATAGAATCATGCCCAAGAGGGTGATAGGTATGTCACCTTTCCAACTTTTGTATGGTCTCAATGCATAGATATCGATCACCCTAGAATTGTCAGCACTCAAATTGGCCAAGGTTGTTGAAGATCAGACATATGAAAGCTCCATTGATAAGAGGATCATATGCTTGAATAAGCTGCATGAGTAGAGAACTATGGTGGTGGACCAAATTGTAGCCCATCAAAGTCTGGTGAATAAATTTTATGACCAGAAAACAAAAGATCATGGTTTCTAGATTGGAGATCAAGTCCTGCTATGGGACAAAAGGAGAGAACCAAAGAGAATGCATGGGAAATTCAATTCCCTTTGGAGAGGTCCATTCACTATCCATGAGCTCAATGGTGAAAATAGTTTCCTATTAAAGTATCAAGATGGCACGCTCTTTTCTCTGCCTCACAATGGGTAGCATCTGAAGCACTTCAACTCTTGAAGTATCAAATAAGATCTTCTATACATATGTATATTTGTATAGTCTTTAGTTTTGTTTTGTGCTTTTTCTTTTCATTTTCATTTTTGGTGCCTTAATTTCTTGTTGGTTAGCATGACTCCATAGCCCAATGGCACACTTCAAGGCACTGGAGATTATGGTTTCTACTCTCCTCAGTTGTTCCAAAATTTTAACTGAAGAAAGTTCCCCAACTAGAGCTAGTTGTTGTTCCCAAAGTTTGTCACTCATTTTTGGGACAACACATGAACTATTTTTGGCCTTACAAGCCAAAACATTCTCTCTTCCCTTCTTAAAAATTGTTCTAAGCCTTCAAATTCTCTATTCTCAAAAAAAAATTTAGCTAAGGGACCCTACAGATACATTTCTACGGACTCTACAGGCTCAAATCTATGGACTCTATAGGCTTAAATCTACAGACTCTGTAGGATGATTTATATGGACTTGTTCTATGGACTTCGCAAGAAGAAATCTACAGAATCTACAGGAAGAATTCTATGGACTTGTTTTTATGAACTCTATAGGTGGAACTACAGACTCTTTCAAGGTTAGAGAAAACTACAGACTCAGTTTCTATAGACTCTATAGACTTAGTTTCTAAAGACTCTTTAAGACTAGATTCTATAGACTCTACAGGTTCATTTATATGGACTTCAAGGCTTGAAAACTATGGACTCTACAGGTGGAACTACGAACTCTGCAAGAAGAAAATCTATGAACTCATATTTACTGACTCTATAGGTTAGTTTCTACAGACTCTGTGGGTTAGAATCTATGAACTCTGTAAGCAAGAAATAGGTTCAACACTTAGCCATTTTTCAATTGAGAAGTCCAAAGGAAGGTCTTCCAAGAGCTCGAAGGACAAGTGCCCTTTCAGAGGGCACTCAGTAGCCAGAATGGACCTTTTCAACTCTTTTGAAAGGCAACCTTGGACGTCAGACAACCCTTGTAGAGGGCAGGTAGGGAGTAGGTGGACCATTTCAAAAGCCAAACGAACAAAGGGAATTCTTTCAGAAAAGTTCCTATGGCAAAAATTGTTAAGGCAAAAGTCCTTCAGACAAAATGTCTAAAGGAATTCACCCAGGAAGAAAGCTCAAAGAAATTGAAGCCTGATCAAAAGCAAGGGAATGAGCGGCTAAGGAAAGGAACATTTCCTTCGAACAAAATGTCCAAAGGAATTCCTTCAGACTTTTGTCTGAAGGAAAAGCCCAAAGTAAAATCCTGACAAAAAAAATTTCAAAGTAAAGCCAAGGAAAGATTTCCTTCAGACAAATTGTCTGAAGGAATTCCTTCAGACATTTTGTCTGAAGGAAATAAAGGATGAAGTTCACCGAAGAAACAAAAGGCCACCTAAGGAATTAAAGCTTGAAGGCTGCCCGAAGGATCTTGAAGGGTAGGTACCCTTGTGGGAGGCTCTCACCAAGAAAACCAGACCATTTCTTAAGATCTCGAAGGGTAGGTCCCCTATAGGAAAGGATAAAACAAGAAAGTTGAAGGAATTACCAAGGAGGATGACGGGCCCATAGACATCAAAGTTGGACATCGCGAACTAGCCGTTGGGATCCAGACATCTGGTGACATCCCCATAGAAATCAAATTTAGGGCAACAAACTAGCCTTTGGATTTCAAATGATGACGGGCCCAAAGACATCAAATTCTGGCAATGAAATAGCTGGTTATCTTTATAGGCTTAAGTGTAGATCTGAATGCTTTCAAAGGCCTTAAAGCCAAGGCCAAAAGGAACAACCACTAAGAGAAGGAACTGAAAGAGCCAACAAGGCTGAGGATATAGCCCTAAGAGCTCAAATGCCAGGAAAAGACAAAATCAAAAAGGGGAAAAGATAGCTTGAGGGCTCAAATCATAGTAAAAAGAGGGAAAGGCCAAAATATCTATGCAGTAGTTATTCCAGTAGGTGGAATAGTCCACAAAATATATATTTGAGCCCTTAAACATTGAATACATGACTTGTTTGTCTCCCTAGGAGTAAAGGCAAAGTGGATAGCTACACAGACATGAGGGGATAGACCAGATGACCCAGACCCAAGAGGAGACATTTGAGGGGAAGTAACATGCCATAGTTAAGGTGGCTACTTATTATAGCATGTTTCTTTTGGACAGAACTGAAGACACATTCAAAGCATTGAATGCAATATGGGTCACTCCATGGAACAAAGCACCAGGTGTTTTTGGGCTACTATATCATGTAAATCCCTACTTTTTGGAAAGGAGATATTTTTGATAAAAGAATCAAAACTCTACCAAAATTGAGAGGTTATCACTGATACTTTGAGCTCAAGTTATTAATCATATTTCCTTCTTTGAATGAGAAAGCAAGTTACTTTCAGACTTTGTGTTGTCATAGCTTGTGTCATTTAGGAGATTGTTCCTATGTCTATCTTCTGAATTTGTTCTTGTCCATTGGATGAAATAAGCATAACTTTTGGAGATAATTAGGAAGGTGTCCTGAAACCAACTGTGGGAAGACTTTGTGCTGCCTAGAATTGCCTTTAGTGTGTTTAGTTGTTTTCTATTTTCTATGTGAAGGACCTTGGGATGACTTTGTGCCCTCATTATTCTTCGTATCTCACTCTTTGGGAAGTTGAAGTGGAGACTTTGTGATACACTTCATTCTACTGGTTATTGTACCCTTATACCAGTCACTTGTCACTACCTGAAAGAACTCTTGCTATTTCCTCCTGTAAGACCACTTCTGAAAGAAGAGAAGTGCCTTTAGTGTCTTCACCAAGATTTCTCCTTTGTCTGTGAGCATCATCTCTGAAAGAAGAGAGATGGATGGTATTTCCCTACCCCTAAGTGTTATTTTCTACATACATCTATAATATATAACCCCTTCATACTTATAGGGAACCTCCCCTTGATGAGAGGAGAGATTTGTCCCCTTTTGATGTGGTAAACCTACACATTTCACTGACCAATCTTCCTTGTTGTGGTTGATCAAAATTATTTTGCTCATCAGTACGCTGGTGAAAAAATATTCACCCAACAAGAATCATGTCATAAATGCATCATTTCCTTAATGAAGGATTGATTGGTTGGATCGATCAATCTTAAGCTCTGTGTAATCATTCATAGGTTTTTTCTATTTCTTCATTTGTCTATTGAGAACATATTAAATGCAGGACTTTGATTTCTTTCTTCATGCCAAGTCTAACCATCAAGATCCTTTTTGAATCTCACTATTTCCTATATAATCAAATTTATTTTTCTCCTTTTGATTATATTTGATATGCTTGATCTTTAATCTTTCTATTTTGTCTTTAAACTCTATCATGTTGATGTTATCTCATTTCTTTCTGCATCTTTGATATGCTTCCCCTTCATCGATCTCTTCAAACTTGCTCGATATTTAATCTCACCTTGATACTTTGGAAACATTGTGAGTGTCCTATAATTCATCTAAAATATACTTATAAAACTTTTTAAATGTCCACTTTCCCTAGATAAATTCTTCAAAAGAATTCGTCTATGCTTGTTTCTGTAAATTTTTGCTTTTTCTTAGTTTTTTATAAGAAAAGATAGAAACACAAGATGAAGGGTGTGTACTTGGTAAACATGTGATCATTGATGACTAGATGAAGAGAGAATCCTTTTTATCTTGTAAGGAATACCTACAATAAGACAACACTACCATAAGCTTGTTGGTTAGACAAAGATGCAGGGTGGACCGCCAAGCATATGCTAGATTCAATAATCTAGAGCTTCCTTGGATGGTTGTCAATCCACTCCCATAATAAAAAATGAAGATGATAAAATAAAAGAAAGGTAATTTCATTTACATTAATGATAAATTAAATTCTAAGTATAAAAATAAATGAAATACTTATTCAAATAAAAATGACTAAATCTAGCACATGCTAAAACTAGTCAAGGTAAGGCCATAGTTTTGGGGTTTGGGTAAAATGGTAAGGGTTAAAAGGATTATTTTTTCAGATTGGGTAAATGATAAAGGCTTAAAATAGATAAAATGGTAAATGGATATATGATTAAAATAAGATAATATGTCGAGTGTGGCAAAGAGGTGAAAGAGGTCAAGTGAGGAATATGGCAAAGAGGCAAAATGGCATAAAGGGGTAAAAGGGTAAATGGTAAGATGAGGAAAGGATGAAGACAAGAATGGTGAAGGAAGTGAAAAGGTTAATGGAAGCGAGGACAAAAGGAAATAAATAAATAAATTTAAATAAAAAAATAAAATATTACATCAATGTTTGTAGATGCTTATTGATGAAGATGGTTTGTTGAAGAATGTTGATGAAAATATCTTGAGGCAATTTTGGTAGAGCTTCATTACTTTGAATTATTTTCCTCCAAGATGTGAAAGAGTAATTACCTCCTTGAAATTTATGAACACCTGCAATAAAATTTTGGCAGCAATACTCTAACTTTTCCACCTCCTTCTTGGGTGAAGGAGGGGGACGGGGAGGAGGGGGGTTGTATTTGTAGTTTTTTGTGAAGAAACATGCCAAAAGAGGGCATCTTGGAATTATGGAACATTTTTCCCCAATGTCAAGGATGGGGTTGGTGGAATATTAATATGGGTCTTTTCAATTCTCCCTACCTTGCATGAAAGTTCAAGTTTAAAATGAATTTTGCACATGGTTTGAAAATGGGACCAAAGACTTTGTTACACCTTTATTTGTCCTCATTTATGACTTTTAAGAGGTCTCCCACCAAATATGGTGCCATTTTTCAAGGTGGAATGTGTGAGTCAAGGTGAGGTGGGTAAATATTAAAATTTTGGTTGATAAGTCTCTTATTGGGGCTAGGAAGTCCAAAATGGGGGCTCTTTGTCTCTCCCAAGGTGTGAAAGGGGCAGGTAAGTCAATTTTGAAGCCTATTTTCATGTGAAAATACAAAATCAAGTCAAATGACTTACATTTGAGGATAAATTTGAACCATTTAATTTTAGAACCCTTGTGATGCTTAAATGAGGTCATTAATCATCTTGGAAGAAGGGGCTAAAGGTGGGGTACCAAGCCATGTCACTTTGCCACATTATTTTACCATGTCATTTTGACATGTCACATGCCATGTCATTTGTCATGTCATATTCCATGTCACATACCATGTCATTTTCCGTGTTACTTTCCATGTCATATGCTATGTCATCATGAATAGTGAAAGTGGATCCTATAGTGAATAGTGATGGTGAATAGTGTTTCATGAATAGTGTTTTGTGAATAGTTATTTCAAAAATTATTTTTGAATGGTGTTTTCAAATAATAATTTTTGAATATAAATGGGTTGAATAGGGACTTTGGTTAATTTAGGATGGTGGTAGAAGGGGTTAGGAAGGTTTGAAGAGGATTTAAGGTGGTCCTGAGGCATTTAGACACCTAGAACTACAAGTGTGCAGTTTTCTAATGTCTACATTTTACCCCTTTTTGTTATGTGGCTTTGAATTAACAAGTTAAAAAATAAAAATAGATTATTTGGTTGAAGGTCAAGGTGCCTAGAGTATGGGAGGAGGTTTTCCCCTTCAAATTGAGATTTGATGAGGAGAGGTTGAATCAGGTGTATGTTTGATAAGCAGTTGGTGGGGAAGCACTAAGTGGTGCCACAAGGTAGTGAGGCATGTGAGATGCCAATAGGTGCATAAAATGTGATTAAGCATGGTATTCAAGATTGTGTAAAGATAAAAGCTACCAACATTGGTAAAATAATTTTAGTGGTAAGAAGATAGGTGACCAATAGACCACATGACCGTGGCTGGGTATAGTTGTTAGCCTTTATAACAAAAGGGGGGATGTTTGTGTGGGTATCCAAATTTAGGAGTGATCCCATGTGTGGGTAACTGAAATTAGAAGTGATCTCATGTAAAATACCAATGTTTGGTTCATGTACCAGGTGGTGCAAAATATTAAATTTTCAAATGTTCAACATGACAAAATCGGTTGGCATGGTCAAAAATTGTATGATGAGAGCATCGTAAAACATGAAAATAGGTCAAGTCAAAAATAGCCAACATTAGGTTAGATGTGGGAAAGGTGGTTGGGTGGTTAGAATGGGGTGGCCAAGTGGATTCCATATGCACTGGTCAAGTGGACACTACCCACATAGCTCTATGGACATAATGTCCAAAATGAACTTTAGGCCAATGTAGTTTGATTAAAAAGATGGCTGATGGCTTGCAAATTAGATGCCCTGATTTGAAAGACCACAAAGTTTAGGTTAGGTTGGTTGGATGCAAAATTGGCAAGAGGTAAAAATTGGTTAAGGTTGGTTTTGGTTTTCTCATGGTTGATGGTGAAGGAAAGGAAAGGGAAATGTTAATGGCCGAGCTACTCATAAGTGGCACCTACATAATTCATGGACATCAGGCCAATGTAGTTCAAAACAAGGGTTAGGTTAATGGTGTCCAAGTGGGTTGCCCTAGTTGGATGAACCACATGGGTTGTTTTGGGCTAATGGTAGAGGGTTTTGTAGCATAGAGGTGTTAGGTTATGGTGAAGGTAATGGTGAAAGTACCTAGTGTAAATTGGTGAATAGCTACCATAATGATCCCACATTTAGTAGGATGAGAGGTGTGGATGGGTAAGGTAGGGTAAAAAAGAAGGGAATACCAGGCCTAGTAACATAAAGTTGTGCAAAGGTAGGAGTTTGGAGATAGTGTTTACAATTACGAGCTGAGTTTTAGGAGGTGGGGATCTATCTGGATATGAAAAATTTTGTGGCTAAGGTTCATCACCACTATGAGATAAGTTTAAGGGCATTAGTGAAGTGATGACCTACAAAGAATTTTTTTGATGGTCAAGTAGATTCTACAAGTAAAGAAGTTAGCAGTGTGGTGAGTGACAGAGGATGGACCTTGCCTAACCCAAGAGCTGCATGAGTAGGCTAGATAAATGGTGGCCATGTCTACATCCTCTATCTTAGCTCCATAGAACCAATTAATTATTGGATTTTCTAGTTTGGGCCTAACCAACTAGAGGCTACATGGCTGGGAGAAGATGGTGGTTTCCTTGTTATGAATAAACATTCAGCTGACACAAAAGAAAAGACTTCCATGTTCAAGTAAACACTACCAATGTTTAAGGTATGATGCTTTTAGAGCATGTGGTAGTTGTAGGATCAAGAGAGAAAAAGGGGAAAGAAGGTGAATGTATCATTGTAAAATACCTAGAGCAAATTATGGTTCTCACTCTATGGGGATGAATGTGGGAGAGGAGAATAGAGTATACCCTTTAGTGGTTATTTAGACAGGGAATGCTATGGATTAATTAGAAGGATGGTTGAACATAAATCCAGAGTCACCAGATAATTGGTCTAATGCATAGGTAGGAAAATAATGTATGCCTATGTGTTAGACAATGCATGTGTAATCTAATAAAATATTGCATGTGTCATGTGACTCCTTGCACCCTAAATAAAATATTGCATAGTTTGATGTAAACATGTATAAAATGTGTTGGATGTTGCTAGTTGAATTTTATGGTTATGGTTATGATTGGGTGGATACTTATGAATGTTATGGTGATGGTTGTTGTATTCTCACTCAATGTAAAAGGAATTACTATTATTGTTACAATGTTAGATGGTAAAAGTTACGATGAAAACATCAACCAAGCACATTAAGATGAGAATAGGGCATGATGCTTCATTTTTGGCAAGGATTAAAAATATAACCAATGTGGGATTGGCTTAATGAATATAAGCCCTTTAAACATTATGCATGAATGATCATTAGTTGATAAAAAAAAATTCTTGATCATAGGGTGTCAAGTAAGCTCTAAATCCTTTGATTTATAGATAGTCAAAAGGGAAAATGGGTGATAGGTTGTGTGAATGGTAATGGGTGATATGTATGATAACCTCATGTGAATTAGTTTGCCCCTTCTATAAGTGACCTAAGAATGGTATTAGATAAGTCAATGTCATATGCTAGATGTAGAATGATCAATGCAGGAAGTCTACATGGGAAAGCTGATTGCAGCTTCCAACTTATTATGTTGCTTGAGGGCTGATTGCAACTTTCGAATTGGTTTTGAAATTGGGCCTTTTGATTTCTTGTTGTATATGGGAAGTTGATCGATACAGGAAGATTCCATGAAATTTCTCTACTTTTGACAAAGTTGACTCATCCATCCTTCAAGGGATTGGTCTAAGCTTATTGGCTTTGTTTTAATGTTCTTGATAGATGTCCTTTAAGGGAGCAATCTACCTTACATGTGGAAATTTTATTTTTGTTTTTGGGCAGCTGTCCTTTGAGGGAGTAATTTGTAATGCTTAAGATATTAACCAAATTAATTTTTTCAAGATGAAATGTATTTAGACATGGACTGGTTTAATTAGGTTCAGAGGTTTGCCTTTATAAGGGGAAACCTTTACACAAGAAGGTTAATTATGTGTGAAAGGGTGTGGTTTTGAGAGATAATGACCATGGGATTCCATCTTGTTAGAGATGAAAATTATCCATGAGAACCATGCTATGGGTAGAGCCATGGCACCTAGATTTAGGATTAGGCCATGACTATCATGGTTAATTACATGCTTCTATATTGTAATTAATTGTCCTCAAAAGGAGAGGAGGAAGGATGGTGAAGGTTAAAATATTATAATCAAGGGATGAGCTTAAGTTAGATAAACAGGTGAGCTTGATCCTTCTTTAAATAAAATGTACACAGATGTGAAGCATTGAGAGGCTTAGGTTCTGGTTTGGCTTTGAGAGAGGACAAATGATAAGATCCTAATCCATACTTATGGTTTATGATGTAGGGTCCAATCCAATTGAAAGCAAACTTGCCTCGTTTACTCTTATCTATGTTAGTCACATGTTGGTTTTCCTTTAGGATGAGATCTTTGATATTAAATTCCAGAGGTTTAAGGTAAGGTTGGTTAGTTTTGATGGAAAAGAGTAATCTCCAATAGTTCAATGGGAGAATTTGAATCCCAAATAGGTTAGGTGGTATCCAAATGTGTTCTCCCAATTTGATATACCATTTGGTTCAAGTTGGGTTGACATATAGGTTTGGTTGATAGGTTGAGGCAAAAATCCAAGGGTTAGTTTAGTTAATGGTTAAGGTATGGTTGAAGTTAATAAATAGTTAAATATTTATGGAAGGAAAGTTCCCCTATTTTAATCTTTGCATGGGTGGGAAAAATATCCCAAAGTGAAGGTGTTTATGGTTGGGTTCGATTAGAATGTTGAGGTTTTGAAGGGTATGTGTGTGGAATGAAAATTTTAACCTTTCCCCTATCTTTTTGTTGGCCCTAAGAGTGGGTAACCCTACATATGGTATGGATAAAAGGAATTGTTGGTTTAGCTTGTTGCTTTAGTTCCTCCTTACTCTTAGGTGAGAATGGGGGAATAGGCAAGTGTTGGGTGGGTTTGGTTGATGGTTGGGTTGGTAATGGTCTCAACAGAGCTTCATTTGATAACATATTATCCTTGTCATAAAGCTAGTGGATAATGGTTTTAATAGCCTTGCAATGTTCTATATAATGGCCAAGTATCCTATGGTAAGAGGACACATGGTGGTCATTGTACCATGATGATTTTGGGGCGTGAGGGTTTGAAAGTTTTGATAGGGTCAAAAGGTTTGATAGGTGGTAAGGTTTAGTAAGAGGTTTTGCAATAACCTTTGTAAAATGGTTGAATAGGATTCATGCAAAGGTGTTGGAGGTGATAGGTTTTTAGTTTTGGGAGCCTTCCTAAAATTAGTTTTTACTGTGGAAGTTATGGGTGGTGGGGTAGTTTTGGTTTGTCAGTTAGGTTGGGCTAGCTTGGTTAAGGGAGGTTCATATAATAACATATTATCCTCATATAAGTTATGAATGAGTTCTTAGACATATTTTCAATGCTCTGTGTCATGTCTAGGTGTCTTATGGTATGCATAGACTAAGCTAACATTAAACCATTTTGGTTGAGGACATGAAGGGTTACAATTTTTGATAGGTTGGGAATGTTTGAGAGGTGGTAAGGTTAAGGAGGAGGTTTTCAATAAACTTCAAAGAATGGTTGAGTATGACTCCACTAAAGGTGGTAGGGGTTTGGTGGTTTTGGTTTGGGTGTCAAGATAGAATATTATTTGGTGATAGGTGATTTTAAGTTGGTATGTTTTCTTGATGGCTTTGGTTTAGGTAATATGGTTGATGAGTTAGAAGGAGAGGATGGTATGGTAGGTAGCTTAGGTATTGCCGGTGTTGGTAGGAGAGATGTTTTAAAAAGGAAGTGTGATGGTGTAACTAGTAGAGGTGGTAGATTTTTGGTATAAATAATGGGATTTATGCTCAAGGTAGAGGGATGAGGACTCAAGATGGAGGGCAAGGTTGAAGGAGGGAAAATTTAGGATTTTAGATTATTTTGTGGTTTTACCACCTTGATTGTTTTTGTTGGTTTTGAAGGAGGTTTAGCCACTTTATTTGTTTCAAGTGGTTAAGGGTTGGTTAATTTAGTAGAGGTTTTAGAAGTGCTAGGTTGGTTCACCAAAGAAGGGGTTGGGGGTTCTAGTTTGGTTTTCTTACCCTTGCCTTGGCTTGTGATAGAAGGTTCCATAATTAGAGGTTTAGTGGATGAGGCTATATTTTATTTTCTTTTGAGATAGCCTTCAAAGAGGGAACAAATGGTTCTATAATAGGGGAGATAAGTGTGGAAGCTTATATTAAAGGTTTGGGTATGGTTACTTCTTCTATTTGGGTGTTTAAAGGGGTAGAAGGTAACTCTACTTCTTTCATAGGTGAAGGGGAATTGGTGGGTTGATGAGTAGGTTCTTTGTCATCAAGTGTGTCATGAACCATGTTGATGATATAGGTGTTGGGAGAGCATTTGGCATTATTTATCTCATTTTTGGTGGGATAATGGTTTTGAAAAGGCTATATGAATATGTCGAGAGCTTGATTTGGTGGAGCATTAGGGTTATCTAATCTAAGCTCCCCCTTATCGATGAGGGATTGGAAAAGATTATTAAAGGTATTACATCTATTAATATCATGCCCTATGACCTGATGAAAGACACATTGGTCATTTCCATTATACCATCCTGGCATGGGGTGAGAAGGATTAAATTATTGAGGTGGTTTAATCAGTGGAAGTTGAATGATGTTGGTTTTTAACAATTTTTTCCAAAATAGAAGCATATAGTTCTCGAAGTGGAGTTGATTTCTTTTGATTATTAAACATTTGGTTTCTTCAGTTTGAAGGATTTGAGGAATTATAGGTTTGGTTCCTTGAGTTTTGTTGGTTGGTAAATGGTGGAGGTACGACTTTGAGGACAATAGCATTAGCAGTCACTTTATTCTTGGTATTGCTATTGGTTAGGTTGTTGGGTTTAGACGAAGAGGGCTCATTGGGTTTATAAGTTAAGTTTTTATTTTTCAAATTTAACTTCCATTCTTCAATGGCTATGTTCTCTAGTTTATGAGCCATGGTAAAGGCTTCATCAAATGTCTAAAAACTTTGGACATGCAACATGGAGGAAATGTGTTTTGCACATGCTCGACCATAAAGCTCTATGAGTTCTAGTTGATTTAAGGGGAAGGAAAGTTGGTTTATTAAACTTCTCCAATGAATGAAAAAGTCAAAAATGGACTAATCTTCATATTTATGAATATATTAGAGGTCAATAATGGAGACTATCTTGGAGATATTGATTGAAAAGTGTTCCAAGAAAGTTTGGTCTAGTTGAACGAAGGAGACGATAGAATGTTTAGGCAAGGAAATATACCAATCTAAGGCCAGTCCTACTAGAGACATGGGGAATGTGTAGAGAATCAAGGAGTCATCATGGGTAATTAGGTAACATGAGTGCTAGAATTCCCTAAGATGCTACTAGGGGTCCTCCTTATTTTGGAACTTAGTAAATTTTGGGAGTTCCCATTGGGGAGGGTAGGCATAGATTCAAATAGATAGTTGGATGGGTTCATTACATATTTGGTCATAGAAAAAATGAAGATTCAATATTGTTAACTTTGTCAATTAACATCTTGACCAAGTCAGTTTGGGGTTAGGTTGGGGGAATGGTAGAATTGATAAATTGGTAGGATGGTTGGGAAAAGGGAATATGGTGGTAAGAGGTTGATGCTTGTTGAGGGGGTACCCCATAAGAACTTGTGGGTATGAATGAAGAGGTAGGGGTAGATATATGGCTTTGTGGGTTAGCCACATATTGATAAGAGGTGGAAGTTGTTTGTTGGGGAATAGTTGTGGTTGGGGGAATGGATGTATGAGAGGGTTGGGTTTGAGAGATTACCTAAGTTTGGGTGGGAGGAAGTGTTTGGGGTATTGAAAGCACCAAGTTTTGACGAAGGGCATTGGTTGGCTGGATAATGGTAAAAAGGGAAGAGGAATGAGTGGTGGAAGTTTGACCTACAATTGGTAGGGTATCGGTGGGAAGGGGCACACTCACCTCCATGTGAGATGAGTCAGTCAGGGTTGAGGGTGCTTAAATGATAGTCAGGACATTCAATTGGGTTTGATCTACTGAAGGGCCATGATTTGAGGAAGAAGCATGAGAAATGGAAGGTTGGGTAGAGGTGACACCCACCATGAGGTGGTATGGCATGATGTAAGGTAGATTCAAGAGCAGAATGGAAGAGGTTAGGGTGCAAAGGGTCAAAGTGTCAAGGTAATGCTGTAAGGCCATCAGGTTATTATCCAGATAGGTGGTGAAGTCAGCATCCCCTTCAGGGACCATCGAGGGTCTATTAGGTGAATGAGGCATATAAAGAGAATCATGGGGTGTCACCTCAAATTTTGAGATGTACTCCATGGGTAAAAATATGAGGAAGGAGGTGGGGGTAGGTTGGTTTGGTTTCTCACTTGTATTCAAGTTAAGATCACATGAGAAACCAAAAAGAGGAAGTCGAACCTCACACCACAAACAAGAAGCATTTGAAAAAAGAAAAGAAACAAAATAAATAAACATGCTCTAGAGAATGTTAAGCCCTGAAGTTTTAATTATCTCTTCTTGGCTTAAGCCTTAAATGAGTATGAAGGGAATTGGCTTAAAAAGGTCCTAAATAAAGCTGTCTAAGTTTAGTTTCAAGATGTTTAGGCACTCAAGAGTTAGTTCTACACTGAATTGGGTACATGGCCTGGTACTGGGGGCTTTCTCCCCACACTTCACAAACTTGAAGCTCAGCCAGACCGCTTATCCAAAATATAACATTTGTTTAGAGTTTATGATCAGAGTTGGTTAAGACCTCGATGATTAAAACTGAGTACAAAAACTAGGTAGGGTTAAGGTTGCCACTTAGTGATGAAATCCAAGTCGAACCTTGTCTCAAGTATTGTTTTAGTGTATTGATTATGAAAGTGGTTTAGTTTATAGGTGAAGAAGAAAAGTGAATCTACAATTAATTTACATGTTTAATTAAAGCTATGTGAGTTAATTAAGCAAACAAACCATGAATGCACTTGATTTTAAACCAAAGGAAAATTTTGATGTCTTTAAATGAGCATAGAATAATGCAAAGGCTTATTTTATGCCAAAGTAAATTTCAAATTCCAAATTGATGATAATATAAGAATGCAAGGATTTATTTTATGCCAAAAGAAATTTTGGATTTCAAATTTCATTTGATGAACATAAAATAATGTAAATATTTACTTTATGCCAAAAGAAATTTCAGATTTTAGATTTTATGAGCATAAAATAAAGGAGGAGAACATGCAAATGTAAACTATGAAAATTTGGAAGAAAAGGGCACCGAGATGATGCTTGGTCCCACTGGGCATGCCAAAATGTTTATGTAAATTTTTGCTTTTTTCTTAGTTTTTTATAAGAAAAGATGGAAACATAAGATGAAGGGTGTGTACCTAGAAAATGTGCACTCATTAATGACCTAAAAAAGAGAGAAATCATTTTTATCTTGGAAGGAATACCTGAAATAAGACAACACTACCACAAGCTTGTTGGTTAGACAAAGATGCAGGGTAGACCGCCAAGCATATGCTAGATCCAAGAAGCTAGATCTTCCTTAGATGGTTGTCAATCCACTCCCCTAATAACACATGAAGATGATAAAATAAAATAAAGGTAATTTAATTTAAATTAATGATAATATAAATGCTGAGTACAAAAAGAAATGAAATACTTATTCAAAGAAAAATGACAAAATCTAGCACATGTTAAAACTAGTCAAGGCAAGGCCATAGTTTTAGGGTTTGGGTAAAATGGTAAGGGTCAAAAGGATTATTTTTTTGGGTTGGGTAAATTATCAAGGCTTGAAATAGATAAAAGGGTAAATGGATAGATGATTTAAAGAATATAATATGTCGAGTGTGGCAAAGAGGTGAAAGAGGTCAAGTGAGGAATATGGCAAAGAGGCAAAATGGAGTAAAGGGGTAAAAGGGTAAATGGTAAGATGAGGAAGGGATGAAGACAAGAATGGTGAAGGAATTGAAAAGGTTAAGGGAAGGGAGGCCAAAAGGAAATAAATAAATAAATAAAATATTACCTCAATGTTTGTAGATACTTATTGATGAAGATGGTTTGTTGAAGATTGTTAATGAAGATGTCTTAAGGCAATTTTGACAGAGCTTCATTACTTTGAATTATTTTCCTCTAAGATGTTGAATATTAATGACCTCCTTGAAATGTTTGAACACCTGAAATAAAATTGGGTAGCAATACTCTAATTTTTCCACCTCCTTCTTGGGTGAAGGAGAGGGGGGGTATTTGTAGTTTTTTTGTGAGGAAACATGACCAAAGAGGGCATCTTGGAAGTATGGCACATTTTCTCCCAATGTCAAGGATGGGGTTTATGGAAGATTCCTATGGGGGTTTTCAAGTCTCCATAACTTTCATTCAAGTCCAAGTTTAAAAGGAATTATGCACATAGTTTGAAGACTTTGTTACACCCTTATTTGTCCTCATTCATGAATTTTAAGCATTCTCCCACCAAATATGGTGCCATTTTTCAAGGGGGAATGGGTGAGTCAAAGTGAGGTGGGTGAATATTCCAATTTGGCTTTATAAGTCTCTTATTGGGGCTAAGAAGTCCAAAATGGGGGCTCTTTGTCTCTCCTAAAGTGTGAAAGGGGTGGGTAAGTCAATTTTGAAGGCTATTTTCATGTGAACATGCAAAATCAAGTCAAATGAATTACCCTTGAGGATAAATTCGACCCGTTTCAAGTGGGGACCCTTGTGATTCTTATATGAGGTCATTAAGCATCTTGGAAAAAGGGGCTAAACATGGGGTACCAAGCCATGTCACTTTGCCACATCATTTTGCCATGTCATTTGTCATGTCATATGCCATGTCAAATGCTATGTCACATGCCATGTCATTTTCCATGTCATAATGAATAGTGAAAGTGGGTCCCATAGTGAATAGTGATGGTGAATAGTGTTTCATGAATAGTGTTTTGTGAATAGTGATTTCAAAAACTATTTTTGAATGGTGTTTTCAAATAATAATTTTTGAATAAAAATGGGTAGGATAGGGAATTTGGTTAAGTTAGGAGGCTGGAACAAGGGGTTAGGAAGGTTTTAGGAGGATTTAAGGTGGTCCTGAGGCATTTAAACACCTAGAACTGCAAGTGTGCAATTTTCTAGTGTCTATAGTGCCCTTCTTTCAAAAGTGTCCTTTGGAAGCTCTTGTTTGTGACAAATACCCTTCAGATAATATCCTTCAGACAAATTATTGTGAGCTTTTTGTCTACATATTTTTCAAGACAATTTCCTTGAAAGAATGTCTAAGTGCCCTTCGAGACAATTTATATGGGCTTTTTGTCTAAGACATTTCGAGATAATTTCTTTGGGCGTTATGTCTAAGTGCCCTTTAGGACATTTGAATTTCCCTACAATTCTTTGATTATTTTTTTAAGACACATACCCTTCAGGATTTTGTAAAGTACCTTTTAGAGCTTTGGTTTGGATCACTTATCCTTTAGCATTTTTGTAAAGATCCACATACCCTTTGACACTCTGTAAATGTACCCTTCGAAAGCTTTTGAATGATCCACATACCTTTCAACTTTTTTATAAAGGTCTACATACTCTTTGGCCTTTTGAAAAATACCCTTCGACATTTTTGCAAATGTCTACATATCTTTTAGCTTTTTTTTAAAGGTCCACTTACCCTTTGACAACTTTTGATTGAATCATTTCCTTCAGGATAATTGTTCTGAAAGAATTCCCAGGCAAACTCATTTCCTTCGAAAACTATGTTACAGACAACTATTCCAAAAGAATTGTCTTCACCAAAATTTATGAAACAATTTTTTGAGTTAATTCTCCCAAAATAATTCCAAAGCACTTTATTAAAAGAATTCCCAAGATTATAAAATCAACTAAGTGTTTAGATACCATTTAACTACCTAGGAGCCCTTCTTTGCACCTACATAACTTTTGCTCCTTCCATCTGCATGACTTAAAACTTGGACCATAAGGAATAGGCATAAACCTTAGTATCCTAGTGTGATTATTTCCTCTAGATGCTGCCATATATGAAAATGTAGTCACCAACAAACTATGTACTAAGCCATACCCAACAGACTGACAGAGGCATTCATATGACTATTCTAGGAATTTAAGGTACACATACAATCTCCATGAGGACTCTATAACTGATCTATTAATCTCAACATAGCTCAACACCTTTGGTATTAATGCTTGATAGAACATTTATCATTTGACATTGATGACAATATTATAGACAACAATCTACTTATACACCATGACACTCAAATTGTCAACAGTATCCCCCTTTGTCATTAATGGAAAAACATCCTCATAATGACTACCCTTCTTCATTACTTCATCATTTTTCTTTCTTCCCCTTTGACATTAATGACAAAGAGTCCTTGCCATAACATGAAAATGGGCTGCTCCTTTACTATCTATCTATTCTGATCCTTGGACTTGAATGGTTAGAGCACTGTTGATAGAATCTCCCCCTTTGGTAATGACATATTTGCCCAAACTCTTACTCAGACACTTTTAGATCTAGCTCCCCTAACTCCATGATTCTCCAAATGATCATGTATATATCATTGGTCTAAAAGACCCATAAATAATCAACATATCTCTATATAAATAAGCATAGTGATCTTGAGCCAACACACCTTTGTCACCTCCTTTGTCATCAAATAGCAAAGGGACTGCAACTTTCTCATCAGGATACCTTTTTTCTTAATCTAGGAGTTAATAATGTGCCTTCAATACTCCCCCTATATTTATGTCCTATCACTAGAAGCTAGTGATGTGGTGTGGGAGCCACTACTCCAAGTTTCTCTCTTAAATACTCAAATTTATCCTTGGGAAGAGGCTTGGTAAATATATTTTCAATTTGGTCCTTTGTTGGCACATAATCAATTTTGACCTCTTGATCTACAACCTTTTCTTCTATAAAATGATAGTTTATGGATATATGCTTAGTTTTGGAATGCATCACTAGATTCTTAGATATGTTTATGGCACTTGAGTTATCACAAAAGATAGAAATAAGTTCTTGGTATTCTACCTTGATATTTGTAAGAGTTTGCTTCATCTAAAAGACTTGGGTGCAACATGTTGCTACTACTACATACTTTGATTCTATTATAGAAAGTGTAACCGACTCTTGCTTTTTGCTCAACCATGACACAAGTCTATTTTCAAGGAACAATTCACCACCACTAGTGCTTCTCCTATCATCCACACTTCCTTCTCAATAAATATTTGTATATGCAATCAAAGTGAGATCTTCACTTTTAGAGTACCACAAACCATAGTCAATTGTGCTCTTGATGTATCTAAAGATTCTTTTCACAACATTGACATGTTATTTCTTGAGAGATGCTTGAAATATTTTAACCATGCATACGGCTTGCATGATGTCTCATCTTGATGTAGTTTGGTAAAATAAGTTGCCTATCATTGATGTATACATAGTATTATTCACATCATGAGACTAATCTTATTTACTCAACTTGCATCTAGTTATCATGGGAGTACTAACTAGTTTGCTATTTTCCATATTGAATTTCTTGAGCATCTCCTTAGCATACTTGTTTTGAGATATGAATATCCCTTCATTGGTTTGTGCATTTTGTAGACCAAGAAAGAAAGAAAGTTCTCCCAACATAGACATTTCAAATTCACTTTGCATTTATGTGAAAAATTCTTTGCGCATATTATTATTGCCACCTCCAAAGATGATATCATCTATATAGACAACAATAATCAACATATGCTCACCTTCTGATTTAAATTAAAAATGGTTATCTACACATCCTTTACTAAAACCTTGTTGTTGCAGGTATTGATCCAATCTTGAATACCATGCTCTAGGTGCCTGTTTCAGACCATACAATGCCTTCTTCAGTCTATGCACATAATCTTCTTCATCCACTAGCTGAAAACCTTCTGGTTGTTTAATGTAAAATTCCTCTTATAAGTTTACATTCAATAAGGCTAAATTTATATCCATTTGATATACTTTGAATTTATTCTGAATATAAATGCCAAAAATATTCGTATAGATTCTAGTCTTGCCACTGGAGCAAATGTCTCTTTGAAGTCTATGCCTTCTACTTGTGCATATCCCTTGCACACCAATCTTGCTTTATTTCTTATGATAGCTCCATCTTCATTGAGTTTATTTATGTAAACCCATTTTTTTCCTATCAAATTCTTGTTTGAGGGTCTAGGAACTAATTCCCATGTTTTGTTCTTTTTTATTTGACTCAGTTCTTCTTCCATGGCTTTTAACCAGTTTTCATCCTTGCTGGCTTCATTAAAGGTTTTAGGATCAATTTTTGAAAATAGAGAAAAACTTACTTGCTCCTTGTTTATTTTGGATCTTCTCCTAGTTTGAACTCCCTCATTTTTTTGATAATTATCTTCTCCTTGGGATATTCTTTTTGAACAAACTTTTTAGGTGCCTTTTCTCTCTTTTCTTCCTCTTCTTCACTATCTTCTTCATTTTATGTTCCTTTTAATTCTTTAATTCTGATCTCCTCATCAGGTTCAAAATGTTTAAGTCCTTCTTCAACCTTGAAATTGATTCTCTCAATTATTTTATGCAGCCTTTTATTGCAACATATATAGGATTTTCTATGAGTGGAGTACCCAAGAAAAATTCCCTCATCACATCTTGACTCAAAACTTCCTAGTTTGTCTTCCTTTCTTCTGATGTAACACTTGCTCCCAAACACTCTGAAGTAATTAATAGATGCAGGTCTTCCATACCATAGTTCATATGGGTTTTTATCACTCTTCACCCTTAGTTGAACTCTGTTCAAGATGTATACTACTATTTGGATTGCTTCTCTCAATATCCATCAGATAGTTTTGCTTCTTTCAACATTGTTCTAGCCATCTCCTTAATAGTCCTATTCTTTCTTTCAACAACTCTACTTTTCTATGGATTTATTACAAATGAGTAGTGCCTTTTAATCCCATGCTTCTCATAATATTCTATGAATGGTAAATTCTCCACCTTTATCAGATATCAAACATTTGATCTTCCTTCCCAATTCATTTTCAACCATGGCTCTAAAGATCTCAAATCTCTCAAAGGCTTGAGATTTGTCTTTCAAAAAACTTACCCATGTCATCCTTCAATAATAATCTATGAAAAACATGAAATAATAAATTCCTTTTGATCCTCTTGTCTTGGTAGGACCACAAAGATCAATATGAACTAATTGTAGAGGCTTTATAGTTGCATACTCTTTTATTTGAAACTTGACCCTTGTTTGCTTGCCTAGTTGACATTCTCTGCATGTAGTATCTATAGGTTTGGTTATCTTGGGCAAATGTCTTACACACTTATTCAAATAAATTTGACTAAATTATCAAAATTGACATTACCCATTCTCTTATGCCACAACTAGCTTTCATCAACCTTTCCTATGAGGCAACTATTACCATTTACCTCAACAAGATTTAGATGTTACTCTCAATTCTTCTTCCTTCTACAACTATTTTTCCAGATCTCTTTAACTTTCAGCCTTCAACATTAAATATGACCTTATATCCATTATCACACATTTTGTTGACACTTAGTAGATTATGCTTTAGTCCTTAAACATAAAGAACATCATGTGTAGGAAGCTTACCATCTATGTGCAAGGTTCCTTTGCCTTTGATCTTAACTACAATATTGTCTCCCAAACTAATAGTTCCTTCCTTGCACTTGCTCAACTTCATGAATTTACTCTTGTCACCAGTCATATGTTTTGAGCACCCACTATCTATTGCCCACAAATTCTACTCGTTGTTGTGGAGTGATGTTTGAGCAATCAAGGATTGATTTTTCACTTTCCATATCTTCTTAGGTCTCTCATATGTCCTTTTTTTCCCCTTTATTAATGACTTTTGAACTTTGTTCTTATTAGAAGATTTTCCTTTATTTACTTTAATTATTTTTGACATTACAAGGATAGTCCTACAATGCCTGGATATATGACCAAAATTATTGCAATTGTAACATATTATACTTGAATCTAATAGAGAAGAAAATGAGTTTCTGCTTATAAAATTAGTTCTCCTTAAAGGTACAAATCTACATTAAATATCCCTATGACTAAAATAATTATAGTTATAACAATAACCATAAAAGGATGAATAATACCTGGTCATAACATTCTTTGGTGTAGTATATCAAACTTTCATACACTTTTGTTTCTTCAAATCTACCACTTTAGTATATCCTTCTACATCTTTGATTTCAGGCTTCTTTTCAAAATTTATTTTTCTCACCTTATCTTTGTTTGGATAATTCTTAGTGTCCTTTTTGATCCTCTCTTTCCTTGTTTCTACTACTCCCTCTATATTGAAATTATCATATAGGTTTATTGACATACTCATTGAGAAACCATTTCCTTTCTCATATCTAAGACCTAATTTTTCATTTGAGGGCTTTTGTGTGCTAATCGACTCACTGAGAATGTCTGATCCTTTTATCAACTTTATGATTTTATCTAATTGGTCTTTTGCCTTATCAAGTTATTTCCTTAAGGCTACTATTTCTGCCTCAAGCTTCATGCATTCTTCAGATTTAGACTGGAGATCCATCTTGACTACTTCTCTTATTATTTTAGCTTCCTCAACTTGAGTTTTTAGAGACACTATCATTTTATTATATTTTTCAAGTTTCTTTTTCCCAAGCTTCTTATTTTTTGTGTTTTATTTTCTTAGTTTCTCAATCTCTTCTAGAGCACAAACAAGTTCACCTTCTAGATCAATTTCACCTTCCTCTTCTTCATCCTAATCTTCTTCTTCTTCATCTTGTTCTTGGTTTATAAAAGTGGATTCTTCTACCATGAACATGAATTCATTTCCCTTAGCTATAAAAGCACAGTCATGATCATCATTGAAGTTATCACTATTACTTTCTTCCACTGAGTCACTATCTTCTTTTGTGTATAACCCTTTCTTACTCTTGAAGACATTTTTCCTTTTTGCATAGTGGGGTTTCACCTTTTTGTTGCTCTCTACTTGCTTATAATTATCTCTTTTATTATATGGACATTTGGCAACAAAGTATCCTACCTTACCGTAGTTAAAACATTTGAATGGTAGTTTACCTTTATATTTTTCTAATCCTCTTTTTAGTTTTCTAACAAAATTAGGTTCTTCTCCATTAGAATCCTCAAATTTAGACAAAAAAGTTTCTTATTTTACCTGCTTTACTAATTTGAATGTAGCTTCTCTTTTGAAGGTGTTTGTCTCTCCCATTCTCATCTCATAGGTTGTGAATGTTCCATGCAACTCATCAATAGTGAGTTTGTCCTAATCTCTTGCTTCATCTATTACAAATTTTTTTGAATCATATCTTGATGGCATCAATCTTAACACCTTCTTGACTATAGTCAACTCTTCCATTTCTTCACTAAGACCTCTGATAACATTAACTATTTCATCTACCCTGAGGAGGTAGTCAACAATCTTTTCTTATTCATTCATCTTAAGACTCTCAAACTAACCTTTGTATGTTTGTAGCTTGGCTTGTTTCACTCTGTCATCTCCTTCATAAATACTCTTTAACTTGTTCCAGTTATATTTTAAACTTTGACAGTGCATAAATTTGACAAATTTTGAGTTTGAAAGTCCACAAAGAATAACATTCTTTGCCTTGGCATTATTCTCATATGCCTTCTTGGCAGCTTGATCAGTAGGAGGTAAAACAAGAGTTGTGTATCCATTTTTCATAGACATCCTTACATTAAAACCTAAAGAGGAAAAATATGCTTCCATCCTTATTCTCTAAAAATCATAGTTAGAACCAGCAAATAGAGGAGCCTTGTTTGATGAAAATCCTTCTTGACTAGCCATTGTGTTCACTAGCCAAGATCTATCTGAGCTGATTAAGATTCTCCTTAGGAACCTTAAGCTCTGGTACCAGTTTTTGAACACAAATATCTACTGAGAGGGGGGGGGTGAATTAGTAGGTCAACTAAAAAACTTATTCTTTAACAATTTTAAGAGGATACAAAACATATGCATATTAAAAAATAGATGTAGAGAGCGCACGCACACACATAAAACCATAATACACTAGATTTATATGTGGGAAACCCAAAGGGAAAAACCATGATGAGAATAGATACTAGAATATACTATTTTAATCCATCCTCATAGTTACATGCCTCAGTGGCAAACCTCATTGGTTACATTCAAGAGAACCCACATCCTAACTAAGTACCAAATCAATTTGTCTAATGGCACCAACCTATCATATTTATGAAGCTACAAATTCAGAATGCAAAATAAATTCTTAAATGAATCTAGCTCTATTACTCTATTATAAGTCTTGTCTATAACTACTCAAACTCTGCACATTCTTTGTGTGTCTGCACTTTCTCTATGTCTTACATTTTTGGTGTCTAGATATATTCTATTTTAACACACTTCATTCACTTTTCTCTCTACCTTTTACTCTATCTTCATATGTCTCTTATTGACAACCTTTTACTCTATCTACATATGTCTAGATATATTCTATTCAAACATGCTTCATTCCCTCATTTTCTTCTACATTTTTACTCTATCTGCATATATTTCTTATTGATAACCTTTTACTCTATATGCATATGTTTGGATATATTATATTTAGACACACTTCATTCCCTCTTTTTCTTCTACATTTTTACTCTATCTACATATATCTCTTATCAACAACCTTTGACTCACTCTTAAAATTGTGATGGTACTAGTAGCAACACAATAATGTTTTTGATGTTATGTATATACAACGAATTTTAGGGTTTCATGTCTCCAATTACATTCATACTTCAACTGCACTTAACCAATTCTAGTTTTTGATTCTCATTTAATATGACTTTGACTTATATGCTTTCTCATAACTTAGATCATGCATCACACTACAATGTTCAACTCTCTTTTCTATTTTTGGCAACTGCTAGAATTAGGTCATAACTATGTCATTTTCTTAATCAAGGATTGATCAATTAGATAGATTAATCTTGAACTCTGTGTAATCATTCACAATTCTTGTTTGTTCCTTCATTTGTCCATTGAGAACATATTAAATGTGGGCCTTTGATTTATTTATTTGCACCAAGTCTAACCATCAAACTCCTTTTTACATCTCGTTATTTCTTATATAATCAGATCACTTTCTCTCCTTTTGATTATATTCAATATGATCGATATTTAATCTTTCTATTATGTCATTAAACTCTGACATGTTGACATTATATCATTTATTTTGATGTCTTTGAGATGTTTCCCTTTCATTGATCTCTTTAGACTTGCTCAATCTTTAATCTTGCCTTGATCTTTCAACAATATTGTGAGTGTCCTATACTTCATCTAAAATATCCTTCAAAAAAATTGTAAGCATCCACTTTCCCTAGACAAATTCTTTGAAAGAATTCATCTATGTCCTTCCTTCAAAAGTGTCCTTTGAAATCTCTTGTTTGTCACACATACCCTTCGGATCATATCCTTCAGACAAATTATTGAAGGATTTTTGTCTACGTGCTCTTCGAGATAATTTCTTTGAAAGAATGTCTAAGTGCCCTTCAGGAAAATTTCCACTATATTTTTGTCTAAGAAATTTCAAGGCAATTTCTTTGGGCTTTTTGTCTAAGTGCCCTTCGAGACATTTGAATTACCCTACAATTTTTTTCTTATTTGTTTAGGACACATACCCTTCAAGATTTCATAAAGTAACTTTTAGATCCTTGGTTCAAGTCACTTATCCTTCAATTTTTTTGTAAATATCCAGATACCCTTTGACACTTTGCAAATGTACCCTTTGGAAGCTTTTGAATGATCCACATACCTTTTGGCTTTTTGGTAAAGGTCCACATACCCTTCGACCTTTTGCAAAATACCCTTCGGCATTTTTTCAAGTATCTACATATCCTTTGGATTTTTTATAAAGGTCCACTTACCCTTCATATTTTTTCAAAAATACCCTTCAACAACTATTGATCGGATCATTTCCTTCAGGACTTTCCTTCAAGGTAATTACTCTGAAAGAATTCCTAGGCAAACTCATTTCCTTAAAAAATTATGATGTAAACAACTGTTTCAAAAGAATTATCTTCACCAATATTTTTGAAAGAATTCCCTAAGTCAATTCTCCCAAAATAATTCTCAAGCAATTTCGTGAAAGAATTCCCTAGCTTGTAAAGTTGACTAAGTATTTAGATATCATTCAACTACTTGAGAGCCCTTCTTTGCACCTGCATAACTTTTATTCCTTCCATCCGCATGACTTAGAACTTGGACCATAAGGAATAAGCACAAACCTAAGTAACTTAGTATGATTATTTCCTCCAGATTCTACCATATATGTAAATGTAGTCACCAACAAACTATGTACTAAGTCATACTCAACAAACTGACAGAGGCATTCATATGATTATTCTAGGAATTCAAGGTGCACATACAATCTCTATGAGGACTCTACAACTGATATATTTATCTCAACACATTTGTAATTAATGCTTTATATAAAATTTATCATTTGACATCAATGATAATATTACAGACAATAATCTCCTTGTACACCATGACACTCAAATTGCCAACACCAGAAACCTTGGAATGGTAGAATTGCAATGAAAGTGAGATATTACTTCTCAAATACTTAAAATGTAAGTGAGATCTTGGAGTTATCTTGTAATTCTCTTGGAATTAATTTACAAATGAGGTTCATGGGTTTATATAGTTTTTCAAAACCCACCAATTATGGATTTATTCATTATCCATCCCCATGTACAAGCCTTTATTTAATATTTTTAGCCTTATCTCCCAAAATAAGGCATGATGAGGGTCAATGGGTCAAAACAACCTTCATATCTTTCTCTTTGGATAAACCTCCCATGAATTTCTATGGTGGATATCCCAATTTCTATGGGAAATATCCCACATTTGTGAGGAAAGAGATATTCATGGAGTTAATCCCATTTCTGAAGCCTTAAGAAGTGGGATTTGTCTAAAATGTTGGAGAATATTTTGGATCTATTGTGGACATTCCAAATGTGAGGATTTCATGGTCCA
The DNA here is from genome assembly GCA_037957365.1 of Torreya grandis. Taxonomy (NCBI): domain Eukaryota; kingdom Viridiplantae; phylum Streptophyta; class Pinopsida; order Cupressales; family Taxaceae; genus Torreya; species Torreya grandis. The sequence goes on along the minus strand of JARHVA010002029.1, from coordinate 243,583 downwards.
CATCTTAATAATCTATTGGCCCACGTGCATGTCCAATCACGTACCAACACATTTTTTCTCTATTGCCTACAAACTTCAACAGGCCATAACTTTTACATATGGAGTCCATTTTTCAAACCAAAATATGCATTAGAAAGATCTCGACAATCTCTTCACTATAAAAATGGTTTAAATAAGAATTGAGACATTTTATTTTTTTTATCCCTTCTATATGATCTTTAAATCACCACCCTCCTTTGTCTTTATTCCTCATCTATCACATGCCTCCAAAAGGACACCTCTCACACACATATGAGAGGAAATATGGAATAATGAATTCCTCTTTATTCCATGTGACCCCAAAGATTCCCAAACAAGATATAATCAGATTTGACTCATATTAAAAAATCCTTCACATGCTAAAACACTATTCCATGAAGGGTGGCACCCAAACAACTCCTCCTTGTCTTATTAAATCATGTGATTTACAAAAGACAAAGAAACTTTTATTTTGGTCTCCCACTCTCTCACATTCTTAAGATACCCTTTTGGTTCATACCACATCATACCCAAGCCACTTACTTATTGCATCATTATTTGCATCAACATGAATAGTGATGGTGAATAGTAATTCATGAATAATGCTAATGAATAGGAACATGTGAATAATGACCCCCACATTAATTTTTCCTAGACATCACTTGATTTATCCTATGAGAGCCAAATAGGCTAATGGTATTCTTCAAAATAATTATTGGTAAGAAAGGGACATTATAATCCTCCCTCCCTAAAATTACTTGTCTCCAAGAAATTTCAAATTTGAATGCTGTAGAAGTTGCTCATTCTCCCAAGTAGCATCATCAAACAACAAATCCTTCCACTTCACTAAGTATTCCCTGATAGTCCTTCCTCTTAGAATATGCTCTCTAGATTCAATTATAGCCTTTGGAATAAGAATGAGTTTTCATTCCTTATCCAATGGTGGCAATTCAGGATAAGGAACCACATTATTCCCAAGTGCCTTCTTAAGGCATGATACATGGAAGACATTATGCACCTTACTACTCGTTGATAGTTCTAACTCATAAGCCACTTCTCCAATCCTTTTGGAAATCTTTAATGGGACACAAAATCATGGATTCAACTTCTCTGATCTAGTCTTTTTGAGAGAGGATTACCTGTAGGGTTGCATTCTCAAATAAACCATGTCACCCACCTCAAGTGTACACTCAATGCGATGTTGACCTGCGTATAAATTCTATTTGTTTTGATCTTGCTGAATTTTTTCCTTCAATAATTTCATTATATTCTCACTTTGCTCTAAGAAAGCCTTAGATTTAGGCACTCAACTATATCCTAACATCAAGTCAATGAAGCTAGGAGCTTTATACCCATACAGAACCATAAATGGTGACATATTAATGGATATGTGGTAGGTAGAGTTACAATAATACTCTATTATATGTAACCATTTCACCCATGCCTTCTACTACCCTAAAATGTAATTTTGGATATATAATTCTACCCACTTATTCACAATCTCAATATACCCATATGTTTATGGGTGATAGTTAGTACTAGGAGTGAGCTTAGTCCTGCTCAATTTAAAAAGCTCCTACCAAAATAAACTCAAGAACTTATTATCCCTATCAATGACTACATTCTTGGCCATCCCATGCAACCTAAAAACATCTATAAAGAATAAATCTACCACATGTGATGATAAAAATGTTGCTGAAGTGGAAAATAAATGATAAATTTTGGTTAATTTATCCACCACAACATAGATGCAATCCTTACCTTGTACCTTAGGTAATCCTATGATGAAGTCCATTGAGATAATTTCCCATTATTGACTAGGAATGGGTAGGGTCTGTAAAAAACTTATAGGATAAATATACTCATTCTTATTTTTGTGATAGGTGGAACATTCTCAAACATACTTGAGGACTTCATTCTTAAGTCCTTTCCATATAAATCTCTCCTAGATTTGCCTGTATGTCTTGAAGAAACCTAGGTGACTAGCCATAGGTGCATCATGAAACAACCTAATAACCTTAATCTTAAACTCTAACCCAGGTACCAAATAGATCTTATCTTTTTAAATGATAATCTCATTGATCATGGTGTACTTTTCATCTTGTATAATACCCTTAATGATACTAGTAGCCCAAGAGTTCTTAACATATTATGCTAAAATTTGCTCTCTCCAATTTGTTGTAATTTCCACCCACAAACATAAATGTGGTCTCCTGGACAAGGCATCAACCATAATGTTTCTCTTCTCTTTGACATAAATAATGTCAAAGTCATAAGCTTAAAGCTTACTTACTAAATTTAATTATCTATCATTTAGATCCTTTTGATCTAAGAAATAATTGAGATTGTTGTGATTGGTTTTGACAATGAACTTACCTCCCACTAGATATGGTCTGAACTTGTCCAAGGCATTTATAATGGATAACATCTCCTTATCATAGATTGATTAGCTCCTCTTATTACCCCTCAATTTTCTTCTTTTAAAAGTAATGGGATGCTTGTCCAACATCAAGACAACACCTACTCCTTATCCAGAAGCATCACATTCAAGCTCAAAAAACCTAGTAAAATCAAGAATAACTAATACTAGGAATGAACTCATAATATACTTAAAATAATCAAAGCATTTTTGTGTTTCATTAGGCCAAACAAACTTCCCCTTTTTGGTCAAATCAGTAAGTAGGGAAGCCATCTGTGAAAACCCCTTAAAAATCTCTTGTAAAAACCACATAGACCAAAAAATCCCTTAAGCTATGAGAGATTAGTGGGTAGAGGCCAATTTGAGATTGATTTGATCTTTTTTGGATCCATTCCAACACCTTTGGAGCTAATAATGTGACATAGGTAAAGAATATCTGTCATACCAAATTCACATTTTGACTCCTTGGCATACAAAGACTCTTGCTCAAGCATAGTTAGAACTTCATGTAAATGCCTCATGTGTGCTTCCCATGTTCTACTAAATATCAAATATTTTCAAAGAAAATCAAAACAAACTTACAAAGTTATCTATTGAATACCCTATTCATGCAAGAATGGAAAGTGGAAGGAGCACTAGTTAGACCAAATGGCATGACCAAGAACTCATAGTGTCCAAAATGACACCTAAAAGCAATCTTCTCCACATCCTCCTCACTAACATGTATCTGATGATAGCTTGATCTTAGATCAATCTTGGATAAGTAACATGCACCACATATCTCATCTATGAGCTCATCTATCTATAGAATGGGATATCTATTTTTTTTTCTTATTTAGAGCCCTATAGTCTATGCACATACACATAGGCCCATCCTTTTTCTTCACCAACACTATTAAAGATGTGAAGGGGATCTTACTAGGACTAATGCATCCCATATCAATTAGCTCCTTGATATCCTTCTCTATCTCATCTTTGTGCCTCTTTAGATGCTTGTAGGGGGTGTGATAATGATTTTGGTTCCCTCCTCCAACTTAATAACATGCTCAATGCCTCGCTCAAGAGGTATTCAAGGAGGTATGCTACCAAAAACCTTTTTATACTTGGAAAATAAATTTTTTAACCTCTAGAGGTTAACCCTTTTTTTCCTACTCTATAATGGTTGGCATAATGAGGCTTTCCACTACCCACTCTACCTATTTATGTTTGAAAAGTCTCTCCACTCTTTTGAAAGAGATTATATGTAGTCCACCATTTGATATGCCTCTGCGCACAACCTTCTTAACAGTAGCTTCAAATTTCATCTCCGTGGTCTACAAGTTCATATAGAACTCTCCAATAGACAACAACCACTACATTCCAAGAATTACATTTGTGTTTCCTATGCTTACCATATAAAAACCATCTCTAAGATCATAATCTCCCAACTGAATTCTCAAGTTAGGAATATTTTTGGTGCATGCGAGGGTGAATCCATCTGTTACCATGACCTAGAAACCATCAAATTAATCTATTTTAATTCTCTTTCTAGCTATAATTCCTTCATTAATTAAATTATGTGTATTACCTGTGTTAATAAGAGTGACTATCCACTATCCACATAATACTCCCAAAACTGTGAAAGAAATAATTCTTTGAAAGCTAGATAGTTGGGAAAGTTTTCCCATACCTTTTTGCTCCTTCTTTAAATCATCTAAAGAGCTCTCTTTCTCTTGATCTTCCAAATCAGATTGTGGATCTAATTTTTCAATAACAGATTCAGCTATTGAATAGTACTCAATTTGATTAACTTTAGCCTTATGTGAGCACTTATGATATGGACCCCATGGGTCCTTATAAGTGAAGCACAATTTATTCCTCTATGGTTCATTAATTTGATCTACATTTAACCTTATGGGATCCTTCTTAACCTAATTTGAATATTTGTGGATGTGCTTCTTTCCTTGTCTTGTTGGATCCCTTTTGAATGAGATATACTTCTAGATATAGAGGACTCCATGTCTCTTGACTTTTTAATTACTTCTTATAATTTGAATGGACTAAGAGTCTTAATCCAACCTCTCAAGGGGTCAAAGATCCCATCAACAAAAATCATGATCAATCTCCTTTCTAAAATGTCAATCACTAACACTGATAATCTTTTGAAATCAATAATGTAAGCATATATCAAACTCCATTGTTTCAACTCTATCAACTCCTTGAAGTGCAAATTAGGATCTCTCTTATCAAACTTATTAATCAACCTCTATATTAATTTAGCATAAGTGTTGATCCAATCATGGCCCAAGGTAATCAACCCATGGTACCACCATTCATGTGCACAACCTTCCAAATGTAGAGTTGCATACTTAACTACATCAATTTCAACCATATGGTTAAGCTAAAAATAAATGTCAAGATTTTTGCACCTAAAATATAGTAGTGATATTTCCATCACCATAAACATATGGTATAGATAGTTTCCCCACCTTTCTCCACGACTCATTATTTGGTGGTCTTCCACCCTAATGCACGAGCATCCTTCTTGGATGACTGAAATTGATGTTTGCTTAAGAAATTTTGGTTTGATTAGTCATTTTTAGTAAAATAACATGTTTAGGATGTTTAAAAGTTTTTATCAATCATTTCAAGTGCCTTGGAATGTTTTACAAGTGGTTTATAAGTGCTAGAGTAGGCTATAAATTCAAATTTAGATTTTCCCATGATTTTATCAAGTTTAAAAATTTAAATTATTTTGCATAGTAAGGATGTTCTAGGAGGTTTTCAAAATTAATTAAGAGGTCATATAGTTAATAAACATAAATAATTTCACCATGGACCTTTTACCATGGGTCAAAAATCACACTTGTATGGAATAATCAATTTTGGTCTTTGTGTAAGGTGTAAACATTCATGACTATTGGTAGGTAGTTAGGGAAGTTAATCTTGATATAAAACTTGTCACTTTTGGTTTTGGTATAGTTTTTTGGTGTGTATTTTAAGATGAGGGACTCTAGTCCAAAGAAAAATGAAATAAGAATCTTGAATCTTTATAGAAGGTGTTTTGTACCCTATTTTCCTATATAGAAAAATGGAAAATGACTGAGTTCCTAAATGATGCAAGATAGAAGATCTATTTATATTGTTATTTTGATGGTTACTCTAGATTGGTGAGTTTATGTTTTATGTATTAAGTGTATTTTTACATTTCTTTTCTTTTGTTTTCACATCATTTTGCATATAATTCCATATAGCCATATTGAGCACATGCATGCATAAGTAATCAACATAGTACATTATGAAGTGGCATAGTAGAGGTCTCACAAGGAATTATAAAGGACTAAAAAAGGTGTAATAGGCTATTATATATCCTAGTAAATATCATATAGTTTTTGAAAATTCTTTATTGCAATTTGAGACCCAAACTTACCTTCAAAATGCTTCAAACCTTGATTGTGTACACAAAATAGTAAAGAACTCAATCAAAAGGTGAAACATAAGAGTGTTAGGGACAATCCAAAGGTTGAAAAATATTCTTGCACATGATACATACCTTTAAAAACTTTCATAGAATATTTAAACCATGTTTGGAATGTGTTATAGTAAAAGGAGTGCTTTTTTGGTGACTATAGGTTAAGATTGTGTGTTATAGAGGAACCAAGAACATGTTTAAATACTTGAACAGAGGCATTGAGTAAAATTTTTTATGGTTGATAAATGTCCTCCTAAGTGTTATATAGGTAAACCAATATTCACAAAGTTTTGAAACTCCTTAAGGAAATCAAAACCCTAAATCTTGTGCCCTCGGGCACCTATAGTTGAATAACCCTAAACTAGGGTTTCAAAGGGAAAACATGGATTTAAATATTTTCCACCATGGAAACTAACTCACATTTTTAAATATAGTAGACATTAAGAGTTTTAATATATTTTTGTGGTTTGGATTTGATTCCATACATGATAGTACAATGGGAGAGGTTTGAGTGTGAGAAGAGGTAGAATAGGCATAATTACGCCTAACAAAGAGCTAAGAAGGGATATAAAAGGAGACTTCCCATATGAGTTTGAAGGTAAAACTACACACAAAGATGGAGAAGAAAAAAGGGTACTAATATCAATCATTAGTTTCCAAAAATACATCTGTACTCATTCGTATAAAAAGATTTTGTGCCAAAAAGGCTACAAGATTGTGTCTAAGGTATGCAGAGTTGAAGTAAAGAGTATGTTGGTGATTGTACAAGTGTGTAAATTTTTAGAAGAGTAATAAAGGTTGGATTGAACATATATAGTGTTTCAAAAATCATAAATTAAATCAATTAATATTAGACCCAATAAATGCATAATTGAATTAGTGATCTATTATTAAAGAAGTGATCCTTATAACAAGATAAAATGTGAGAAACTTCATATATCCTATACATATTTTGGTATCAAATATTAAGATATATTGGGAAGGAAAACATCATGGTAGGTAGAGGATGAGGAGAATCAATAATAGTCTAAAGGAGATTGTAAGCAATGAATGTTGTGGTGGTTGAAATAAGGAACCTGCATACAAGGTTACAAGCCATGGAGTTGGCATAATGAAGAGAGATAAATAGGGGTGATGTAAGTGATGTTGAGGATGATATTACTCATGAATAATTATTATGATAAGGTTATGAAGTAATATTATAAGAGATATTCATAAGAGCAGTGCTTGTGGTGATTTCAAAGCCCAAGATGGAAGTGCCCATATATGAGGGTAGCCTTAATGTGGAAGAATTAGTGGATTAGATCACAACCATGGAAAAATATTTTGATTATGAATAGGTGAAGGAGAATAAGAATTTAAATTTTTAAGTAACAAGGCTAAAGGGTCATGCATCCTTGTGGTGGGATGGCATCCAGGAAGAGAGAAGAAGAAGAGGTAAAGATAAGATACGATCATGGGATAGGATGGTGGCCAAGATGAAGGGAAAATTCATGCCTAAGGATTATCATAATCACTTGTTTAGGAGGATAAAAAAATTGAGATATAAATATATTATAGTGAAGGAATATATGCATGATTTCTACAAGGTAACAATTCATGCAAGCCACAAAGATGATGTTAAGAAGGTTGTTAGATACATGAATAGCTTAAAGTTTGCCATTCAAGATGAGTTGAGTATTTTAGCACCTAGGAATATTGAATAGGATTATCAATCATACTTGAGGGAAAAACATAAGTTTTCAAGGATGTAAAGTCAATTGAATAGAATTAGAGGTGGAAAAAGCTATAGAGGTGGAGGCCAACAAGAAGGAAGAGGGCAGTCAAGCAACAAAAGTCAACAGCAAGGAGAAAGCAAAGAAGTAAGTAATAGTTTAGAGGATTCAAGTTCATCAAATAGATGTACTTATAGAAATAGAGGTGGTAGATCCTATGGTATAATAATAGGTAATGGATGTTTTTTAGGAAAATGCTTCAAATGCAGCATGTTTGTAGGCAATAGGTATTATGAGTGTCCTGAAGATGTGCAAAATGGAAGATCTTAGAGTTAGAGTATAAATTAGGTGGTGCAGCAAGAAGAGGATAATATAGATGCATTTTATAACTATGTGGAGGAGCCTAAAATAGGTGAAAGCTTGCTAATGAAGATATTTCTCTTGAAGACAAGCCAAAAAGAGAGAGAACCACCACAAAGAAAAAAATTATTTTGAACCATGTGCAAGAGTAAAGGTAAGTTCTACAAAGTTATTATAGAAAATGGTAGTATGGATAACTTAGTCCCTTCATTGATGGTGTCCAAAATAGGCTTATAAATAAGCAAGAATCCAAGCACATACAAGGTTTCTTGGATCCAAAATAGTCACCAAGTCCTAGTAAGTGAACAATGTTATGTACACTTGCAGATAGGTGGGTAAAAGGATAGAGTACTGTGTGATGTCATTCCCATTGATTTTTGACACATCATTCTTGGGATACCATGGTAGTATTATAGGAGATAATTTCATGATGGGAGAGCTAACACCTATACCATTAAGAAAGATGGATACAAGCATACATTGAAACCATTGAAGTATAATGTATGGAGGGAGATACCAAGGAGTGCCATGTTGTCTAGAGAGGAGTATCTACCCAAGTAAATTAGTTGCAGTAGTAAGGAATATAAGAACATAATATTTGTAATCAAGTGCCTAGAAGGAGACAAGCTAGTGTAAGTTACCAAGCCATTATAAGAAGAGAATGCAACAATTTAATGACATTATGAGGAGCTACAGGTAATCAATAAGGAGATATTACACTCAAACTAACAAGGTAAGTTACTTTTATATGAACATTTGAAGGAGTTGTTTACAAACTTATCCTATCATTTGAACCTCATACAAAATAGTGAGTATTTATAAGGTTTTGTTGAGAAAGTGTCCATGTTGAGGGAGTTGGTGATAGAAAGAGAAGGCAATGGTCAAGAGGAGGGTGGATAGCAGACATAAGTGGATAAATACATTTTAATAGTTGAGGATCTTGTGGAAGAAAATAAGGAACCATCAAAAACCATTCTAAAGACAACAAACCCAAGCATGGAAAAGAGAAGCATGCCAAAACAAGTGTTTTATTTCTAAGAAGATAACTAGGAGTTTTTTTAATTTGAATTTTGTGTCCCATGTGTAGGATCATTGAAAGAAAAGCACTAGGTGCTAAAGGTTATCAGGTGGAGGAAAACTATGCAAGATGTCCACCTCAAAGAAGTAATCAAGGTGGAGTTGGTTAAAGTAACAGGAGGTCTATGTGTCACTCATAGACCTTGGGATCTAGGAGGTGTAACATTGCATAAAAGGAGAGAAACAAAAAGATGAATGTTGGGGAGATCAAGACAAGTTTCCAAAATTTCATGGAAAGTTTCTTTTACACCCCAGGAGTATGATGCAAGAGCATCCTTCTTGGATGACTCAAATTGATGTTTACTCAATAAATTTTTATTTGATTAGTATTTTTTAGTCAAATAGCATGTTTATGATGTTGAAAAGTTTTTAGGAGTCATGTCAAGCACCTTGGAATGCTTTACAAGTGGTCTAGAAGTGTTGGAGTAGGCTCGAAATTCAAATTTATATTTTTTTGCCATTTTGTCATGTTTAAAAATTTGAATTATTTTGCATAGTAAGGATGTTATAGGAGGTTTTAAAAATTCATTAAGATTTCATATAGTTAGGAAACATAAATAATGTCATCATGGACCTTTTATCATGGGTCATAAATCACCCTAGTATGGAAGAATCAATTTTGGTCCTTATGCAAGGTGCAAACATTCATGTTAGTGACTATTGGTAGGTAGTTAGGGAGGTTACTCTTTATATAAAACTTATAACTTTTGGTTTTGGTCAAATTTTTTGGTGTGTATTAGAAGGTGAAGGAATATAGTCCTAAGAAAAAGGAAATAAGAATCTTGAATCTTGACAGAAGGTGTTTTGTACCCTATTTTTATGTATAAAGAAATGGAAAATGACCAAGTTATTAAATGATGCAAGATGGAAGATATGTTTATATTGTGATTTTGATGGTTACTCCAGATTGGTGAGTTAATGTTCTATTTTTTTTCACATCATTTTGCATATAATTCCATATAGCCATGTTGAACACATGCATGCATAAGCAGTCAACACATTACATTATGAAGTTGCATAACAGAGGTCTCATAAGGCTTTGTAAAGGACTCAAAAAGGTGTAAGAGGTTGTTATCTAGCCTATGAAATCTCATATAGCATTTGAAATTTCTTGATTGAAATTTTAGACCCAAACTTACCTTTAAAACACTTCAGACCTTGACTGTGTACTCAAAATAGTAAAGAACTTGATAAAAAGGTGGAACAAAAGAGTGTTAAAGATAATCCAAAGGTTGTAAAATATTCCTACATGTGACATGACCTTAAAAAACTTTCACAAAATATTGAAACCATGTTTGGAATCTGTTATAACAAAAGGAGTGCTCTCAGGTGACTGCAAGTTAAGACTGTGCTATAGAGGAACCAAAAACATGTTCAAATACTTGAACAAAGGCATTAAGTAAAATTTTAATGGTTGATAAATGTCATCCTAGGTGTTACATAGGTGAAAAAATATTCACAAATTTTTGAAACTACCTAAAGAAATCAAAACCCCAAATTTTATGCTCTCAGGCACCTACAATTGCCAATAAACCTAAACTAGGGTTTCAGAAGGAAAACATGGATTTAAAGAATTTCCATCATGGAAACTGACTCAAATTTTTAAATCTAGTATACATTAATGAGTGTGAATATATTTTTATGTTTTGGATTTGATTTTGTACATGACAGTACAATGGGAGAGCTCTAAGTGTGAGAAGAGGTAGAATAAGCCTAATTAGGTCTAACTGAGAGCCAAAAAGGGATATAAAGGAGACTTCCTAAATGAGTTTAAAGGGTAAATTGCACATCGAGATGGAGAATAAAAAAGGGTACTGAGATCAATCATTGGTTTCCAAAAGTACATCTGTACTCATCTGTAAAATAAGATTGTGTGTCAAAAAAGGTTACAAGACTGTGCTTAAGGTATGTAGAGTTGAGGTAAGGAGTAAGTTGGTGATTGGACAAGTGTGTACATTGAGATAAAAGTAATAAAAGGTTGGATTGAACATGTCTAGAGTGTCAGGAAACACAAACTAAATCAATGAACCTTATACCCAATAAATGCATAATTGAACTAGTTATCTATTATTGAAGAAGTGATCCTTATAAAAATATAAAGTGTGAGAAACTTCATCTATCCTCTACATCACACCCACACCTTTATATAATATATGCCTTTGTCTAAAATCTAAATAGTCATTGAATGACATTGCTAACTAGAAACCTACATCAAATGTTAGCCAATTATTTTAAACTTGAACCTACATTTCTAGATCATTGGGATCATCATTCCCTTCTGGAGCATTACCCATTAGAATGAAGTCAGGCATGGAGGGCCTAGTTTTGATCTAACCATTAAAGGTTCACATATGGGTAACTCCATTCTTAACTATATTAGATCTTTTTGCTCCATTATTAGTATTGTTCCTTGTATTACCATTGTTGTCCATCATTTGAGCAAACATCTAAGTAATTTGTTGATGTGATTGAGATATTTGCTGCTAAGATTAAGCTATTTATTACTGATATTGAGTCATATGTTGAGTAATTATATCTACCAAATTACTCATAAAATTCTCCAATCTATCTTACCTTATAGATGGGTCTCTACTAGCTCTTTCATCTTTTTCTCCCATTGAATCAACAAGTCTTTATTGTAATTTCCTTTGATCTCTTTGAAAATATCTCAATTCCCTATCACTAGGAAACAATAAAAAGCACAAGACGTATAGACTAGAAAGATCACCAGCTATGATAACACTATAATATACCTTTAGGATATATACTACAATTTTTTGATTTTTTGGAAATAACATACAAATGTAAATACTCATGCAACTACAATAACTGAAACTCATAATATCCTTAAACTCTAATATTCATTCATTAATTAGAGAAATACATAGAAATTACTGGGAATACATATAAGATACAAATTTAATAATATAACTGCTTACATATAGGCTCCTTTAAAACACAATTGCTTTCTTAATGAAACCACCATAAGCTAGCTAGGGAGGATCTTTCACCACCAAAACTAGTAGATCTTAGAGGGTTTTTATCTTCAAAAATATCTTCATTCCAATGGTTTTCATCCTTAGGAGAGGATTAAGTATGAACCAAGTTCAAAATCACAAAATGGGGGGTTTAATAAAAATGAACATGCATTTTACAAAGGAGAGCCAAGAATAAATAGAATTTACATGGAAGAGAAAGAATGAGGAGAGAGAGGAAATTCGTTCCACATAATAGTAAATCATGTGAAGGGTTGCCTTGGGATATAAGTTAATAAAAAATGAGAGAAACAAATTAGCAACCCTCCTTTATATTTGTTCCCCACCTACCACATGCTTCTAAAAGGATATCTCTCTCACACGTGAGAGAAAATATGGAATAGTGTGGTCTTGTCACTTTCTTTTATGTGAACCCAAATATCCCACACAAGATCTAATCAAATTTAACTCATTGCAAAAATCCTTCACATACTAAAACACTATTCCACCAAGGGTGACACCCAAACTATTCTTTCTTGTCTTATTAAGCATGTGATTTCTAAAAGATAAATAAATTTGTTTTTTGGTCTCCCACTCCTTCACTTGCATAAGATACCCTTGTGGGTCATGCCACATCATCTCCAAGAAACCTCACTTATTGCATCATCAATTAGATCACCTACCACATCATCATGAATAATGATGATGAATAGTAATTTGCAAATAGTGTTAGTGAATAGTAACTTGTGAATAGTGACCCCCACACTAATGTTCCCTGACATCACCTAATTTAGCCTACAGGAACTAAATAGGCTAATGGTATTCTTAAAAAGTCTTATTGGGAAGAAGGTGACATTACAGAGCAATCTATAGAGGAGTGTCAATCATCATTATAAATAATTAAATATCATATGAGATTAATCCTTAGAAGGATATTTATAAATTAATTAATATTATTTTCCTTCATTTGAAGAGCTATATAAGATGGAAAACATCATGAGGGAGAAACCTATAAAGGATTTTATTATTTCCAAATTTAATTCCCATCCCTAGTCCATCTGATTTAAAAAAATAACTTGTAAATTATCCTAAACCTCTTGCATCTGACCACTACCATCATTTTCCTAGCGGTGCCCAATATCTATACCAGGCTTTAGTCAGAAATATTAAGTTTATTTTGAATTCATTGCCTAAGTAATTTATTTTAATTAAACACATATTTTCCTTAAGTGATTTAATAATATATCATGCACTTTTAATGTGTGTTGTAGACTATTAGTTGTGTAAATAAATGATAATACAATGCATCATTTTGAATAAGATATTATATAATTGTCAATTCTTTGTACACTTTTGGTTGATTCATATGTGTGTGTGTACACACAAACACACACACACACTAATACTATTGGCATTGTGTAGAATACTATTACTATTTTGTTCAATAATACGAATAAATGCATCTTTGATTAACATCACCTACTTAGACACTTCAAACATTGCAGTTGATCATTTTATGAGCATACCTTAATGGAAATTTTGGAGTTATAAGCGTAATTTGTTTTGCATGTTCTTTGTGTTGGAAAATGTGTATCTTGATTGGGAAGTTACTAAAATTGGTTGAATCATTCCTTGCATTATAATTGTTTCTTTGCAATCTCAAAGGATGGCATGACTTTGATAGTTTCAGTATCAAGACACTATTATATTCCATTTTTTTTCTTCTAGGTAGAATTTAGAGAATTGATTTGATAGTTTGGGTATTGAGACACTATTACAATAATATTTGTTAGAATGACATAAGATTTATAAAACTTTAAGTTGATACATTTGATTTAGAATCTCATGCAAAATGTTATTTAGGTTATAAGTTTTAGATTTTACAACTCATAATATGCTCCATTTCTAGAAATTACAGTGAATTACATCTTATTGGTTCAATTTCCTTTGTCCTTAAAAGAGGTTTTAGTTTAGTTTTATTTATTTTATCTCAATTAGAGTTAGTTTTATATGAATATTTTAAGACATATTAATGACAATCATGTTTTTGCTTCACTCAAAGACGTTATTGGGTGTTCAAATATTACATGTAGCTCATGTTCTTGATCACATTCTTGATTTCTTTGGATGTTCACATTATTTTTCAAAAATATTGAGAAAATTATTATTCAATTTAGTTACATAAGTAATGATATACAAATTTACAGTTCTATACTCAGTTTCTTTAGTGGGTTTATAATATTTAAATATTTTGTAACACAATGTTTTTTTAGATAAAGGATAAATGTGAGGGTTTTAATGGGAGCCCACAACCTAACAAGGGGAGATTTTGTAGAGACTAGATCTCCAAACTGAAACTGGGATAAAATAGGGGCCCTAGTCCCCAACAACACTAATGCAAAATAAATACTAAATCATGAAAATAAAACCAAGACCAAATAAAAGAAACCAAAATAAATCATATAGAAAAGTAAATCTAGTTAAAAATCAATAATAATGTTGCAAGTATTAAACAACAATTATGCACAAAAACCTAAAGCAAAACCCATGAACACATCTCAACCAACATTAAATAACCCCACCCACAAAATCAAAATAACAAGACCAAGAAGAAAAGAAGAGGAGAGATCACCCACATGTGGGGATCAACCTTTTCCTAGTAGGAAAGTCATCCAACCTCTTTTAGAACCCGTCTCATGAGAACTTCAACTTCTTGTCATAGCCTTTGTTGCACAATATTAATTTAGGCATAATGTTGGTTTAAATTTAATCCTAAGTATTTTTTAGTAATCTTTTGAGAATAATTATTTTATTTTTTTATTTTTTTTCTTGAGAATAATCATTAGAATATGGATAATGGGATGAATAATGAGTTATCATTTGGAATATTTTGTTGCATATATAATCATATTATAAATCTTTTAGATTTTTTGGTGTAAACAATGTTAGAAGTTTGATTGTATCCTATTAGAGTAGTTTGTTTTTCTAAGAGCTATGTGGTTGATTTCTAATCATTCAAATGGTAATATGCATACTATATATTTTGAGTGGGATTTTTATTCCTATCAAAGCATTGAGGAAAGCATGGGTTTCATGGTTTTGTATGGATAGTCCCTTGTTATATTTAAAAATGGTTATTTTTTCTTTCAAAAATATCATGAAAATACATCACATTATCCTTTGCCTCCCCAAGGTTGAAAATGTGGTGCACATCTAAAACATTCAAGAACCAGACACATGAGTCATTCTCCTCTTGGTCACCACCTTGATGGTCTTCTCTATGACATGGTGGTCTAAGAGGCTCTTCTAGATCTAGAGATGATGGCAAGGGCTAGGGCCCTCCT
Organism: Torreya grandis; assembly: GCA_037957365.1. NCBI lineage: Eukaryota > Viridiplantae > Streptophyta > Pinopsida > Cupressales > Taxaceae > Torreya > Torreya grandis. Next base: position 228,224 of record JARHVA010002029.1, on the reverse strand, counting down.
TCCCCAAATCATGATGGTGAGAACATGGGTTGGGGCCCTCCCCCCAAGATAAATTTATGTGACTAGATCTAGCAATCTCTCTTGAAAATCATAAATATTATGTATTATAATCTCAACAAACTGATGGCTGGGATCCCTTACCTGTGGATGATGATCCTCCTGCTCTGGAAGGATGGGGTGAGAAGCCTCAAGACCCACCATCTCTACTACCTCCCATGTCTTCCATGTTTGTTGTGACTACTTAATTGTTCTCTTTATTACTTTGCGATATTTTATTCTTTGTGCTTAGTTGTTCTAAACTATTGATGTGATGTTCTTTTGAGTTGTCATTTAGTGACCACCTGTTGAACCTTTCCCAAGTTTTTTCCCTCGATGTGACTTTTCTCATGGGGTGTGACTTTTCCACTTGGTTTATTTATATGATTAGCATTGTATTATACTCTTGTTTTATTAATATATAGATACACTCATCAATTTAAAAAAATCATGAAAATGGTCGCCAAGAGATTTTCAATTAGAAGGAAGGAGTTTGATACTTGTTTATTTTTGCATGTCTGATTTGATTTCAAAATTGTTGAAAATCTCTATATTTCTTAAAGGATATTTTTGAAAAAATCATTTCAATTATTGAGAAGGTTTAACAAATATTTATGAAAATTATTGATCAAAATACTCAGTTTAAAAATCAAAACCACTTGAAAGAGAATCATTATGTTACATTTTCATGGTTTGTGTTTGCCTACTTATTTTTTTACTTGCATTATTAAAACCACTTATCCTATGAGACTTTATAGGGATTTGGTGCATTAATTTCACTCAACACATCATCTTTCCAGTAGGCAAGCCCTTTATTTATGGTGTCTCTTCAATATATTATATTTATTGATGTAGGAGTTAGAGCTAATGGCACCCAAGTGAGCTTGGAAGTTTGTTGTGAAGGTCTACAATGAGGTAATTCCTAAACTCCCCCTATACTCTAGAGGTAAGCATTCCTATTGTAATGGTATGAAAATTATTATGTTATTACTTACTTTTTCAGTCATATCCCCTTAGAGGACTACCTCCATAATTGGTTGCGTAACCACTAGAAGCCTCTAAGAATCCATGTCTCTAGAATCTGTAATCTTAACAAAGTTTCTTTCTTGTTTACCTTCAAGGAGTCTTTTGAGATACAAATAATCCTTGCAAATTCCAATGTCTAGTTCCTTCTTAACCAACTTATGATTTTTCTACCTGGTCCCATGATTTTAAAGTCTCTAATAATGTTTCCCTTGAGCTTCATGGTTTGCCATTTCACCTCTAGGCTTTCATACCACAAATCATCACCCTCATAGGGTGTGTTGTTACAATTGATCCACATAGGTGGTTTTCCCCTACCCTAACAAGTAGATCTATGTGGAGGTTGAATTCTCCAAGGAATGAAAGGAGTTTATAGAGATTCAAGTCAAGGAGACCTAGTGGTTGCAAAATGTTGTTTATTTTAACATATCGAACACTTATTTCCACTATCATACTTCAAACCACTATATCAAGATTGTCCTCGCATGGGTTATCCCAAGCCCCCTCAGCCACCTCCTTAGATAGAGAATCCAAAATTGATAGACTAAGGTGATGTTTGGACCATAGTTCCCCTTAAAAGGTCATCAGGTCATAAGCCACAAGGCCCACCCCAATCATTACATTGGGATGATTCTTCCCTAGCTATTAAACCCTCTGAGGAGACTTATTTACCCTCGCTTGCTATCTCAATTTCTTCCAACCTGTAGACTATTTATTTGATTTTCCAAATTAATATGATGCTCGTGGTTGAGGTTATCTCAAATAATGGCTCCTTCTCCCAATGGTCTTGTAGCCTAGCTCACAAGGGCACAAACTCTCCTTGAGAGGAACACAAAGCCAAACATCACTTCATTATGGTAGGTGAAAATTCATGTCCTCACCATCACAATAACTTTGTGGCATTATCAGATTTCAAGGATAGTTAGTGAGATCTTTAGATGGATGACCTTTCCTCATGAATGTGTTATCATAAAATGTTAGGGGTATTATAAAGTCTATCCACAAATACTCTATGTGTGTTGCTTGTCAATAGATCAATTTTATAGATATTATCTACCTATAGGAACTTAAAGTGTCTAGATTTTTCTTTCATACATCCTTGTAAATTATTTGACATGGCACCACCCAGATCACCAACTTACATGAGGAGGGACATGATGACACTTGTATTTTATTTACCCCTAAGGTTTCCCCAGACATTAGTGCCATGAGGAAGGACCCTTCACATCAATCAATCTAGATTATTCTTGACATTGATGGCCATAATTTTGGCATTTTCAACATCTATGCACCTAATGATGGCCCTCATTGTTCCCTACTTTGGTGATCATTGGTCGATGAGTTTTTTGTTACCACATGGCTAGTGTGTGAAGATTTCAACATGATTGAACACCCATAAGATAAGGTTGGGTCCCTCCACATGCATTGGTTCATTGGTGAATGTGAGGCTTGTATTATTTAAAAAATAAATTAGGCCTAGTCCTATGATGGTAGACATTTAACCCCATGTCTTGGTTTATGCATTCCAACTATTGATTTGGGGATCACCGTGTGCTTAAATAGCTTGAATGCTCTATGTTGTAAGAGAAAAATCTTTTTTTCCTTTTCTAACATTGATGACTAGCCTATCAATGTCCATTTTGATATTATGTTGTAAGACCATTCCCCTATTTCCTACAAAGTGGAATGGACTTTGGGATAGTACAATATGCCTTGTAATAAATTTATTTTTAATAATTCTATGTTGAGTCATGCTGGAATGATCTGAATCATCACACATATTTGAAACCTCACCCCACAATCCCGATACACCATAGTTAGATTGAGTGTTAGAATGATGTTATATGTACACCACCTTCACCACTATGGAAAACATATTGATTAAATTATAAAGTGGTTAGAAGAGGCCACACTTAATGTTTTCTGATAGTTTTCTATATCTCTCAAGCTCAATCCTTTAAACATGTATCTATAATGGATTTTATCCTCTCTCAAACACCACCTTAAGGTGGCAGACAACCATGTGGCTAGAGCTGCTCATCTTCATACTCAGCTACATTAGCTTAAAATTGGTGATAAGACCTCCAAGGATTTTTTTCAAGCACTAAAATCCAATTAAGTTTGTGGGAAAATCAAATCCATTCAATCATAGTTGGCCTCTCAGTATGAAATCTCTTCGACTTTTCTTGAGCACTACAAGATGGTTTTTTAAGCTCAACCTTACACAGTTGTGAGAACTCAAGTACTTCATAAAATTCCTTGATGTCGTGCCTTGCAAGCTCACTCCTACTAATCAATAGCTTTATGATGCCCCACTCACCTTATAGGATCTCATAGAGGCTCTGCATTGCATAAACAATGATAAATCCCCTATCCTTGATGACTTCCCATGTGAAGTTTACAAAGCCACCTGGGAGTTTACCAAACCAAATTTACTACAAGTATATAATGAAGCCTTGTGGAATTAGTCTCTTAAAACCATGATCAACCAAGAAAATATCAAATTCATTCCTAAAGTTAGAGATCCTAAGTTGCTTACCATTTGGAGTCCAATAACCTTGCTCAATGTTTCGTATAAGATTCTTTAGAAATCCCTCATCAACTGCATCTGGATCATTTTACTTGCCTTTGTTAAACTAAATCAAATAGGTTTTACTAGAGGGTGTTATATTTTGGATAACCTTATTGCAGTTTGGAAAGGCATAGCTTAGGCCTGTTGCTCTCTCCAAAAAACTATTTTTATTAAACTAGACTTTGAAAAAGATTATGATAGAATTGAGTGGAATTTTATTCTTGCCATGCTAAACACTCTTGGATTTGGTCCCTACTTCATTTATGTTGTGTAGACATTAATTCATGATGTTTTGGCCTACCTCACTAGTAATTGGCATAAAAATAAGGAGGTTAAGCTTCAACACTATATTTTTCAAGGTTGTCCCCTTACTCTGATGCTTGTTCAAGAAATTATTTTACCTGATCACACTTCCCACCTCACCAATAGAAACTTTGTAGATTTTACCTTCCTCATGCTCAAAGGAAAAGAGGCCACCTTTAAAGAAGCTATCTAATGCCTTGACACTTTTTATCTAGCTTCTGGATTTAGCCTCCCATGGAGGAAAACACAATGTTTTTGATAAAGCATACCTATGCTTGAGTGGCTTCACAAGTATAATTGGTAATGGATTTCTCATGGGGGAATAATTCAAGTTCTTGGGCATCCCATTTAATTTTAACAGTTCTCTAGTCGAGCTTTAGTTGTATGTCTTAAACAAGATTGAATATTGGATTACTAAACCCTTATCTCTAGTAGGCAAGTTTTAGATTTGTGCCAAACTCTTGGCTTCTACTCACATCTATTATTCTTCTTGTTGGGTTCCCTCCAAGGCCTTTTATGATGCTCTAGACAAAATCCTTAGAGACTTCCTTTGGAACAATTCTAATCATGCTCGAGGTTTTCATCAGGTGCCCTAGGATATTTGTTGTCTCCCTTGTGATAAGGGTTGCATGAGCATCATTGACACCTATTAGTAACGTATGGCATTGTGTGCTAAGTGGGTTATTCAGGGTATTGAGGTTAATGAATCTTGGAAAATTTTTCTAAAGCATTTTATCTCTATGATCTCCCTCTATGTTAAAACTAGTTGGCAAAATATTGGCTTCTAATCCCTTCTCATCACTCTAGTTTCGATCAAGATTTATGGCTCTTTTGTGGTCAAAAACATTTGAAAGTCTTTTGAAGCTATCAAACCCCACTTGAAGTGGGTGGGGGATGGTTCTTTCACAAGGTTATCTATTAATGATGATAGCTTATGGTGGTCTCCTATTCTTACTACTTCCTCTATTCCCTTGGTTAATTTACTTGGTATTAAATATCTATGATTATTTCATAAATGGATTTGCACTATTCAAGATTTGGTTACCTCCAAATATTGGATTCCCTAGCCTGAACTAAAAATCAAGTTTTAGTTAAATAATGTATACTTACCTTTTATTCTTCACATTCATGAGTTATTCCTTGATGTTATGTTGCATAAACTTGACTTATATCCTCCTAGGGCCTGGTGGAAGGATTCAAGGTGGAACTGTAATATGTATTTCAATAGCTACTCTCCTAGGCTACTTCATCAAATGATGAGTCCCTTCTCTCTAGATTTAGACAAGTTCAACATGCATTGGGATCTCCAATCCTATCCTAGGACTTGGCTCACCTCTTTGGATCATATGTGACAACCTGGCCTAGATCCCAAGATGACTCATTTTTTATGTGTTTTATTTATCAAGGATTTCCCCTTGGTGAAAGACTACTCCACCTTCACATTCCCTAACCCTTTTGTCTATCTTACAAGCATCAAGAATCCTTTAAACATTTACTTTAGTTTTGTCTAAAATCCCAATCTACCTAATATTGGATTCATTTGTTATTTTAGCCTTATCACTCTGAGTCTTTTTCTTGATGACAGGAACTCTTTGGGGATTATTCTAGTTGGTTAAATTTTATTGCCTTTCTCTATAAATTCTTCCATGTTATTCTCTTTCAGCTATAAAAAGTTAGGAATAATGCTATTTTTAATCATGAGACCTGTGAAATGTCATTTTCTATTAATGAAAAGGTTGTTATTTCTTTGGTCTATTTCATATTCAAACTCAAGTGGAAAAGATGGCTATAGACCTCCACCATGTGCAAGATCTCTTTGACTACTGGGAGAGTGCCTCTTGTACCATGAGTAGGGTTCCCTCTGATGGCCAACCCCACGGTTTGCCACCTCCTCCACCTAGAAGGTGTCAAAGCAAAATTTGGTCTAGAAGTAGGGGCCATTTTTCTCCTCTCCCACTCCTAAAGGGTCGTTGGAGTTCTCACGACAAGTTTGATGTTGGTCTTTCACAACAACCTCCAGTTAGCTTTGTTGTTCCTACATAGTTGACTGATGGTTGGCATATCACTATTCATGATGACCCCTTAAATGGTAGGAATAATTTAGATATTCCTGATGAGGATCCACCTTCTTTAATGGTGCTTCCCAATGATGATCCTCCACCTTCACCTCTTGGGATGGTGGCTTGTGCATAGAAACTTACTATGATTATATATAGTTTTTTGGGCCATATCTTTACTGATTGATTTTTTGTTTCAGAGTTGGGATGTTCATCCGATAAGAAGTTTGAGCCATGATGTGTCCAACTATTTTAACTTACAAATTTTTATAATCATAGATTTTTTTTAATATAATATGAAACATTCTAATAATAATTTAAAAATTCATTTTTAAAAAATCACTGAAAATACTGAATTTGGTTGTTGTTCCAAAGTTTTTAAATGTTTAGTGATTATTTTAAGATTTTTTTAATGAAATATATCCATATATTATTTTATAGTTATTTTAAGGTTTTAAATGATTTTTGTTTTTAAATTGTTTATATGATCTTTATTTAAAGTTACATTGTATTTTGCTGAATATGACATGATTAAAGTTCTTGGTGGATTAATGATGTTTAATTTTTTAGAGTTAACTTTACATTGAAATTTGTGAAATACCCAAGAGGAATAGTTGTCATGGGTTTTTATTTGATCCCATTTTATATAATTCTCCCATTTATTTTAATCAACCTATCAATTTTATTATTTTAGTGAGAAAGTGATATGTTTATACTTGTCTTAAAACCAATTTATAAAATAAATTGGTCACTTAAAATATTATATTTTATAAACACAAGTCATAAATAAATTGGTCACTTAAAATATTTTATTATATAAACATAATTCAAAGTTTTTTTTTGGGGTTATGCTTAAGTTAATTAATTTTCAACCAAATTAAAGACATTTAAAGATTGAGGGATTGAAGAGCTCTTATCTCGTCTGATTTCATTTTTTGTGAAAAGTAATTTAAAGGCTTGAGGGATTGAAGGGTTTTGGATTCAATGAACATATTATTCGATGGTGAATTACATTGATTGTAAATTTTATATATTCATTTTACAAGATTTTGGTGACTACAAAATTTTTAGTCACATGTTTGGTCAATGGTGTATGCCATCAATTGATGAAATTTTCATGCACATATTACATGACAGTATATTTTTTATAAGCTATAATCAGACTTTGTTAGTGTTTGTTACGGCCAAAAAAATTTGTACATATTTTTTTTTTTATGATCAACACATTGCCATTTATTTATAGACATAGAGACTCCTTTTATCCTAAAATTAAATACAAATTTTATTGGTTTAATTCATTTTCAACACAATTTTGGAAGGTTGAAGAGGAAAAATTAAATTTTTTCTCTTCTAAATTAATTTTGTCAAGTTTTTAATGGTACATTGAAATTTTATTTCACATGGTGATTTAGTATTAGTCTTGGTGAGATCACATTAAATAGACATACTATAATCCCATATGTACCCTTGCAAAATATTATATGAATCAGTTACCACATTCACATTTTAGATAATAAAATCAAGTCTTCGATATTTGAGAACAATAATTTTGACACATATTTACTATGCATGACTTGAGTTTATAAATTGGGTCTTAATATACTATTCTATCACATTTTCAAGTTATCTTATGATTTGACTCTTTCATTCTATCATTACACACATGAAATAACCTCACTTATATTTCAAACTCGCTAAATATCCTGCATATACATCTCTAGACATTCACTTTAGTCTGCTTGTACACATATTGGTTCCACCATTTTTAGTTAGTATCACTATTTGATACCGAATTGATTTGGTCAAAACCATCCCTCTCCTAGCAATGGTTACTTTTCAGAACCAAAAATTTCTTTAGGGTCAATGCGTTTTCCTAGCATGTCAGTGATGTGAGAAATTACCCAATTGGACTCCTCTATAAACAAATCAAGATCTCATTCAAAAGAAAACTTGGAACTTATCTAATATATATGTATGTATGTATAATTATAATTGCACATTGAATAAATATACCTTATTATTCTCAAATTATAAACCTATCACTACGTGCAGTTATAATCTAGGTCTAAAAAAAACTAAATCAAGTCAAAATAAACATTTTAAAACATCAAAGCTAAATTTTTAGCTACATACATATAGTGAAGGAGCAAAAATGCACAACCACACTAAGTGGGAGAAATATGTGTGACTTGATTTTCATCTTTGGATTATCATATACGTAGGAAGTGATAAATCATCAAATTATGGTGATTAGGGTCAACTCGGTGCATTACAATTTCTCATATTTTGTAGGTTTCCAGGGCTCATAAGCACATATAGGGTTTCAAAGCAAAAAAAACTAATTTATGGGTTTTCGCACATAATCAAGGTTTAAGATCTAAAATATAAAGAAAATAGAGGTAAGAAAAATTTACTATAAATTCATAATCTTGTATTTCTGCATAGGTCAATACCAACCATCATAGGTCAATATTGACCAATGATATTGATCCATATCAACACAATTGACCATACGATGATAGGGAATTAATTATAGAACTGAACAAATCATAGGTGTGATTTATCCTTATTTGCACTTACATAATACAATCACATTCAGACAACCACCCAAAAAATCTTAGTAATCATCCCTTTTTTATACTTACTATATTTAACATATGCCACTTTTTAAATCATTGTAATTAGTTTTCATATTTTACATGGAAAAGTATGCTTAAATGTCATATCTTAATATTTGAATTATTTTATATTGTTAAATATTATTAGGGTTAGTATTGATTGAATTGATATTAATTAGGGTGAAATATATTGGTGAACCCATACACATTAATTGAACTATCCTTCTAAGGTTTCATATTTTTTCCTAGGATTTCAAATATTATTTCTGATTTTCATACCTAATTTTTTAAGATTTTTTTATCATAGGACTTCAAGATTTGGTTTTTTATTTCCATACACATAATGTTTTCACCTTTATCCATAATCCTTTTTCATACTTCCATGATCCCATCCTATGCCATCCAAGAATTATAGTTTCATTATACCTCTAAGACGCAGTGTTATATTAAGTGGAACTCATATATAGCATAATCATATTCCTTCTACTTTAGCTTAAATGGGTACAATGTATGTTTATTATTCTTTTGATGATGCAATTATTCATGAATATATACAAATAAATGATTATGTTGATATGCCTCTATTAGAACATGATAATCAAGATAACTATGAAGGCCTAGACAAAATTGATCCCAATGAACTTAATGGGGTATATCTTAACCAAGTTAAAGCCTTGTCCACTTTTCACTAAGGAATCCATAAGTATTCTAAAGACATGGGTAAAATTTTTACAACTGATCCTAGAATCTAAGGTTTCACACCATGCTAATCCTACTAAATCTTAGATGTGAAAAAAAGATCCATTTACTATTATTAACCAATTATTTTGAGTTGATAGTTCCACATCAGGTGTTTAGACCACCACTCCTAGTATTATCCATACACATACACCTCTAGTCACCTATGTGACATCCACCCAAGTTTTGGGGGAAGCAAAAGGACTTCAAAAAGTTTCCATACCTATTCCTACATAATTAAAATTTACCCCACCCATGATGATTATGCATGTTCCATTACCAACCTTACCTATTACACATTCTTTTGAGCATAATTTTATAATCGTGCATGCTAAGGTGTTGTAAATAGAACAAGGTGCATCAAGAGCTAGTCAATCCATGGATTCATATGATTCACTCCATAACCTATTAGCCCTTGAGATAGTATCCTATCATTTACCAATAGGGCTTGTAGCTCCCAAGATCCCATTATATGAAGCTAAAGGTGATTTTGATTAACAACTTAGATCATTCCAAGAAACATTCTTGGATTATGTATACAATGATAAATATTGACCAAGATATTTCAAAGAAGTCTCAATGACTATGCATTGAGATGGTTCTATGATATTAACCTCCAATATTTAAGAGTATTCAACCCATTCGTTGACCAATTTCTACAATATTTTCTAGAAACAATGATGAGAAACTATCCTCCACATGAATTGCTAAACTCAAGTAAATATCTAATGAACCAATTAGTGACGATTTACTTTAGTATAATACCATGATATCCAAGATGACCAATGTTATGGCCAATAATAAATTACAAGATATCTTGAAGCAAATCTTGTTTATACTGCTCCATGAGTCAAATATATTCAATAAATTTAAATCCTTTAATGAACTATACCATATAGAGAGGGGTAAAGAAGTCAAATCAATAGCTTTGAATAACTCAAGTATATATCTACTCCTACAAATACTTCAAAATTTAAGTTTAAAATTAAACCAAGTTATAAGGTCAAACTAAATGATCATAATAACAAGGCAAATATTATTGTCAATGTAGTATCACAACCTACAAACAAGCTACAACTAATAGCACCACCAAAGGGGTAGTTTTAAATATTACAATTATCTCTTCATGCACTACTAAACAATTAACTCAAGTGAAACCATATCATACTCATTCCACCAAAGGATATTGATCCAAATAGGCCTACAGAAAGTAACTATGATGATAATGCATATTGTGATTATCACCAAATTGTGGGACATTCAATGAACATATGCTTCAAATTGAGACATAAGATATAGGATATTATAAATGAAAAAATTGTCAACTTTTTCACTCCTGTAAAGGAATCTAGACAACCACATAATGGAAATCAAATTATAAGATTTGAAATGATCCATTTCTTAAACATGAGATAACATAAACTAAGGACACTATAAAGGTACATTATATATACAACATGCATCTTCCACCTATGATATATGATCATCAAATTGATTATATTATTAGTACATTTGGTGATACTTCACCATAAAAACATATTATCACATTCGATGAAAATGATATAGTTGATGATGATTCATATTTTCATGCACTTTTCATTCGAGCTTATATCAAAGAACAAACCATACACATTGTCATGATTGGCAATGGTTCAAGTGAGAATATTTTCTCAATGACACTTCTCCACTCTCTTGGTTACATATGATAGGATTTAAAAACTACATCAAAATTAGTTAAGAGATTATATAGACAAAAACATAATATTATTTGGACACATAGTATTACCTCTTTGGGTAGACTCCACCATATTACCCATTCCTTTCCTAGTTCTATAGAGAAACAAGGTCTTAGATATGTTTTTAGGATGCCCTTAGATACAAAAAAATCATGAAATACCATATAAAATGCACTGATGTCTAAAATAAATACACTATAATAGGGTATTCATAATTATATTTGTATAGTATGAATAGCCTCTTTAGCCAGCAGCATCTACTCCTCTACCCCCACCTCTATTGTGGTTTGATGTTACACCTATTCAGAATCATTACATGGAGATGGTTGCCACAACTATTTAGGATCATTATAAGGATTTAATTGCTACACATACATATTATCTAACCATAAACCTAGTTTAAAGGAACATTTTTGGGTCCACTAGCTAGCCACCTATGTAGCACATCACATCAAAGAGTTACTTAGGGCCCACAAAATCCACCATTTCCTACAATACATACTCATTTATAATCAAATATAATTCAACATGTTCCATAGTGAATATGGTTAGTGATACATTTTCCTAGTATATATTTGACCCCATAAAGCCCTAAACCCTATTGAGTTACCCATCACACACTAAATTTTATGAGTAATGATCATGACAATTATGACACACATCATGACTTCTTATTAGATTCTAACACACCAAAAATTAGTACCTTTGTCTATGATAGAGGAACCTTACACTATTTGATACATGTACTTCCCATGATCCTCCAATTGATGTGATCATTCATTAGATTTTATATACCTTAAATATTTCAAAAATATAAAAATAATCAAATAATCAAGAAAATACAAAAACCTTCAGGTATTCAAAAAAATCAAGACTTGAGCATGACATGATTACTTGATTACACTATTTACATATTTTATTTATCACATGTTTGGTATAAGGCATATTATTTTCATACACATGTATTTCATGTTATATGATTGTGATATAAGACATATAGGTTACACATGTACACATAGATATTGGACTTTCCCTACCCAATGGTCATACCAATACTAGGGGAACATTATTCCATAGGATTCACTATTAAAATTTATATATTTATATGACATGTATACCATGTTTAGATACCTATATTTCTTACACATGTCTTGATAATTACTTATCTCATAAAAATTGACACATGGATATGATATTATACTATGATATGACATTGATACATATGGATAGTGTAGACTAGTTCCTTTATTCTATGCTCCATTGATGTTGTTATTCTATTACATGATAAGATACTTTGTGTTTGTCTATTATGTGTGGCCCTTTAGCCTTATTTGTGACATATTTATGCCCTTTGAGTGTGGCACTTGACCTTTCTTGATGTGTCATATTTTATGTCCCTTATTTGTGACATCTTTATGTCCCCATACATGTGTAATTTGGCCTTGTTTATTGTGAAAACTTTATGTTCCTTGTATGTGATCCTTGGAATTATGTGTGACACTAACACTCAATATTTTTGCATTGGTTGAGCTTGATAACATTTAGTGGTTCCATGATCTATACCATGCACTTTTACTATGAAGACTTAATCAAATATCCTTATACTATGTGCTTCATTGATACATATATCTAGACATGACACTTATATTACTTATATCATATATGTTACATATATACCTTGATTGATATATACATTACTATGATGAAATATTCTTTACATGTTCACATGATATTACATGATGTTACCTTTATACATAACATGATATAATTAACTCTTATTTTGAGATGAGTGACTTACAAGATACATCCCTCATCCCAAAATGGGAGCATTATAATGGGCTTGTCATATATACATAAGCCTCCATGAGAATAAAATTAGATAAACTTATAGATATTAGAGGTTCATAATGTTTAGATATCATATGGTTCAAATACATGACAAATATTGGCACATTGATATAGATTACAGGGGCATATGCTTTGTATATGCACTCACTTTGTAGATACTTGAGCATAGATTCATACACACTTGGGTGCACATGCATTGAAATATGTATATAGTTTATAGGATCATGAATTATAGGTTTTAACATACACATACATTTTTAGATACAAGTTTTTAGATTCAACATATAAATTCATAACATTTTATATTCATTGGCACATATTTATAGGGCATGATATTGGTTCATGCATATATACACAACAACAAAATTTATAGTTGAATGAAAAATGATTGTCATTCCACTCAAAACTTATCAGATCTAAGGTCATGCATGATGAGGGCATGAAAATTTTTCATTATTTTTCAATCATTCATTTGATTCTACTTTGAGATAAACTATAAAATCAAACCTACATTCATGATGCGAAATGAAAATTATTCATTCCATTTTGATCATGATTTTATTTCACATAGAGTGAATTTGATCATAGTTAACCTAAACTATACAAATGAATCTACAAGCCATCTGTAATGGTTGATTTAATTTATTTGAGTGAAACCCAATGTTTCTATATTTTACCTAAACTTATTCGGGTTAATACATTGTGTACTTTGCTTCACATTTATGAGGGTTGGAACATGTATCCTTCCCAACCTAAGAGGTTACATAGTTACATAAATTTGGTCACACTCATCCCAACTCTCCATGTGCTTCAGTAATGAAGCATAAGTTTACTCAATACTTCAATAAGGAATCATAATCTCTAACAAGTTTTAAGGTAAATGTGATTTTCACTAACACACATGGGTATTCTAACCCTTATTATTTAAAAAAATAAAAAAATTAGATTTCAGTTTGAATTGTCAATCTATGGACATTGACTACACATGATTTCAATTTTTGATATTGAGTGACTTGCACAATTGGAGTTTCATACCAAATATAAAGTGTGTTGTATGCACTTAGTTACATTTCATCTTTATACTTTAGCAATTCAATTACTATAAAAGCAGGGAGGGCGACAGAGTGTGGGGAGAGGGGGTAAGGTGTGAGGCAGAGAATTTATAGATACTAAAATATAGTATTTGGTACTTGATAATGAAAATATTGATGCACATTTACCACATATGAATTGAGTGTAAAAATAAGGTCCTAATCCACCATTATCTCACACTTACATTCTATTGTATGAGTTGACCCTTATGTTCTACTGTTACACACCTATAGGAACCTCACTATCTATTTAAAATGTATAAAATATCCTACACAAACATCTCCATACCTTCAGTTTGGTCTACCTATACACAGGTTAGTTCTTTTAGATTTAGTTAGTATCATCAATTATTATTGGTATGATATAGTTAGAAATAATCCTCTCCCAATAATAATTACTTTTCAAAATCAAATGTCTCATAAGACCCATTTTCCTATTGTATTGTTAGCATAATAAATTACCCAATTGGACTCATATGTAGAAAAATCAAGGTCTCATTTAAAAGGTGACTCGGTACTTATCTAGAACATATTAATACACTATTGAAAATTTATAAAATATGCCCTAAACTTCCCAAATTACAAACCTATCACTAAGAGTAGTCATAAGATGATTCTGATTCAAACTAAAGTCAATTCAAAGAAAATAATATCAAGTATCAAAGCCAAATCATTAGATACATATATATAATTAGGGATCACAATTGCACATAATTATGTACGGCTTGATTTACATCCTCAGAGTATAGATATGTAGCCATCATCCAATCATAAAATGGGGGTGATTTGGGTCAGCTCAGACCATTACACTTTCTCACTTGTTAAGTTTACAACCCTCACAATGATGTCTAGGATTTGAAGGCAAAAGAAAAATTATTTTTGGAGTTGTGTGCATCATTAGGGTTTAAGATAACAAATATAGAACATATAAAGGTAGGAGAAAGTGACTATAAAATCACAACCCTACATTTCTACATAGGTTAGTATTGACCATCACAAGTTAGTATCAATAAGTGATACTAACCCATAATGAAAAAACTAACCCTACACAAATAGAGAATTAATTATCAAACCAAAGAACCAAATGCATACTTTATCCTAATATTCAATTCTAGAATATAGTCACAGTTATAAAGTCACCCAAAAAACATAAGTACACATCCCTTTGTTGTACTTATATTTAGCATATGCCACTTATAGAATCATTGCAATCACTTTTAGCATTTTACATTTAGATGTATGTTTGAATGTCATATATTAATATCTAAATTATTCTACATTGATTTATCTTATTTGGGTTAGTCTTGATTGAATTAACACAAATTATAATAAAACACACATATCCTAAATTTAAAGGTTTACACTGTGATTCTATGACAAATACACATCTTTTGTGACAAACTAACCCAATCATAGTTTAAATCAAAATATAAATGCTAACGCATCTACAAAGGCTTATTTTGATTCAAATTTAAGTTATGATCTAGGAGACTTCATGACCCCATGACTCCATTCTAGTTTTCATGTGTATTATTTAATATCACACAGTTTGTTAAATTACTTTATGAACATAATTAATCTTTTTGAGATATGATCACTGTGTGTTTATGTGGTGTGTAGGAAAAGGGTGTGGACGTAAAGTCATAAAAAGTGTAAATAAAGAGTCAACAAATATATGAACTTTATGGTGACCCATTTAAGAGCCACACTCTATGATGTGGCTATGAGGCAATGAGAGATTTCCATGTGTATTACTCTAAGTAGACACAATAAATGTGAAAGACAATGAAGACTTAGACATCGATGAGGAGACACTATACAATATTTTATCATGTGGCCATAAACTATTTAAAACTTAAAGGAATTTGGATCTAAGCAGGTGTAAAAGTTAAATTGAAATATGTGACACATCCATGGAATCCATCAAAAGTGAACATTACAACTTCATGACCTTCATGACTTTGAGACTGTAGGATGGAGACATGTGGATGGTATAGATTTTAAGATGTGACAAAGGGCATAGAATTAAATATAACTAAAGATATAATGATGCATATGTACTAAATGAAGTTTGAATGCGGATTACCATTAATTCATAGTGAATGAAAGATTAGGGAATAAAATAGATATGACTTAGAGTGGCTATAAAAATTTGAATTAAGAACTAAGTGGAAATATGGCTATTAATTACAAATTGAGTTCATCCCTAATAATCCACTATACTAAGAATCAAAATAAACACAATACCTTATGAAGTTTCAATAATCACATAGAGTGAACATTTTTTAATGTTGGCTACTGAATTTTGACTAAATTTCACATGAATTTCCATAGAGACCTCAATGATGGCCTAAGTCGATGTACCATATTATTTACGTTACACAAAATAGTTCAATGACATGATTTTCTCTGCTCAAATTATTTCACTAAAGAATTGTAATGAAATTTTTGGTTAGATTGATAATATTGATTTAGGACACCTCTCAAGTAGATGAAGAATATAAAAATGTTTTAATTTCAATCAAGAGAGGATGTCTTCACTAATTAATGGAAAAAAATAGAGGTATTTCCATACAATAACCTATTTCTCAATATTTTATCCAAATGTGTGTTAAAGGGTGATGTGTTTTTCTCTCAAAGTATGAAAAATAGTAGATTTTATGGTTGGGATCACATTTGATAGTTATGATAAGTTTTCCACCATGTCTTTCACCTATAACCATGAAATAATATTGGGTTATGAACATTGTGTTGAGTATTATTGCAATATTTGAACTTTATTATTAGTGTTATAACTAAATTAGTGTTTTATTATTTTATGAAGGTTATTTAATTCAGTTATGTCCTAAATTATTTATTTGATCAATTTTAGACATTTTTGAGGAACTTTCTAAAAAAACAACTATTAGTGTCAGTTAAAGTCTAGTTCATTTAATGTTTAATTAATTAAATTTAAAGTTATTTTGGTTAAATTTATATGTTTAGAGTTCTATTTTTATATTTATATTTTTAGACTTTCACTTGTCTAGTATGCATGTGAGTGTGCATGTTTACTTAATTGATGAAGAGGCTTCTTGCATGATGTCCATATTTTATCAGTGAGTTAAAATTATTATCTATTTTTAGGACTTTATTTTTATTTTATCTGGTTTTTAAGTAAAGGTATACAACTAATATTAAATTATCATGCAAGTTTCTTGTAATTGGCTAGTTTTATCCTTTATTATTAATAAAATATCGTGCACAATTGTGATACAATAATTATTTTTACATATTGTTATATCTAATTATTTTTATTATAGATATTAATAAAAGAAAGACAACATGATGTATAATTTTAATTTTAATTTATTCAATGCATATTCAACCATCAAACACTATTAGATTAACAACTAGTAATTCTAAGACAGATTGATTGATATATAGCTTCAATTTTAGATTAAATAAGAGATGATTTCTACTCCATCAATACAATTAAAAAATTCATTTGGTAGCATATACTCATTCAAAAAATATTAATAAAGGTCTTAATCCACTATCATGAATATCACGACTTTAGTGAATTTTGCTTTTATGAGTATTTTAATTTTTAAAGGTGAAAATTTTGAATATTGGAGAGATTAGTGGAAGATAATATTGGTTTGGAAGGGAGTTTGGAATAAATTTCTCCATGGATACACACCACCTATATATTAGAATACTCAATATTAAAATAAAATAAAAAGGGTGAATAAAATACTTCTATTTTCAGAGTGCCATAAACCCAAGCATCTATCCAAGAATTATTGGATACAAAAATGCCTATGAGACATGAAATACCTTGGAAACTTAAAATCAAGTATATATTAAGGTAAGATAAGAAAAATTTAAAATATTAAAATTAAATTTGAAAATGTATAATAATAGAATTGGATGATATTGCATAAGGGTAAATGAATTAGTGCATAAAATGAGGGTTTATAGAGAAACAATAGAAGATAGAGTCATATTAAGGAAAATGTTAATATATTTGACTCAAAGTTGGTTACATATTGTGATCACTTTTGAGGAGTTTAAGTATATGAACACTACAAGTTTTGATGAGTTAGTGGGTTCTCTCTTATCCCATGAGATTAAGATGATACTATATGCAGGAGATCAAAAACAAGCACTTGAAACCAAGGCAAAGGTTTAAAAGACCAAATAAAAAAATAAAAATTAGAATCAAGGGAGTTTAAAAAAATCAAATTAAAAGTAAAAATTTGAATCTAACTTCACAAGTAAAAGTAATAAATACTTTACTTGTCATTACTACAAAAAACTAGCATACATCATGAATAATTGTAGGACATTGGTAGTTAAGAATCAAGCTAATCAAGAGAGTGAAGAGAATGAATTTCAAACTAAACAAAGCGAGGAAAAATAAAAATCAAATTAGTTTATCATATGTATTGTGGGAATAGAGTATGTAAATTTTTTTTTTGTCTCTTGATTTAGGTTTCTCAATTCTCATAATAAGTCACAAAGATTGTTTCAGTAAAATAGACGACTTGTTCAAAAGCTAAATGCAATTGGGAGATGGAAAGTCCATTAAAGTTGAAGGAAAGTGCATCATGAAAATAACCAAAAATCAAGGTAAGGGTGGAATAAAGTATTTTTATTATTATTCAAATATAGATCTTAAGAGTATTGAACATAATTTCACAAGATATAGTGATGAAAACAAAACATAGAAATTTTATAATCCTACTAGTAAATCAACAATTGTTTCTATAAATTATATTTTTTTTGAAAATGAGATGTATTTGATTATAATAATATATATATATATATATATATATATATATATATATATATATATATATATATATATATATATATATATATATATATATATCTTTCATAATTGAATAGGAGAAAAATAATTATTTTTATTTTTATGTCTTACAAATTCTTACACATGTTTCTAGTTCAAAAAGAAATGATGCTAGTTCTTTGTAAGAAACTAGTCATCCATCTTCATCAACCCCAAGAAAAAATAAGCAATTGTTGAATCCACATCCAGATAATAAAATTTTATGTTATAAATATGATAAAGATTATTAAAATTATTAAAAATTAGGAAGATAATTTTTTTATGATACTTATGATAAAAAATATTATGTTTTCATTGTCATCTATTGCTAGTAAATCTATAAGCTATGAAAAATCTAGTTAAAAGAAAGAATGGGTTGATGTTATGAAATTAGAGATGGATTAAATTAAGAGGAATAATACATTTATTTTTTTTATCCTCCAATAAATAAATATGTCATTATAACCAAATGGATCTATAAGACTAGAATGAAAAGTGATAGTACTATTGACAAGCTAAAAACTAGATTAGTTGTAAAAAGATCTGCACAAACATATGGAATTAACTATGAGGAAACCAATGCATCTATAACACGTCCAAATAATATAAGACTAATAATTGATGTATATGGTAATAAATTATGTAAAATCCATAAAATGGATGTAAAAAGTGTATTTTTAAATGAAGTGACTGAATAAGAAGTATTAGCGGGGAATCCACAAGGTTTTGATGTTAAGGGTAAAGAGTAAGTTGAAGAAAGCTCTTTATGGGCTGAAGCAAGATCCAAGAGATTTATAATAAATTATCTATATCTTATTATTGGATATATTTTTTTTAATATGTCATAATGAACTAAATCTTTACATATAAGCATTTTCTTATAATTTACATGTTTATCTCTATGTAGATGAGTTGATATTTATAGGTAGCTCTATAGAGATGTTGAATATATTCAAGGAAGATATGAAATAATAATTTTAGATAAATGATATTAGAATTATTAAGTAATTTTTTTTCATGGAATTCCATCAAAATAAAGAGGAAGTACTCATTTATCAAGCCAAATGTGCCTAAGACATGTTAGAGAAGTACAATATTCATGATTCTAAATTAGTGGACACTCAAATTATAAGATGAGAAAATATAATGAGAGAGGATAGAATTAATTTATCTAATGAAAATAACCTTATAATCATGGTGGGAGGTTTTATGTATCTCACTATGACAAGACACGATATCATCTATGAGGTTTCACTAGTTTCTATATTTATGAGAAAATCATCACTTAAACATTTAAAAGTAGTGAAGAAATTTTTTAGATATGTAAGAGGTAATTATGATCATGGTGTTAATTTTAAACCATCAAGTTATAGGTGCTTAAATATGCATTATTAGTTAAAAATAGTGGGTAGATGCACAAAGTTAGGGGATTAAAAAAATAGCACAATGAAAAATACAAAGCATTTTCTGTAAAGAGCGTACACCCTTTTAAAAAAAACCAATGCAAAAATAAATAAGGGTTGGTCCCAACCCTAAAGGGAATACACCCTTTACATTCAAAAGGGAATACTCCCTTTGGACTTCAAAGGATGCACACCCTTTGCATGCATCCTTTCTAAAGGGAGTGCACCCTTTGGAAAGGGTGTACATCCTTTAGAAACTTTCTTGCAATTAAGTATCATCCTAACCATAGATTCTCTCTTGGTTTATCACAAAAGGTCTTCTAAGTATTGGTATTGAAATACTAATAACATTATTTTTTAGTATTATCTCTTGACTTATTAACCTCTGTATTCAAATAAAAAGACACATTCAATGACTTAAAACAAGGTACTCAGTCCTAAGATAGTAATATACCTTCAATAAAAACCTTTCTTTTAATCCTAAAGTGCTCAATTGTACATCCTCACTTCTTTTAAATATATTATGAGGGTTTCACCAATTATTTGACTCAGGTTTCTTAGTGCATGAATAAATTCAACTCAAAACTTAGATGACAACAACTCTACCCTTTATAGGCCTATTAGGCCAAATTTTAGCTCTTAAGGACTTGATACAAAGAGTTATAAAACTACCTTATTTTTTGGAATCATTCAATTCAAAAACTCAATAAAAATATCAAGACAATGATACAAGACTCATAGGTGTCTTTACACAATCTCAAGATACCAATTAGATCACCAAAGTGCTAAAACCGTTAACTAAGTCCTAAGCAGTGATATAATATTGTGTCTAGGCATGTTTGGTATTGAAAAGGTGTTATTAATATAATCTCATCAAAGGATTCTTATACATATTTATTAAGATGTTTGGAGACTATCTTTGAGGATAAGAAACCAATTTCCTTGATTGCTTTCTTAAGAATTAGAATTCAATGGAAGTTATACTCTTTAGGTTCGGATGACCTAATCTACTTACTTGGAAGAATATTGACTTGGATTAACTATCAAATGATTTTAATCACTTTACTTGTAAGTATTCTATAGTGTTTACATAATAACATTGGACCTTCATAAGAGGTTTATACTCAATAAACAAAGTTGGAGATGTACTATACTTGGAGTTTTCTATCTTTGCCTTGGAATCTTCTTAACAACCTTGTTCTCAACATATAAAATGAACTTTAATTAATGGGTCTATAAATATGCATAAATGAATAGCCTACAACATGAAATCTATAACATATATAAAGTAATGATGCAGTCATTCATACATTACATCTACCACATACATGGTACTACATGTAGGTATTCAGTCACTCATACATAACATCTTCATGTGGTAATTAAATGGTCACTCATATTTGACATGAATGCAACTAATAACCCTAGTCCACTCTATTTCCACGTAAACCATTAATCCCTAACCCTAAACCCCAAACCCTAAGCCATAAACCCTAAACCATGAACACTAAATAGTATACATAAAACCTAAAACCTAAGCCCTATAACTTGAACCATTAACCCTAATACATTATCCCTAAACCAAAAAAAATAATCCATAAACCCTAAACTATTTACCCTAAACTTATAAACTTAAAAAATTAAACCCTATACTTTATACCCTAGACCCTAAACCCTTAAGGATAGTTTATAAAATTGTGACATACTACCCTAAATAAATTCTAGTATATCCTTGTTTGTGACCCTCTCTAACCTATCCTATCTCCTTATACTCCCATGCTAGGTATCCATACTGATGTGATCTTCTAAAGTTGGCCTCTTGAGCTTTTTAAGGCATTTTATGCACCCTGTTATGTTCTTGAGCCAAGAACTGATCTCTATATGACTTTATCTAAAAAATAAAGGTTCTTACACACCTTATATATACCAATGTAGGTCCTCCAATTATTTTCAAGTTTCAATTGGTGTTATAAGTGAGGCTACATCTACTTAGGGCTTTTAGGATTAGTTAAGGCTTAGTAGGCCTAATATGCACATAGCTACTCATCAACACCTATGATTATTTTTTAAGATTATGATGACTCAAATGTTTTTTATCATGTTAAACACATCCTCCTACATCTCTTTTCAAGGTTATAAAATGTCTCTAACTCATTTTCTTTCCCTTTTCATACTGAGCCTATAGGATTTTTCCTCTTGGGAGTGCCTTCTGTCTGAGACAAAATAGAGGCCACTTACCCTATTTTCCTAGATAAAATGATGATATGAGGGGATTGGAAAAGTTATGGGTACCATTTTTATAAATTTTTAGGGTTGGTTCACACTCCTAGCACCTCCAAACCTCATAAAACACAAGGCAAACTTCTTGAGAAATCATTATGTGCAGGGTTTATGTGCCAACTATAGGTTAAGGCTTGAGCTCAATTTCCACCTCTATTTTCTTGGACTAAGTATCTCATTAGGTTGTTATAACCATGTTTAATGTGTTATAATCAAGTATATCACCCATTATTTCTTTCTAACTCTTCAAAGTGTACTCTTTACTGATGTAGGCTTAAATTATGGTCAACTATGATTGTGTGCCTACTCAAAAAAGGTATGCCTGTAGGTGGAATTTATATATTAAACCCTTATATACCATGTTACACATATTATATAGATAATAACCCTAGTTCACTCCATTTACACCTAAGCCATTAACCCCTAACCATAAACATTAAACCTTAAAACCTACACCTTAAACCCAAACCCTAAGCCATCAACCCTGAACCATGAACACTAAATAATATACCTAAACCCTATAACCTAAGCCATATATTGAAATTATAGGGGTCATTTTAACCTATATAGAAAAAATAATGACTAGGGACATTTGTGTAAAAGGCTTAAATGTGGATTCAAGATGAATCCCTAATAATTTATGGGTTTTTTAATCAATGTGTCTATAAATATGCATAAATGGATAGCCTATACCATTCAACCTATAACATACATATAATAATGATATAATCATTCAAGCATTACATCTACCCATATCTATTACTACATGTATGTATGTTGTCACTCATACATGACATATTCTTGTATTCATGTACAATAACTCATACCAGACATAAATGTAGCTAATCACCCTAATACACTCCATTTACACCTAAACCATTAACCCTATAACCCAAACCCTAAACCCTAAACAACATAAACCTAGAATTTTAAACCCTAAACATCTTAAACCTTGAACACTTAACCCTAATACATTATCCATAAACCCAAAACAATAATACCTAAAACCCAAAACCTAGACCCTAAATATAAAACCTTAAACTCTAGACTTTATATCCTAGACCCTAAGCCCTAAAACTTAAAATTTAAGACCTAACCCTAAATCCCAAACCATAAGCTTAAAATCTAATATCCTAAATACTAAAACATAAAACCTTAATCTTATAGGTCTTTAATATTAAACACTAAACCTTAAACACAAAATTTAAAATCATGAACCTTAAACCCTAAACACCAAACCCCAAACCCCAAACCTAAAACCTTGACCCCTAAACTTTTAACACTAAACCCTAAACCTTAAAATTTGAACCCTAAACCACAAACCCAAAAGCATAAAACCTCAAACCCAAAACCATAGTCCTTAAATCCTAAAACTAGATAAACCCTAAACATTAAAACCTAAATGCCAAAACCCAAACAATCAACTCCAAACACTGAACTATAAACTTTGAGCCCTAAAACCTTAACCTAAAACCCTAAAAATGAAACCTAAATGACAAACACTAAACATAAATTATGGATACCACACTATATAGGAATGATTTAAGCATTGGTAGTTCAACTCAACCCTCTCTCCACTTTCCTATCATAAATCCTACACAAGCACAAAGATTTCAATGCAAGGAGAAAACATGCCATAATATATTCAGTGGCATAAATGCTAATAATTTATACTCATGACCTACATCATTCTTTGAGAATAACTCACAAACATGAGAAGATCCAAAATGATCCATCCCTTTCTTTCAATAATTTGGAAATAACTGTGTCTAAAAGAAGGATTTCACCTCATACAAAGCAAGTGCAAAGAGGTATTTTTTTTAATTTTTCATCATCCCTCATTTTTCAAAATTAATTTTTTCCATGCAATTGCAAAGAGGACATTATCTTATTTTCACCAGGTAAATCATTTAACAATCTCCCTAGAGTAATCCATCATGACCCTATTTAATCTACAACCCATGAATGAGAATAATCACCCTATTACACTCCAATCATAACAAAATGAATTGAAACACCATTCAAAATTAATCTAAAAAGATAATATTTAGTAAAAAATAAATTTATACTAAATACTAGATTGGAACACACTCTACTAGATGAGGGAGTGACTTGGGATGATGATAGAGTGATTAGGTATGATGAGTGACAGTAAGGGAATTCTTAGGGACATTAACGGATGAGGACAGATGTGGAGGGGGTGAATAGGGATGATTAAGGATGATGAGGGTTGATGAGGGAGTGATTAGGGATGATGAGGAGTCTAATGAAAGATGATGAAGGATTGACTAGGGATGATAAGAAATGATGATGGTTAATGAGGGAATTATTAGGGATGAAAAAGGATGATGAGAGTGTGACTAGGGATGATGCTCAAGATGATGAGAGAGTGATTAGGTATGCTTAGGTTTGATGAGTTTTGATGACCTATAGTGTTTAAGGATGATCAATGGTAATGAGGTATGATGAGGGAGTGACTAGGGATGATAAGGGTTGATGAGGAAGTGATTAGCAATAATAGCCAATGAAGGAGTGATTAGGGATAATGAGGGACAATGAGAACCGGTGAGGGAATGAATAAGGATGATAAGTGAATATGAGGGTTGATGAGGGAGTGATTAGGGGTGATGAGGATCAATAAGGGAGTGTCCTATGTGAATTTGGATTTTTAGAATATGACTTTATTCTACATGACTTTGGAATAATGTATGAGATTGGAATTGAAGAATTCATAGATTGACCATCTATCTGAGATTTGTTTTAGAATGAATGGCATATTTTTAGAATGAATTTTAATGGTGTTTTTATTTATTATATTTCAAATGGAGTCTATTAGGGTGATTATCTACATTCATGTCAATTATAAGTTATCATATCATGATTACAGGTAGATGTCATGTATGAGTGAATATATAAATATATGTAATAGGTTTATGATAGATGTTATGTATGAGTGACTATATCATGAATATAGGTATTTTACAATTTACATGATACATGGTAGTCATTTATGCATATTGATAGACCCATTGATTGAAAAACTCACAAATTATTTAAGAATCCACCTTCAAGCTCAAGCATTCAATCGGGTAGGGCATATTCAAGTAGGTAAAGTAGGTAGGGCATACTCAATTAGGTGAAATATGGGGCATAATCATTGGTATATATCTATTACATACGTAACATGATGTGTAACCTCATTTCTCATTCTATCTTTTGATTCTAAATTTTTGAAAACTAAGCATTGGCTAGAATAGAATTTGAAAAACTAACTTCTAAATGGTAACTCATACATCTCTATAATCAATTTTAGAAGATGCTGAGTGGCCCTAATTTTTTATATTTATTAAAATAAATTTAAATTATAAGTTTACAAAATATAGACTTATACTTAACATTTATTTTATTAACTATATGCTTGCAAGACATCAAACATGATAAAAAAAAATTACAGTCCAAGGTTCTTAACAACAACCTCTAGTTGCAATATATATATATATATATATATATATATATATATATATATATATATGAATCTTTCAACAACCTCAAGTTGAAAAAAAAATTACACTCTAAAAAGGGCATACGCCCTTTATAATGGATGCACACCCTTTACAAAGGATGCACACCATTTGCAAAAGGTGTGCACCCTTTTTAAAGGGCGTGCACCCTTTACAAAGGGTGTACATCCTTTATAAAGGGAGTACGCCCTTTGCAAAGTTTGTGTATCCTTTATAAAGTGCCTACACCCTTTGAAAAGGTTGTGTGTCCTTTGCATATGGCATATGTCCTTAAAACATTTCAATTTTTTTCATTTTCCCTTCAAATCTACCTTGGGTACAGGCTTGGAGAGGTCTGAACCTACCTTGAAACTAGTCATAGAGTAGACCATGTAGTTTCTAGGAAATTTAAGAGTCTTTTTCATCTTTGTTGACACATCTAATCAAGTAGCTTTTATTAGTTAAAAAAAATTATATGGGTTTGTCGAGAAAAAATTGTATTTTTAGAATATATAATTTTTTTAAATGTTAAAATATTATTTATAATTATTACTTAATTTATACATAACATACCTCATTATGGACTATATACATATCATCATAAATTATCTTATAAATTTTTGAATATTAATCAAAAGTTTATAAAATTTATATCTCAATAATCTACACATTGTCAACTATGCTTTTTTAAAAAATCATGAAGTTAAGGTCAAAAAATTATGTTCGTACACTTGCAATTTTAATTTTCCAGTTATCTTGACTTGTAAAATTATTTTAAAATTATATATATAACATGAAAAATTAATAAAAAATATTCTCAACAATATTCAACATTTCATTTATCTATATATGAAATTTCATACAAAAATTCAATCATTTACTTAAAAAAAGTGTGTTCATACACATGCACTTTCTTTATTTTTTACAAAAAATGACCAACCTATTGTCATAAATGTATCTATTTTGCACATTTTTATCATCTAGTTATTGGAAAAAATTATATATTTAGAAACTACAATCAAAATTCCACAATTCATGTTTTTATGTCATTTTCAAATTCTTTTTTGAAGTGTCTCTAACATTCTCTCTAAGTTCAACTATTATTATTTTTAGAAAAAAGGTGTCACTTTATACCCCTTTTATCCCCCATCATCCTGCATCTATCCTAGTTTTATACACTTGACAAATATCTCTCAAAGATCTACCCTTTAATGAGGGAAAATTTTAGAGGCTATTTATAGCCAAAAGGCTATAACTAAGTTTTTTCAATTTTGAAAATGGTTGATTTTGTGAAAATATACATAGATCAAATAGTCTCAATTTTATAAATTTATTATACATGTGGGTTGAATCACTTTATAAATTATACTCGATCCTATTTTGGACACATATTCACCATAGTTACTAGGATGTATGGTTCTAATTCACCAATAAATTATATGAGACATGTATTGGTTACTCTAAAATAACCAAATGTGTGTGTGTGTGTGTGTGTGTGTGTGTGTGTGTGTGTGTGTGTGTGTGTGTGTGTGTGTGTGTGTGTGTGTGTTTGTTTGTGTGTGTGTGTGTGTTTATATATGATAAGGACCACCTAAGACAAAATAAGCTTAAGATAATAATTATATTTTGGTTGGCATGGTTTATTAATTGAAATAAAAAATATTTGAAATCCAATTATGGATATGGTTAAGACATTTTGGCAGACCATAATATATAGTTTATAATTTTAAAACTATGAATTTTTTTTGAATATTATTTAGCGCTATTTATAAAACAAGTAAAATAAATATGTTATTTGGTTTTAATAACTAAAAAATTTAATAATAAATATTTGACTAGGCGTAATGTTTATTTTATTTGTAACATTGAATGTGGTGCAAGTGGAATTAAATCTACGGGTTCGAGCTTGAGATCTTGACCCATGTTTAATGAATTGACACTAGCATATTGAGGGGTTGGTTGAGGAAAAATTTAATGTTGATCCAACATGTAACCTATGGTATTAATGTAAGTTACTTGAATATATATGTGACATTTTCTCAAAATTTATAAACATTTATGTAAGCTATTGGTGAAAATGAAGCTCTGGTAGTCAGAATATTATGATGAGAAGTTGGAAACAAAGGTACAAATAATTTTTAAGCTGGTTTCCTTGTGATTGGAAGGTATGCATTTTATTTTTTTATTTGCAGTTGTTTGCATGCATATTCTTCTATCTTGAAATGAAAAAATATAATAATAGGTTCCTTGAAAAGCATTTGTTTAAAGATATTTTCTCAAAACACTGTGCATGTTAGTTATCTTATAAATTTCATGCATATCTATAAACCTTTTCATTTTAAAAAATGATTTTTTTATTTCACTCATTTTGACTGCACACAGTTAATCCATTTGCACATGTGATAGAAGGTCAATATGTTCTTAACATTTGTGAAATGGGTAATTTTGTGTTACTTAGAAATATGATTGAAATGATCATGAGGCTTTTTTGTATTTATTCATTTTATTCTTTGT
This sequence comes from Torreya grandis, assembly GCA_037957365.1. NCBI lineage: Eukaryota > Viridiplantae > Streptophyta > Pinopsida > Cupressales > Taxaceae > Torreya > Torreya grandis. Next base: position 199,671 of record JARHVA010002029.1, on the reverse strand, counting down.
GCATTATTTAAAATAAGTATCTTGAATTCTATTATTTCTCAGAGGAAATCAGTTTCTTGTTTGTTTAAAATAAATATTTCTCAAAGAAAATCAGTTTCTTGTTTGTTTAAAACAAGTATGTGGTAAAGATCAAGCAAAAATTGTGACAAAAAATTAGAGTATAGACTATAAATAATAAATTGACTATGGGGCCATAGGGCAAGACAATTATGAAAAGTGAGGATGACATAACTAAAAAAAAATTGAGTACATACGATAAGATCATGTGTATTACTTAGTATAAATTAAGTATAGACCTCTGTAAGTATCTCAAAATACTAATCTAAGACTGATCATTAAATTATGATATTTGGCATTGAATTATGAGTATGTTAGTTTATTGTTTTAGTTCCTCTTCGTTAGAATAGTGATTTTTTTTTTCGTTGTTCAATTTTAATTTTCATTTCTATTTTTTTCCTTGTCTTGCTTGCTTGCTTTCATTTTGTTTCTTTTTTGCCTCTTTTGAGTTGTAGATATATAAAAGAGATATGAATATATTGGTAAAACACTTTGATAGAATCATAAATATTTACTTCAAGAGATTGCCTCTTCTATAAGATTTACTCTATTGGATAGGTTATATTATTTCAAATATGATTCATATATACATATATTTGATAACTAAGATATTTAATTAGTGCATCATTCATTAGTTGACTTGCAAATTATTCTCAAATCTTATAAAAACCCCTATGCACATCTTAGATACATTTATTTCTTCCTAGAATCATTGTTATTCTACAACCATAAAAATAAAGATCCAAGGTGCACCAAAACAGTCACTAAGAAATTATAGTATATCATTATAAATTTATGTTGGCCCCTATTCCCATGTTTTAAATTTTCAAGTGATTTGTGGTTTGGTTCAAGTTTTAATTTATAAATTTATAGATTGTGTAAATTTAAATTCTGTCTATGATATCATTTTCAAATGGATATTTTTAAAATCCATTTTTTAGCTTTTTATGAATAAATGTATTGGTATCATTGCTTTTTTTAGGTGCCAACTTTCAAAATGCCAATGTAAAAGTTAATTCAAGAAGTGGAATAGTGATTTCATCCATAAAGGGATTGTTTTGCATTGGCGATTCGTAAAGTTGGCATTGAAATTTTTTTTGCTTTGAAAAATGTATACTCCTAGTTTGAGTGATAGGAAATTAACAAGGGGTTCATCGAAAGGAAATACATTCATGTCATATTATGATAAACATTAACAAGAACAATCTTTAAAAATAAATATTGGTCTAGAAAATCAATCAGAACCTAACATTATTTCTTATGATCAAGATCATAATCAATAGGGTTAGAATGACTTTCAATCAATGGATGGAAATAACAATGGCAATGATCATGTCATAGTTGATTTAAGACAATCTGATTTTGAAAGTATTGATAATTCAATCTCACAAGTATTTCATGAAATTAATCACTACAAAAAAAATAAGTCACATCAATAGGAAATTTCAAGGAGTTTTCAAGCTAAATGGGTTTCTAAATATCCTTTCATTGAAACTATTTTGAATGAAGACACTAATAATCCACCAAAAGAGTGTAGATATAAGATATGCAATTAGAAACTAGGGAGGGATAAACGCTTGTAACTAAAAATAGATACCATAGAGAAGCATGTGGGAAAGTGTACCAAAAAATAATAATAAATGGAGAGGAGAAATCAGTGATATAGTGGAGAAAAAAATAAGAGTCTCTTCACATTAGGTATGCAAGTGAATATGATGAATACCTAGAAAAATAACAAAATATTCATGCAAGTGGAAGAAAATTTTCATCTTTATTTATAAAAATGATGGGAATCAACCAACTATTAAAGACTTTACAACTTTGTGTTGTTTTTCACATTTTAAACAAAGGTCGACCAATGACCAATTATCCAAGATATAAGGACATGTAATTTATTTGCATCCCAAACTTTCCAAATACTCATTGGTGAGTTACTAATAGTTGAGAATGGGTTAATTGTCTTGTTGTAGTAGAAAAAGAGGATCTTCAAGAGAAGATAAGGCTTTTAATTACATAGCATTGTCACCATATGAAGTTACAACCATTGATAAAACTTCTTGGGTGTGTATGTATGTTTACACTATTGTGAACCATGTTCGTCAGCATTATTTTCTTGCCATTCATAAAATGAAAGAAAATACAAATTCTCAAAACATTTCTTGCATTTGTCAAGAATAATTTGAAAGAGTTTGGTGGCATGGATGATTTTTCAATTAAAAGAAAGATTGTTTTTGTAGGGGTAGATGGAACATTAGTTATACAAGGTAAAATTAGTAGTCTTTATGTAAGGATACAAACTTATTGTACACCTTATTTGATTGGTATTCATTGCATGGCACATATAATGAATTTGGAATTCAAAATTGTGAGAAACTTTACATTAGTCTCAAAATTTGAATATATTATTCATGAAATCCATTCATAATTTTGTATAAGTTCAATAAGATTTTTAAAATTTCAAAATTTTGTTGAAGGTTTAACACAAGGAAACAAGCTACTTAAGGATGTTGATACTTGATGGATTTATTTTTATAGACCAACACATAGTGTATATGTAGAATATCAGTGATTGATGGGAATAATAGAGGAACATTTCCACATAATAGAAAAACTTCTAGATATTTTATTTTGGTTAAGTGATATAGAGACATTATTGATCTTATGCGGAATTTTACTCATGTTGGATGAAATGAACTTAATGATAAAGAAATCTCAAGAAAGAACAATGTACATATAGGAATACTCTAAGTCGAGAAAATTAATATGCCTTTCCCTTGATAATTTGTATTTAACACAACAATAATTTGTATTTGATAGGAGAAAAGTTTACAAGTTGGAATTTAATGACAAATATTGAACATAGTGGTATCTATTTGCAGTTTAATGAAGATGGATATTTATGTGTAGAAGTGCGAGGGTATAAAATACTCCTACACACTTTTTACATAATTGGTTGATCTAATAGACTCAAATAAGTTCCCATTACAAGGGATCAATCACTTGAAGTTGTATTCTTTGTAAGGCCCCCTTTGAAGGAAATTGCAAAATGTCTCTCTTTAGAGATTAAAGATCATTTTCTTAGAAATGAACTATTAGAATACATGGCTATGGTGTACCTTCATTATTGAAAAACTACTAGCTCATCAAATTTTTAGAATAAAATTAAAACTTTGGTCCAACACTTATATAAGAGTGTAATATTGAATGGTAAAAAACATTGAAGGCATTTTACATTTGCCAAAGCTAAGTGAGCAGTCTGGTCAATTTTCCACAATAATGTTGGAACAAGTTAAAGTTTTGAATAATGATTTTGAAGATGGCTTGATCAATAGACTATGGTATACTTTAGGTTTGGGTGAAATACTACATGATGGTATTGTTATATCTCAAAATTATACCCTATGAGATGGTGATTCAATCCCTCTCAACTTGAGCTATGCATGGGATTGACTCTAGGTTGTGGGTGACCTCTAAGTGAGTCAAATATCTAGATTTTTGGCTATCTCCCAAAATAAAACACCTAGACTAATACTACACCACTTGATTTGAAAAGTAAAAGGGAAAGAAGATTAATAATCTAACCAAACAACTTGGAGGTGATGCACCAAACATAAATTTCATAGCTTGTTAAAGATGCACTATGAAATATCATCTTATAATCTGATAATGTTACTCTAATAGCCCCTATCACACTTAGTGTTTTAATATGAAGGTTTAGATGATTAAAAAAGTAATATAATTATTAATAAATAGGTGATAATAGTAAAACTAATGGCCTATCAATTTGCTAAATAATAAAATAAAGTATAACACTTCATATGACCTATGAAAGGCAACAAACTTGAATAAGGCATGAAACATGAAGGGCAAATGCAAGGGTATGACTATCACTAAACACTCATCAATAAAAAATCCTCAAAATCACTATTTACAAGATAGAATTAGAACATACAACTTGAATTCAATTCAATAGGAAATTACAAGTCTCTTTTTCGCAAGGCTTCGTCATACAAAAATGTGTGGATCCTAAACTTAACCAAAATTGGTTGCTCTTATAGAGAATGGTGAAGAGAGAGAGGGGTGTAGTAGAGAAGGAGTGACAAGTGTCCATGAGATTTAAAATAAAAAAAATTGTTATGATATAGTCTAATAGACCTCCAAGGCCATGTGTCTCACTCCTAAAGAAACTTCAACCTTCAAAGTGGCATAGGAGTTACAACTTAGCTTGACACCTTGACTAGTATTATAGAAACTACCCTTGTTTACATGAAAGGAGTGACAAATGGACATTAAACTATGAATTCACCATGAACTAATCCAAAAAAACTCATTTCACATATGACAAGCCTTATTAAATTCCTTTGACTTGCCATTGCATTAGTTGCATGCATATGTGTCTTGTAACTCTTCATTTCCCACACCTAGTTTGGTTCATGTGGCCTAAAACTTAAGTAAATATTATTCAACTCATCCAAATCATATGAATGGTCTTAAAATATTTTATCAGATCTAAAACACACCATTTTAGTTCCTAGACCAACTTTCCAAAACTCATTTTTCTCATTAACTAAGTCTTTATTAGGCCTAGTTTCCTTGTAGCCTTTTTTCTATAAATCTACTTGTGTGGGAGTTGTATGGATCTTAAAAAAATAAGGTAATATTATATGACCCTAAATGGACTTCTAGTTTCATGTCAAATTTCATCTTCAATCTCTGAGTGAAAACCCATTTTTTTGCCTTTCTCGCTCTTGAATTAGGCCTCAATTAGGCATCCTTGCTTAGGACCATATTTTATTGATCCATAATTCTTCCACATGTGTTAAATCACCCAAGAGCATGTGATTCAATTTTCCTAGGCCATCACCAACCTCCATGTCAATTTTGGGGTTCTAAAACCTTATGGAGGTATGCAAACCAAGAAATGGCCTTACAACCTAGTCTCATTTTGAACCTATTTGAGACTACCTTAATAACGAGCCTGATTTGATCATATCTAGAATATCCTATGAATTTTTTTATATTTGAACAGCCATAACAAGTCCTAAATGACCTCATCCCATGATTCTAAAGCTCTCCCCTTCTCAGAACACTTGTGAAACACAAAAAACATGTAAAATATAGTATTTTGGGGAAGTCTGTACAATATTCCATACATTTGAAGAACCTAATTGGAGTCCTCAACAACATCCAAGAGGTTTTAAGAGTAAAATATGTCATTAGATATGCATTTGAGCTCTTTTTTCCATGATTAGTCATTATTGGGGTTTAAAAGAGGTTTTAGACTTATTTGGGGTCTTAACAATTGTTCATAAATAAAAAATCATTAAATGACCCCCTTACACTTGTAAAAACTTATTATTATACCCTTTAAACTATTCTAAAATCCTCAAACTCCATGAAAAGTATGAGTATCTGAAGTTACTCTTCGAATGGCTTGCTTAGCATTCTTGGGCTTAAAGAGAGCTCTACTTTGAGTTTTGGGTCTTGAAACTCATTACCACTACTATGAGAGGCTCAAAAAACTATTTAATAACTCTCTCTATGATTACACATGCCTTGTAAGTATTCATTACTTCTCTGTATGTTTAGGGTACACTGGTTAAGGTATGGGGTTTAAGAGCCTGACTTCTCTTTGCTAGCCTTCAAGGGCCTTGGAGTGAACACTAAGGTTTTTTCCACCTGATAATGTATGGAGACCTCTGATATGATATTTCACTACATCAAAGTCTCTTAATATGGTCTATAATATTGTTTCATGTCATTTTATCTCATGTAGACCCCTAAATCTCTTGATTGCCCCTTGGTAAGGAGTGGGAAAGGTCTGAGACAAAACAATGAGTATTTCCACTATTTTTATGACCTCAAAGAGACTATTTATCTCTTTTTACAATAATTAACATGTTCTATACCAAATCTCAAATCCTGATCACACTTATAAATCCCTCAAATATCAATTTCCCTTAAGACTAGGTATACCCTGCTAGTGACTACAGGGTTTTTTAGGCTCCACTTGAGTTCTGATATTTTTCCTCATATGCTATTATTTTTGGGTATTGTATAGGATATTCATGGGATTATATACCTTTTAAAACTTCATTTTATCCATATTATACCTATTAACATTCTTCATTTCTCCAATCCAAGCAAAACTTACCTAAAAGAGCAAACAAGCATGTATATGTTCTTTAGGGTCCATGATTGTATCTTTTAGGTTTAAACCCTTTCCATTGACATATAGAAATTATCAATGGTACTAAACCTATTGAAGCTTTCAATTTATTTTTTAAATCATTTTTAACACTCTTTAAACCTTCTTTACCTCTCCTTCAGGTTTAGGAAATGTCTAACCCTCTAATCCATGCGTAGATGGCTGTTATGAATCACTGACTATATTCTTTAGGTTTTAGCCCTCTTATTTGTATCAATAAATTTTTCAAAGATCTTGAACTTATTTTAGATACCAAATTGAGTACAAAAATTAAAAAAATTCTCACATTCCTCTTTTAGGTCTGAACATAAATGAGTTTCTAGTAATAACTTGTAGGTGCCTATTTTAGGGCAAATTGATTGTAACAAATGTTTTAGACCTTACCTTCCATTAGTGATCCTCTTAAATAATACTTTATGATTATAAATTGACTTAATTAAAGTTTTTATATATTTAAAATCAACCTCCAAACACATAATATCATTTTCTTTAGGTATGTAATTGAGTTTTCCTTTTAGGTAGGCCTGTAGTTGCTTGTTGGACATCTTGTCTGTTCTAGATGTTTAAGGACCTCATTCATACCTCAAAGGGATATTTCAGTATTTTTTAACTTATTTGAGGTCTTAATTTGGTTTCAAACACCTTTAAACACTTCTTCTCTTTTTCTACTCAGGCCCAAGATCATCATGTCCATGTATGCTTGTAAGTGTGCATATATTGAAGGTAAGATCATAGTTGCTACTTTGGGTTTGAGACTTCACCCTTTATTCAATGATATTATAATGATTTATTCAATGATTTTTCAACACCTCAAACCCTTTCACCACACCTCAACATGTCTTCATTTCAATTCAACATGTTTGCTAATTTGACTTGGTTATAGATGGCCATCTCAAGATCAGCCTTACATTAATTTTTGCTTAGGACCTCACTCTCATGTCACTGAATTTATCCAAGGTCAATGAATTTTTTTTAGATACAAAAGTGATTTCACAAAATTTTCAAACATAACTCTTCTGGTTTCTATTACTAGGCTTAAGACCCACTATCTACTATCACTAAAGCAACCTATAGGTGCCCATGGGGTATCAAAACTATGTCTTAGGGGTTTGAAACAAACTATTGTCCATGAATATTTGTAATGACTCAATTTATATTCAAGGTTTAATCTCATGTGTCAGGTGTGCTTTAGCTTTTTCTAATTCTAAGTTGAAGTTGGTTTGGTGCCAAATGGATACCTACAAGCTTAGGCCTTGTAGGTTGCTCTTGAAGTGCTTAGGCTACAAAAATCCATTTATGGATTCTCAAACTTCTCAACTCTATCAAATCTATAAAACACTATTCATCACTTCATGTGTCGTAGATCTCAAAACAAGCATCATAGTCGACCTTAACTTACCCTACAATCCTGTACAGATTGCATAGAGTCAGCACACATAAACATAATATGTGTGTTGGCTTGGAAAAATAGTGAGCTCATTCAATTTGATGGTGGCAATGAGGAAAATAATATTATATAATGCATGGAGAATTATGTTATTTCCTTATATGAATAATGGGCATCTTCCAAATACCCTTTACATTCTGTACAAGTCTACATATGGAGGAGACAACTATAAACTCTCATTGAAAAGTGTGCATAAGGGCTCTTATCATCAATTTTCTACACTTCCAGGAGTACATAATCATCTCACAAACTTACACCATGGTATATTACTAACAATTGATCCTGAATTAGTAATCAAACTCTAGTAGACTTGTTCAAACACTGATAATGTCTCCCAAAGAGAAAAATTTGAAGATATGAACAAGAAACACATTTTAGAGAATTATGGAATGAAATCCATGAAACTGATGGGTTATCCATGGAAAATGAAACATTATATACCCCTTAAAATTATCATCATGAATATTAAACAAGAACTTGTAGTAGAATTATCTAAAATAGCTTATATACCAAGATCTTCTTCCTTCAAGTGAAATTACTTCATGGAGATGATTCAACTAATAAAAACACCATTAAATTAGGTAAAATACCTCTAAAATCCACCCTAAAAATCATTCCTCTCCATTGATTTCTAATCTATAAAAACATGTGTAAGAACATACCCCTCTCAGATGCATAAGCCATAGTGACCTACTATCACTCTTAACGATTTTTCATAAATAATAAGCCATAAATATGCAAAAAAAAAATCTACTAATTTGAATAATATTATGACCCATAACAATGAACAAAATTTTAACTCCTAACTATCTCTTTGCTAGCCATACCATCTACTTCAATTTTGCCTTTCTAAGCTTGTGAAGGTAATGACGAAGGAGAAAAGGTGTATGGAGTATCAGTTAGACTTTAAACTTGGTTCAAATTTTGTAAATTATGTGAAGGATCCTAATAGATACTTATAAGCCATTTATAACTTACAAATGATTCTCCAAGGTTGTACAAGTATCCACAATAACACATAAGGAAAGCAAAATAACACATGTGCATGAATCACTTAGGGAACTCAAAACCTAATATAATATGTAAAAATATATAACTAACATCAATAACATGGCTTCAAGTGTATCCCATTGACTAGACTGATTCGAGCAACATTTTAGGCGACAATTCAGGCGACGGTTCTACCCTAAATGGTGGCAGAACTTCTAGGAGCCATAACTTTTGTACCATAGCTCCGTTTGAATCCCCATTTGAACCATTTGAAAGATAATAATGATTAAAACATCATGAGATGGAATTATCTCTACTTAAAGGGTTTTGACTCTTAAAAAACAAATGGAAGTGCCCCAAATTTTAATTTTAGTAGTGCAGTCTAAAAATAGTAAGTTTCTAAAAATAGTAATTCCTTGAATTCTATATTGTTGTAAATCATGGAAGTCAAACAAATTAATCTCACTCAAGATTGGTGACCTTCCACATCCTCCTCCTACCTTCAAAATATGTATAAATAAAAATGTAACCCAAAATGGAAATGGGACATCTCTTCTCAAAGATAGGCATATGTTTGGATCTGCAAATTTGATCAATAAAACATCTCTTCTTAGAGATAGCATTATTACAATTATGTTGTTCTTATTTCTTGAATTATCTTTCAACCAAATCTTCTAATTTTTGGATCAGGGACACTCAATTCTTCTCCATTGAGTCTTACCAATCAAAAGCCATTATGTTCTTTGCAAGTAATGATGACATAAGGTCCACTCCATAATGCATCAAACTTGGTATGCTTACCAGGTTTGGATTTATCAACATCCCACTTTAAGACAAGATCTCCTTCTTAATATATTCTTAATATGGATCTCTTTTCAAAGTTCCTCTTCACTTGTGCTTGGTGGCTTTCCAAGGTGAGCATAGCTTGATTTCTTGTCTCCTCTAGGGCTATTATTTTTCCCCATCTTATCTTTATAAGATCACTCTCCATCCTCTAAATTTGATGTGCCAATTCAAAGGCTGGTAACTCAATTTAAATAGGTAACTTATCTTCTCTCCCATAGACAAGCATATAAGGAGAATTACTTATGGTAACCTTAGGAGTATCATATCAACCCAAAGGGTAGTCTTTAATTTAGTATACCAAACTCTTTGATTGTCCTCAATAGTTCTCTTCTCAATTCTAATTAAATTCTTATTAGTGGACTCAGCTATCCCATTGCCTTCAGGGTAATATTTTGAAGATGTACTCAAATAGATTCCATGTTGTAGATCCCATTCCATTATTATAACTCAACTAAAAGCTATGGCATAATCAAAAATCATAGTTGTAGGTACTCCAAACCTTGTTACTATACTCTCATATAATCAAAAACTGAAGTTTTATTAACCTCCTTGAGATCCACTACCTCTACCCATCTTGTTAATTAGTCCATGGATGTAAGGACCCATTTGTGACCACCACTAGATGGAAGATTAATCATTCCAATGAAATCAAGCCCCCATTGCATGAATGGTTGTTCAACCTAAATAAGATGAAGAGGAAGGTATGAAAGTCTTTGTTTTCTTGGAAAAATTTCACACCTTTAACACCTCCTAACCTAATCATATGCATCCTTGAATAGGTTAGGCTAAGAGTAACCAACACTCATTATTTTTTCAATTGTATTTCTAGGTGCAAAGTGACCTCATATTGGTCCATCATGGAATTGTTAAATAAGTTTGTCAACCTGATCTATTTCAATGCACCTAAGTATCACCCCATTAAGATCCTTCCTAAATAGGACCCCATCCACAAGGACATAAGGGGTTGATTGTAATCTAAATTATCTCCTTTTGCTTGATCTAAACCTCTAGGACACTCACCTATTTGAAGGAATATCACCATTTCTTGCATCCAACTTGGAGGAGATGAAGTTACAATGATACTAGGATCTTCTTTCAATTCCAAAACCACTTCTTATTTATTTAAGTATGATTCTATGTGTTCACATATCCCTCTTCCTCTTACAATCTTGGTGGCCTTGATCTCTACATCATATTCTATCACTTTGGTTATCCACCTAACTCTATTTTCATTCAAATATTTATTCAAGAGGAAGTCTCTTATGCTTGGGTGAGAGACCATCACATGAATCTTGTCATTGGACACCATATGTCTTAATTTCTTGAGACTTTTTATCACAGCCAACTCTTGCTTCTCAACATAGGTATACCTTTCTTGATAGTATTTGAGTCCTTGACTAAAAATGGTTATGGGCTACTCAAGTCCTTCATCATTTTGTTGCATCAACATGGAAGAGATTGTATAAGTATTATCAAAAGCATACAAGAATAAATCCTTAGAGAAATTAAGATTGATTTGTGTAGGTGCTTGATCAATGGCTTGCTTAATGGCCTCAAAACTAGTATTCCCTTCTTCGAACCATTGGAAATCTTGGTGTTTCTTCAACATGATTTTTATTAGCTTCACAAGAGTGTCAAATCCATGTATGAACCTTCTCATAAAATTAATCTTCCCAAGAAATCTTCTCAAATCTTTCTTATGCTTAGGTAGTGACAAAGCTAGAATGGATTCAACCCTATCAATATCAATGGTAAGTCCATCCTTAGAAATAATGTGTCTAAGTAAATTACCTTCATGAAAAAAAAACACACACTTGTTTGGGTTGAGAGACACCTCATTTGTCTATACCTTTTAAAAATCTGCATTATATGCTTTAAATGATCACTTGAATTCTAGGAGAAAATTATTATGTCATCAAGGTATGTCAACACTATGTCATTTATCAAACCTTAAAAATCTATGTCCATATCCCTTTGTAATGTATCACCTATATTTGAAAGCCAAAATGGCATTCTCTTGTAGGAATATGTCCCCCATTTTGTAGTAAAGGTTGTCTTATATTGATCTTCCTCTGACCAACACTTGGTTACACCCTAAATAGCCATCTAAGAGTAAGAAATGTTGAGAACTAGCCACCACTTGAAGTATTTGTTCCATTGAAGATATAGGATAGTGATCCTTCAATGAGACTCTATTCAAGTCTCTAAAATTGACACAGAACCTAATTTCATCACTCTTCTTTATCATAGTACAAGATTGGCAACCCATGAAGAATTTTTGATAGGAAAGATAATCTTTGACTCAATCAACTTGGTGAGTTCCTTTCTCATGAGAATCTCCACCTTAGTATTGACTACTTTTTGTCTTTGACTCATAGGTTTATAATTGTAATTAAGTTATATAGTGTGTTGAGATAATGAAGGATCAAACCCTATGAGGTCACTATACTCCCAAGCAAAGATGTCTGCAAATTCTCTACATAACTCAATGAATGCTTTCTTTTCTTCTTGTGTACATACCTTCCCAAGCTTGAGTAACTTGTCTTCGAAGATGGATACTCTCTCATGATTCTCTTACTTTTTGGGTATGCTTAATTTGTATTTCCTCATTTGATCACTTTTATTGAATATACTTTCAAGAGTAACTAACCCTTTAGGTAGCTTGTTAGATCTTAGTTATATAATTTGTTCCCCATACTGATGTTATAACTTGGCTTAATTATTTAAACAAAACTCAACTTCATGTTGTAATAAACAAGATATTTGTTTGTCACTTTCAAAAACTTTCCAATTTACATCATTATCTAGTATGGGAGGCCTACAACTACCATGATGTGTGACTATAATTTTGGACTCTTGACATCATTTAGAATATCAAATTATACTCCAACTGAAGCCAACCTATTAGCATGTTGATTTAATTCCATTGAGACTAATTTTATGTCAAAATATTTGAAATATTCAATAAGGTACCATAATCTATGATTATACGACTTCAATAAGGTGTTTTTTGATGCACTCTTGCCTCTTACTTGATGCATCACTAGTTCACTATCTCCAATGGCTTGAATTTACTTGATACCTATCTCCCTTCCACATTGAAGCCCATGAATGAGAGCCTCATATTTTTATATATTACAATAAAAATTGAATTAGAACCTAATATTTGAGTATTACCTTTAATTTGATGGAGAAACAATCATCATACCAGCACCTACACCATTCTTACTCCTTGAACCATCAAAGAACATTTTCCACAAACCATCACCATCATTACTAGGATTTGAAAGAGAAGGAATGGTTGTACCTTACTCATGTTAACAATAGACCCCAATTTTATCTTCTTCAAATCCTCCATATAGATCAAGATCATGATTTTATTCCCCCCATTCATCTAGAAAAAGATCAGGTATGGCATTTAAAGGTGTAAATGGTTCTTGGTCATTAGTTTGATCTCCCTCATCAATGATAGTGCAATTCAAGTTAGATGAATTTGATACATAATGGATGAATTTGATACATAATGCTACATATTAAACTTGGATAAAGGTTCATATTTGATAGTCACCTTAGTACCATAGTCCTAAATGCTATATAGGACCAATCTAAAGTTAAGTACCCTCCAATCTTAGTGGTGAAATCTATTGACAGGCAAAGAGCAAAGTGAGGTGGCACATCAACCATTACATCTTGAGAGGTAGAGAAATTATGAAAATCATGAAGAGTCAATTGCAAACCTTTGATCATGCTAACTATTCTGGTAATTGATCCATCAAGTTGTAGTACTCCCTTTGAATCTGGTTCATACTTTAATTTTATCTTATCTACTACTTGTTTTGGCATGACTGAGCTACTTACTCCATTATCAATTAGATAATTATGAACCAATGCATATCCAATGATAACAGATAGGTAGAAAGGAGGATTTTTATCCTTTTTTCAATTTTAAGTGGCTGCCCATCCTTGGTCTTCACTTCATTGGTCAAAATTGATCCTCTTTCACTAGGCTACCTAGATGATGCATTAAGCTTGGAGATATCATTTCGGAGAAAGCTTATTTGACTAGGTATGGATAGTGTTTCCCAAATTGGAATGCTTACATAAACCTTATCATTTTCTCCATAATATTCATAGGAGAGATGCCAACTTTAGGAGCCAAAACACTACCACTAGTTTGTATCACTTGATGTATAGGAGCAGGTATAGAAGAAGCTTTGACATTTTAAGTTTTCTAATTTATTTAATTCATAGAGGCTATATTTTTTTTACTTAATCCTTGTTATGCTTGAGAGATTACATTTGGACCACTAATTATTCCTTGAACTTCCTCAACTGCTCTCTTATTTGACCTTGTATTGGTTGCTATATAACTTAGATCAACATTGAGATTTCCTTGGAAGTTGATAGCACATGAGTCCTCTTGATAGTAGTTCATAATGACAAAATTTGATTGAGCATCCCCATCATTATTATCTCCTCCATTAGTCATCTCTTCTTGATTAATAGAAGGCATTAGTCTCCATTGAGCTATATAGGCTTGATTAAATGCTTTATTACATAAGTGGAAGGGTCATGAGGTTGTTACCATGAAGGTTTCTCTCCATCATCTTGTATAAGATTATTTTAAATATAAGTGCCTTGGAAGTAGAAGGAGCATTTTTATTTTATCCATTAGGTTTCCTTACTTGATTTAGTTTCCTTTGTCCTTGTTATTAACCTTGAAAATGTTATATAGGAGCTTGATAAGATTAGTAAAGATGGAAAGGACCTTGATAAGACCTCCATTGTTGTTGTTACTATTGCCTCTTGAGATATTTTATTTATTATCTAAGAGTATTAATCATATCTTTCTCTTTTTTCTTGATTATTTGACTAGGGGCAGCTTGTTTGTGTTTGGGTATGGGGATAGGAGCAATGGTGGGTATGGGAGCTTGCACATCAGGAAATAAAGGCATGGGAGGTCTAGGAGTAAGTTTTCCATCTTGGATCAAGTTTTTCTCAGCTAGTATGGCAATGTCATATGAATTTGGTAGAGTATTCCCACCCATTGATTGAATCATAACACCAATATCACTTTCAAGGCCTTGAGATAGTAGAGAAAATCATAGTTTGGAGTGGTTCTTACTAGGATTGGGATTCTATCCCATGTTTTTTGAAACCTATTATTGAAATATTGCATGGATTCATGAGGGTCTCTCTTTATAGTAGTGAATTTCTCATCCAAGTATAAATGGTCACTTTTGTCTTTAAACCTCTTGCTTAATTTGTCTCCTAAATCAACCCATGAGTCAATTGAATTGGGGCCGAATGTCGTATACCATTATAAAGCTTTGACTTTGAAATTGATTGCCAATAACCTGATTGCTACATTCTCTTGTGTGATGTTGTGAATGTTTCAAAACTTGGCCATGTTTATAATATGTTCAATGGGAGTGAGAGAAGTCTCTCCATTAAAGTAAAGCACATTATGTGCATTAAAATATACTTTCCCTACTAATTTTATAATTTAGCCTAATTCTCATATTTCCTAGCTATACTAACCTTTGGCCTAATACCCATACCCATTCATATATCCCATGGAACCTTTACCCCATCCTGAAATAAATTAATACATTAATTAAACCCCTAATAGGCTCCATTACCTACTAGCCTACCCCTTAAACCCACTAGCCAATTTAAAAATAAAAAATAGTCTAACTACCCACCTACCACCCTACACTAGCCTTCCCTAGACCCCTAAACCCTATAGGGATATTTATAGAATTGGAGGATACTATAAATCTCTCCAATTTATCCCCCTTCCTCAAGAATTTTCTTATTCTAGAGATTTTCACGGAATTAAAAATTCCATGGAAATTCCTTAACCATAGATCTTAATAGCCCAAATTTAAATTTTGACCATATATCTTCCTCCCATAGGCCTATAAAATTAAACCTCTCCTCCACCATCAAGACTAATGAAGAAGTGAATGAAAATCCTCTAAGAAAGCCATTTAGCACTCTCATCAAACAACCATACTAGCATCCAAGCACTCATAAATCCATTATCCAACATCCATAGTCTTCTTGGAAGCCATTGTCAAGCAACTACAAGCAATCCAAAAATCAAGTCTTCAAGCTTAATCATACAAGTTTTAATCTTGGAATGGAGGCATGAGAAGGTAAAAAGGATGGTAAGCAAGTTCTATTGATTCTGATTTACTTTCTCTATCCTTCCCTATTGGTGTCATTGATTTTGGGTATGTATTTCCATTTGAAAATATTTTGAAGAATCCCAATTTTGGTGCACACACTTTTAAGGGAAGCAATTGGAATATCATCATATTGTTGAAGATTCAAAGGAGAATCACCATTGAATGAAACAAAGTGCAAATTTTTGGCCATGTTATCAGCCTTAGGAGAGTTTGAATAATCTAGAATAAAGAACCTCTTTCTATGTGACTTAGTGTAAGGGAGAGTGTGAAGAAATCTCTTTTTATTAATTGAATACAAAGGTAATTCAAGGAATTAAAAGTGGATAGCTTTTTATTCTGATCTTGTGGTCACCTTTGGCATGAAAGTAGGCTTGCAAGTCAATAACCAGGAGCTCAAAACCTTTTGGAATCACCAAATGCTACATGAAGAAGGTTTTTTTAATTAAAATAATGCCAAGACCAACATCTATCTTGGATAGCCTCTTATATTATGAGTCCTATTAGGCATGCTAGAAATATTATAGGTCAAAATTGCACCATATTAGAGGGTGATTCAAACCCTCTTAACTTAAGGTATGCAATGGGATTGACTCTAGGTTATGGGTGACCTCTAAGTGATTCAAACCTCTAGATTTTGGGCTAGCTCCCAAAATACAACACCTAGACTAATATTGCACGAATTGCTTTGACAAAGAAAAAGGAAAGAAGATTATTAATCTAAACAAACAACTTAGAGGTGATGCACCAGACATAAATTTCATAACTTGTTAAAGATGCACTATGAAATATCAACTTACAATCTAATTATGATACTCTAACATCCCCTATCACACTTAGTGTTTCAATATGCAAGTTTAGATGATTGAAAAAGTAATAGGATGATTAACCAAGATGTGATAATGGAAAAACTAATGGCCTATAAATTATATAAAAAATGAAACAAATTAGAACACTTCATATGACCTGTGAAAGGTAGAAAACTTGCATAAAGAATCAAAGACAAAGGAAAAATGCAAAGGATATGACTATCACTAAACACTCATCAACACAACATACTCAAAATCACTCTTTGAAAGATAGAAATAGAACATAAACCTTGAATTCACTTCAATATACAAGCAAAAGTCTTAATTTTGGTAAGTATTCACCATACAAAAATGTGTGGATCCCAAACTTATCCAAAAGTGGTTGATCTTATAGAGAATGGGTGGAGGACACACACACACACACATAAGAGAGAGAGAGAGAGAGAGAGAGAGAGAGAGAGAGAGAGAGGAGAGAGAGAGAGAGAGAGAGAGAGAGAGAGAGAGAGAGAGAGAGAGAGAGAGAGAGAGATAGAGAGAGAGAGAGAGATGAGGAGAGAGAGAGAGAGAGAGAGAGATAGAGAGAGAGAGAGAGAGAGAGAGAGAGAGAGAGAGAGAGAGAGAGAGAGAGGGAGAGAGAGAGAGAGAGGAGAGAGAGAGAGAGAGAGAGAGAGAGAGAGAGAGAGAGAGAGAGAGAGATGAGGAGAGAGAGAGAGAGAGAGAGAGAGAGAGAGAGAGAGAGAGAGAGAGAGAGAGAGAGATTTAAAATTATAGGAGTTATGAGATAGTCTAACAAACCTTCATGTCCATGTGTCTCACTCTTGAAGTAGCTTCAACCCTTTCCAAGTGGCATAAGAGTTTTAACTTGGCTTAATACCTTGACTAGTATCTTAGGAAAATTACCTTATTTACATGAAATGAGTGACAAATATAAGCTAACTCTATTAATTTTCCATTAAATGATCTTAAAAAACTTATTAAACATCTTCCCATGCCATAGGAAACTCCTTGACCTTCCATTCGATCAGTTACATGCATAGGTGTCTTGTAACTCTTCATTTCCCACACTTAGTTTTGGTCTAAGTGGCTTAAACTCAAGTGCATATTTTTAAACTCATAAAAATTAGATGAATGGTATTCAAATATGTTATCAGGTCTGAAACACACCATTTTTGTTCTTGGACCAACTCCCAAAAACTCATTTTGCTTATTATGTCTTTGTTAGGCCTAGTTTCTCTGTAGCCTTATTTTTTATGTAAATATCCTTATTGGGAGTTTTTCAGATGATCTTGATACAATAAGTGCATTTTATATGAACCTATATGACCTTATAGTTTCATGTCAAATTTCATCTTATAGAATTTGAGTGGAAACCCATGTTTTCTACCTTTTTCTGTTTAAATTAGTCTTCAATTAGGCCTCCTTATTTTGGACCTTATTTTTCTTGCTCCAAAATTCTACCACATGTTTTAAAATACCCAAAATCATTTGATTAATATTTTATATGCCATCACTAACCTTCATGTTAATTTTGTGATCCTAAGACCCAGTGGATGTATGCAAATCAAGAAATGGCCTTACCACCTAGTCTCATTTTCAGCCTGTTTGAGACTGCCTTGAAAAAGGGGCTTGATTTTATCGTATCCAAAATCACTTGAACAATTTTTTTTATTTTAAAAACTATAAAAAGTCTCAAATTACTTTATCCCATGATTGGGAAGCTCTCCCCTTCTCAAAACACATGTGAAACACAAAAATGCAAAATAGGGTATTTTGGGGTAGTCTGTATAGTAGTACATATAGTTGAATTACATGTGCATAACCTCATTAAAGTCCTAAACAACATCCAATAGTATTTAGGATCAAAATATGCCATTAGATATACATTTGAGCTCTTTTTCCCATGACTAGTCACTATTAGGGTTTAAGAGAGGTTTTAGATCTATTTGGGGTCTTAATGATTGTTCATAAAGAAAATATCATAAAAAGACCTCATTCCACTTGGGAAAAAATATTATTATACTGATTCAACATTCCAATATCCTCAGAGTCCCATGAAAAGTATGAACAATGGTATGAGCACTTGAAGTTGCTCTTCGAATGGCTTGTTTAGCATTTTTGGGCTTACAAAGAGCTCTACTTTGAGTTTTGGGTCTTGAAACTCATTCCCACCACTATTAGAGGCTTATAAACCTATTTAAAAACTCTCTCCATGATTCCACATGATTTTTAAGTCTTTATTACCCCTCTATATGTTCAGGGTACACTGGTCAGGGTATAGGGTTTAAGAGCCCATCTTCTCGTTATTAGACCTTAAAGGCCTTGGAATGAACATTGAGGTTTATTTCCACTTGATAATATATGGAGACCTCTTATATGACCTTTCACTACCTTATAGTCTCTTCATATGGTATGGAGACTTGTTTCATGCCCTTTTAGCTCAAGTAGACCCCTAAGTCCCTTGACTGCCCCTTGATAAGGAGTGGACAAGGACTGAGACAAAAAAGAGAGTACTTACACTATTTTTCTAAACTCAAAGAGAAAATTGATGTATTTTTCCAATCATTTACATATTTTTTTACCAAATCTCAAATCATGATCAGGCCTATAAAGCCATCAAATATAAATTTCCCTCAAGATTAGGTATAACCTGCGAGTGACTATAGGGTTTCTTGGGCTCCACTTGAGTTATGATATTTTTCCTCATATGATATTAGGTATATGGATTAGATAATATCTCCATGGTATTTTATAAATTTTCTACTTCCTTTTCTTGCTCTTAGACGTATTCATAGTCTTCATTTCTCCAATCCAAGTAAAACTTACCTAAAAGAGCAAACATGCCTGTATATGTTCTTTAGGGTCCATGACTGTATCTTTTAGGTTTAAACCATATCAATTGACATCTAGACCTTATAAATTATTATAAACCTATTGAATCTTTCAATTGAGTTTTCAAATCATTTAAAACACGCTTTAAACCTGCTCTACCTCTCCTTCAGATTTAGGAAATGTCTAACCCTCTAAGCCACTTGTAAATCCCTGTTATGAATCATTGATTATATTCTTTAATATTTAGCCCTCTTCCTTGTATCTTTGACTTTATCCAAGATCATGAACTTATTTTTCATACCAAAGTGATTTCAACACTTTCAAAAATACTCTAGTCCCTCTTTTAGGTTTGATCATAACTAAGTTTCTAGTAACAACCTGTAGGTTCCTATTTTAGGGCTAATTGACTGTAACAAGTGTTTTAGACCTTACCTTCCATAAATGATCCTCTTAAATATTACTTTGTTATGTTCCATGTACTTACTTCAAGTTTTGATACAATTCAAAGTAATCTCCAAACACTCAATACCATTTTCTTTAGGTATATAATTGAGTTGTCCTTCTAGGTAGGCCTATAGCTACTTGTTAGATATCAGGTTTGTTCTAGATGTTTAAGGACCTCATTCATACCTCAAAGGGATATCTCCACTTCACCTTAACATGTTTTCCAATTTGAATTGGTTGTATATGGCCATCTTAAGATCAGCCTTGTATTGAATTGTTGCCTAGGACCTCACTCTCATATCACTAACTTTCTCAAAGTTTAATGAAATTATTTTATCTACCAAAGTTAGTTCACAAACTTTTAAAACATAACTCTACCCTTTTATATTACTAGGCTTAAGACCCACTATCTAAATTAGCTAGAGAAACTTGTAGGTGGCCATGGGGTATCAAGAATATATGTTAGGGGTTTGAAACAAACTCTTGTCCATGAATCTCTATAGTGACTCTGGATCTCTTCAAGGGTTAATGTCCTATGTCATGTGTACTTTAGCTTGTTATAATTTTGAGTTGAAGTTAGTTTGGTGCCAAATAGAGACCTATAGGCTTAGGGCTTATAGGTTGCTCTTTAAGTGCTTATGTTATAGAGAGTCATTTATGAATTCCTAAAATTGTCAACTCTATCAAATATATCAAACATTGTTCATGACTCCTTCATGTGTCATAGAGATCAAAACAAGCATCATAGTCACCCTCAACTTACTCTATAGTCTTGTACATATTGCATACAGTTAGCACATATAAACATATTCTATGTGTTAGCTTGGAATAATAGTGATCTCACTCAATTTTATGGTGGAAATGAGGCAACCAAGATTATATAATGCATAGGGGTTCCTATCATCAAATTTTTACACTTTCAGGAGTATAAAATCATCTCACAACCTTACACCATGATATATTAATAATAATTGATCTTGAATTAGCTATCAAACTCTAGTAGACTTGTTCAAACACTAATAATGTCTCCCAAAGAGCAAAATTTGAAGATATGAACAAGAAACACATTCCAGACAAGTAGGGCATGAATTCCATGAAAATGATGGGTTATTCATAAACAATGAAACATTATAGACCCTTGAAAATGATCATCATGAAGAGGAAATAGGAACTTGCAGTATAATTGTCTAAAACAACTTGTATACCAAGATCTTCTTCATTAAAGTGAAAGTACTTCATGGATATGATTAAACTAATAAAACCAACATGAAAATGAGATATAATACCTCTAAAACCCACCCTAAAAATAATTCCTCTCTATCAATTTATGAGCTAGAGAAATAGGTGCAACAACAGACCCCTCTTAGATGCATAAGCCTGACATGTCACTCTTAGTGATTATTCATAAATAATAGGCCATCATTATGTAAACTAATGACACTAATTTAAATATTATTATGACCCTTAAAAATGGCCAAAATTTCTTCTCCTAACTCTCTCTCTCTCTCCTATCTATACCATCTACTTTAATTTTACCGTTCTGAGCTTCTGAAGGCAATGATGGAGGAGAAAAGGTGTTTGGAGTATCAGTTAAACTTTAAACTTATTCTAAAGCTATGAAATGATGTGAAGGATCCAAATAGACACTTCCAAACCATTTCTAACTGACAACTAATTCTTTAAGGCCATACAAGTGTCCAAATTTGCTTGAAAGTGCCACTTTTCCTATTTGGGTGGATGAAACTACAAGTTTGTTAGTACCTAACTGACATTAAACATAATCTAACCTCTCTCTAACACCAGGTTCACTTAGAATATTCTTTAGATTTTACCTTATTAAAGCGGTACACCCCATTCCTCTATATGGGCCAAAAGGTGGCCAAATTGATATTTTTTGCATTTGGGAGTCAAATAAAGGTTAAATCATGATAGGATGACATTAAAATAGACTTTTTTAATGGCTTTGAACTATATTAAACTTTTAAACAAGTTTGACATAACAAGACCTTATGATTGACCTCTTGGACTAGACAAGTATTCATAAAACCAAAACTTGAACAAGGAGAAGGAAAGGCAAACATTACCATGTTGGAATCTTTAGGACCATTTTAGACCATGAAAAATACATTTGACCATCCTATTAAATTTTAAATTTATAGAGGTTGACCTATTTTGAATTGGGGTCAAAATTTGGTCAATGGGTATCTCAAAATATATTAATCTTGAAAATTTATGCCAAACAATGATTTTGGGCTTAGTGGAAGATGACAGAATTTTTAGTGCATTATCATTTTCAATTTAAAAGTTAAGAAAAAAACTTGTCAATAATTTGAAGAGTTTTTGAGGCTCTATACAACTAGATACAATGTCCTCGATTTTCCATTTGATAGAGATCTAGCAATTTGGCAGTCTACATCTAAAAGAAGAGGATTGACTAATAATTTTTCAAAAACACTACACTTAGAGAGTTCTACAATGATAGATCTACGTCCAAATTTTTTTGAAGAGAATGCACATAAAAATTATCAAGAACAAAATGAAGAAAATTGGTATGTTGAAATTTGAAATTTTGGCATCTAAAATTCAATGGCATCTAAAATTCAAGGTTGATCGAGGAAGGACAATAGATTTTGTGATCCCTAATAATTTTCCTTGGATTCAAGCAACTAGATTTCATTTTGATAATTAATATTAAGTGACTCTAATTTTGATGGAAAAGTGTTAATACTTAAATATAAAAACATGTATTTTTTTGTTTTATTTGATTAAGAGAACATGTTTATAACAGTTGTAAACTCTATTATAGAGATGCCTAAGTATATTATGGTGTTCCTTTCTTATTTTATACCAAATTTATTTAAGGTATCTATAGCCTAATGAATTGTAAGTATTTATATTGAACCAAAAAAATTCACTTCCACTAATAGCTTACATAAATGGCTAGAAAAAATGAGATAATTGTCACATATGTATTCAAGCAACTTTCATTAATCTCGTAGGTGATGTGTTGGACCAACATTAAATTTTTCATTGACTCTTCAATATGATAGTACCAATTGAATAAAAAATGGGTAAATATCTTAACCTCGATCCCTATATCTTTAATTCCACTTGCACCACATTCAATGCTAGAAATAAAATATACATTGGGTTTGAGAATTTGGGATATGAAGTCATTTATGTCATTAACCTCTTTTAACATTGCCTAATTTTTTAATACTTGAAGATGTAACAATTTCAACTTAAAAGTTTATAATTATAGTTTTAGTTGTTTATTATTAAGTTTTTTAGTCATTAAAACCATATAGAAGGAAGAGCATGTTTCTTTTACTCAGTTTTATAAATGTGTTAAGGACCACTTGTGACTTAGGACACAATAAGCTTAAGGTAATAATTATATTTTGGTTGGCATGGTTTGTTAATTGAAATAAAAAAATATTTAAAAGATCATTATTGATTATGGATATGGTTAAGATATTTTGGCATACCTTATTATATATATTATAATTTTAAAACTATAAAAATATTTTGAATGTTTTATTTCAGTTATGTCATCCTCACTTTTCATAGTTATCTTTCCCTATGGCCCCATAGCCAGTTTATACCATATACTCTAATTTTTTGTCACATTTTTTCTATACTCATTTTACTATATTATCTGATTGGTCTTTTGAGAGACTTACATAGGTTTGTACTTAATTTATATCAAGTATTGCACATGATTTTACCATATATAATGCACAAAAATAATTTTGGAGAACCATATTTTTGGTACATAAAGGATAACAAAAAAAACATTATTGATTTTAACCTCTCCTTCAAGCTCATCTAGAACCTTGATCATGTTGCATACATTTATTTACTGATTTTGGCAAGGCTAAAACATGATCCACTAGTTGGAAGACTCATTAACTTACTTTAGCAGCCTTCACAATTATTTTATACAACCCTGATAAAAAAGATACAGATGAATCAACTCTGAGGCTCGGGTTTTGAAAACACAGCTAGCCATAGAAAATGTAGAGATGTTTTCATACTTTATTTTGTTTTTAAATTTTAAAGGTAATAATTATATTTTGGTTAGCATAGTTTATTAATTGAAATAAAAATATATTTAAAAGGTCATTATTGATTATGGATATGGTTAATACATTTTGGCACACTTTATTATATAGTTTATAATTTTAAAACTATGAAAATGTTTTAAATATTTTTTTATTTATGTCATTCTCACTTTTAATAGTTATCTTTCCCTATATCCTCATAGTCAGTTTATACTTTATACTTTGATTTTTTATCACACTTTTTTCTATACTCAATTTATTATATTATCCGATTGGTCTTTTGAGGGACTTAAAAAGGTCTATACTCAATTTATACTAAGTCATATGGCCATCAAATTTAGTCCTTAAAAAGGAGGAAAAATTTAATCATTAAAAAGAAGGAACTAAAAATAATATCTTGACTTTAGACTTCTCAACCTCTAACCTTTTCCTCCAATGGTTTTTTAATTAACACCCTAAAACCTAAATTCATATAACTTCATTTATGTTAAATTTTTATTCCTTTATGGTCGTGGGAATCATGAAATGAGTGAAAGTTACAAGAGGATAGAAATGAGGAGTATAAGTAGCCAACAATGAAGTAAAATCTAAGTAAGAAATACAATCCCTACATATGTGTAAATGTTTTCACACTTTTAATGAATTTTATATATTTTTTAAGGGATTCAAATTCTTACCATTAAATTATTTAAAATCCATGTGACTTGTAATTATATTATGATTTTAAAATCCTCATTTTATATTATATTTACACAATAGAACAAATAATCTCAATTTGTGGCTACAATATAATTTTAGCTCTTTTTTATTCAAGATAACAAATTTGTAAAATTTAGAAGTGATAAAAATGATGCCTCAAGAGTAAAAACTACATTCATTACCTAAATTATGTTAACTATCATTGAATTCAAGAAATGAAAACTATTTAAAGTTTTAAAATCACATCATCTAATGACTAGGTTGGTCTGATTACATTACAATTTTCATAGTTTTCTTGTCTTATAGCCCCATAGTTGGTGTTATCACTAAATCTTGCACCCTAGAGGATGGTGTTTAAGCATCTTACATATTTGGGAAACATGATAATACTTTTAGGTATGTGGGTTTACCTATAGTAGAAGTATAACTCTAGGTTTAAGTGCTAGCTCCTTGAATATACCTTGAAATGCTTACCACTTACTTAACTAGTTGTTTTGGGGAAAAGAGGTATAAGTTTGCATGAAATAAAATTAATCTAATGGGGTGATATACCATAAGGGTTTCCACAAGACCATCATACTTATATCACAATGAAATAAGATCTACAAACCAACTTACAAGTCCTATGAGGTTATAAATAAGTGTTTCAACATAGAGGTGATATGCATGAGACAACACAAGGTAAGTGAACTAGAGGGTAGATTTCACACTCTAAGAATAATTGTACACTTTAAAGGATCCTAACATATTAGCTACACTCTATATAACCTATTATAATAGGAACTCTTACATAAACATGAGAGGATAAGGAGAAGTAAGGATAGAAGGTTATCACTTAACATCACCATACATAAATTTGAACACTTAGGAAAATGTTCATGAACTAAAAAAATAGATTTGAATTTATTGTTCAAAGGTCAAGTAAAATGTTAAAACTAGTAGAGCTTCACTATACATGGTGTGGTATTAGTCTACAATAGCCAAAATGGATACTACTTATAGAATTTGAGAGAGAAGAGAGAATATTGAAGTTTAATAGGCACAAGGACATTTGTCAAGATGAGAGGAGTTACACATGTAGGAGAGAATAATATGGAAAATACCATACAAGGTATCATAATACAAATGTCTCTCAAAATAATGAAACTCCTGAAATGTGGCGTAAGACTCGTCATCTCCTTGTTTAGAAATTGCCTTCATCATGTGACCCCCTTAGAACATTCCAAAATAGACTAGGAATAAATGTCATGATTACACTAAGAAGGGAGGGGTTATAAACAATCCCCAACATGCATTATAGGTATCCCTAATCATCAAAATTCTTCTAGAGATGAGTTATCACTGCCTACAATCCAAATAACTTATCTTTCACTCACCCTTCACACTTGACACCAAAGTTGGTCTTCATTTTTCCAATTTAATCTATACATAAGAGTGTATGCCAATATTAAAGATCCCTCATGTCCTTATATTCCTTATTAAGACCTTAAAATTCCTCTCACTTAGAGATTTCACCTTCTCACTTGCATGTTCACTATGTCAATTTGGTATGGATAAGATGAAGTTGTTAACACAAGCACTTGTGCACTTATCTAAGGCAATAAATGCACATGGTGAGTTATATTAAGTCCCATTATTCCCCCCAAAGTGTATTTCATCCTTTAAAATCCTTCCATCCCTACACATCATCAAAAACAATCAATAAAATCTAATTTCCACCTTGTCCATACAAGTAGAGAGAAATTCAAGTTTATGGGAAGGAGCCCTGAAGAGTCCTTTATAATATTCAATCACTTCCTAAGCCATTACATCCCTCCTGGATGCCTCTATTACTTCATCTTCCCAATCAAGTCACTACCAAGGGTTTTAGAGGGTTAAGAGTCATTTTCACCCTTAGCATTTATTCATAAAGGTCTAACATTCAAATTGAAAAAAAATCACAAAAACATTTCTCAAGACCTTCAACATCCCCCAACTCCTCAAATTCCCATGCTAAGCCTCCTTTTAGGTGTGATCACATCAAATCAACCTCTTGAGCTTTGCTATCCATTTCATGTAGGCTTAAGTCACTATGAGGCAAAATATGGCTTGCTTATGGTTTCCTCTACATGATAGAACCTTGAACACACCTCAAAGTCCCATATGAACATGTTTCAATTAATTAAAATGTTCATATAATGTTAGAAGTGAAGTTTGGACCCTATTAGGCGCTAGGTATAATCAAGACCTAATAGGTTTGTTTGCATGCTTATGGATTTAGGACACCTTGATAGGTTTCAAACACTTGTACATTATTCCTCATGTTGATTCAAGTTTATCACAACTTTATATAGTTCCTTTCATTGTCTCATCAACCCTCAACCTACCTTATTTTCCTTTTCATGACCAACCTACATGATTTGCATCTTTAGGGAGTGCCCTCTGTCTGAGATAAAATAAAGGGAACTTCCCTTATTTTATAATACAAAAAGAAGGTATGGTGGGATTATACAAGTTGTGAGTATGCTCTGTGCAAATGTTTAGATCTTTATTACATGAATAGCTCCTTCAAACATCATAAAACCCTTAAGGTAGATTGTGAGAAAGTTAACTATGAAGACTTTAGACATGTGGTTGTAGGTTGCCTTGTTATAATCTATCCTTACCATATTTATACCATATGAGGGTCTTATAAGTCAATTAAAACCATGATCAAGGTGATCCATACCTACTTACCACCCAAACCTTTCCAAACACTTCAACATATACCTTGCACTTGATTGGTCTAGATTATTGACTATGTTTTCTTACTTGAAAAAGACACTTGTAAGTGCATACTACATGGTTAAATCTTGAATATGATTCCTAAAGACATTATTGGAGTTCTCAAGGTCATTTGACATCTATTTGGATCTATTAACATCATTTTCATGTTATGTTAACACCCATAACACCATACTCTTACTCACTGTCAACTATAGTCAACTGTAGTTGACCATTTATGAAATAATAGGGGTTTTATAGGTGAGTACCCATCTTAAAATCTATGCCACATGATCTGCTATCCCTTTAGGTCTATGAAGGTGTATTTCTCTAGCAAGTGTTGGTTTTTACATGTCTTTACTCACCTCATGGACCTATAGGAGTCTATAGTCAACTATGGGTAAGTTGTCTCAGAGCAAAGCACACCTATAGGTATTGATGGGGTCAAAACCTTGCATTTCAACCTTTTTTAATGACCTTAAAATCATTAGTTTCTTACTTACCCTTATATTACCACTTAACATGGATGAATACTCTTGCATTTCTATCTTGGGATGTAGAGTCACTTGAAGTTCAAATCCTATAGACAACACTGAATGTTTACAATTAACAAATGCTTAACTTTGAAAGCCTTCAAACATCACTTTCCTTTAGTCACATACTTACTCCCTTTTGTAAGGTTTTACCCCTAAGATAGGGATAAAATATGGAAAAACTTAAGTTCATCTAAACTCCTTGCTACATTTTCATATATTAACACCAAAAGTACTGAGGGCTCTATTTTGGAGCTTTTAGGAATTTATCCCTAAATCTCAATCCTTTAACTTGAAGATGGCTTTCAATAACTTGCTTGTTAATATATTGATTCAAACATTCTTCTCAAGGTCTCATCCAACTCCATAATTCTCATGAAGGTTTCAAATCATGTCAAATGTCCTCTATGAAGCATCTCAGATCTCTATGGGGCCACTTGTAGGTGTGCATTTATGTATGCAAGTAGTGACTGTGAGTATAGGTAGTATGCATGATATATTAGCATTCAATGAGGTTTATAACTTCTAAAGGTATTCAAATTCATCTTTCCCACTGTTAATTATTTTAAATAAGTTTCAATACTCATAACTCAATGTTCTTAGCCTCTTATAGGTATGCCTTGATGTTGCAGACAAGGCAGTGAATGCAAGACTTGAACAATGTGTATGCTATCTAGGATTTTAATTAGTCATATACCCTCATAAGGTGATAAAATTAATGTTTACAACATTGAAATGCTTGAAATAATTTTTAATACATATTTCAATGTGACATCCTTCTATAGGCACTTGTAGGTGCATATCCATGGCATATGACTATGTATTTGGTTTACACTAACTGTCACAACTCTTTATGTGCCATTTTGAGGGTCTAGCTTGATAAACCATGATCCAAGAAGGTATTCGACACCTTTAAACTATTTATCACACCTCCATGACCATTTTCATACTTCAAATCACCATGACTGTAGTTGGAAGCTAACATGGAGCTAATTATGTGTTACATATAACTATGTGTCTAGTTCAATGCATGATCTTGAGATATTAAGCTTGGAAAGAATGTGATTTTTATGAAATTAAAATATGAATTAAATAATATAATATCCATTTTAAACCATTTTAAATAAATAAACCTTTTTCAAGTGGTAAAATCTAACTGCAACCTCACTAGCATACTCCACTTATAACCTAAGAGGTTTGAAATCATCAAAACACTTACAAAATTGAAACCAAAGATAGAAAACATGTGATGATTAATTTCACATCCTTTTTAATCCATTTCATCAAATATATTATATAGAAAACCTCAAATAGAAGCAAAACCTACAGGGTGTGGGGCTAAGTATGTAGAAAAAGATAATCAACTTCTAAATGATTGTTCATAAAACATAGGAATCCAATACTTGAACTCCTACCATTAATGTGAATATAACCAAATTTAATATCCACTACCAAAATATTTTTACCTTTAAGTCCTCATACAAGTCATACCAAGAAGAAACCTACTAACTAGTTCTATTTTCCTAGTGGAGTGATGGAGAGATGGGATGGTTTTGATCCAATTTTGGCACTTAAAAAGTAGATCAAGCATGTAAATGAGTCATTAAGTCTTAAGTGTCATTGCATCAGCTTCTACCACATTCCACTCTCTCCCATAGGATATACACCCTTCAAAACTCCTCCTTTTTACTTGTTTTCTTGATTTTCTATTAGGAACCTACAAGTTTCAGTTAATCTTGACATTCTTGATAAGTAATATGACATATTTGATGTTTTAAGGAAGTTTGAAACACATGGACACCAAGGGAAACCATACCATTTCATTTATGACCCCTAAATGGCATAAAATGACATAAAGACTAAAATGAACTATGCCCAAGGCTAGAAGTACATTAAATCAAATCAAATGAACCATGACACACCCTATGACATCATAATATACCCCTATATCAAGTTTTAGACTATAGGGGGTTAATTCATTTTGACTTGTGGTCAAAATGGTCAACATTTTTGGTGATTTCTCAAGGATTTATTCTTGTTATGCATGACCAGTTGCCTAATCCTATCCATTAGGACATGAAGTCACATGTACACCATTTTGACACATAATTTTTCTTTGAAACTACACCAAAAATAAAGAAAAGACACACAAAATAATACAAACCTAAAATAAATAGACATGTATTCAACTAGAAAATTTTATGAAACACAACAAAACTAACAAAAGATGCACACACCTAATCTACTATTTAAAAAACCTCACTCTTGAGGTGAAAAACATATTACCAACTTCAACCAAGTTCAAATATGGTTCCTCTTGCATCTTTGTCACTCTATGAATACAATCTATCATGAGAATCATGTCTATCATCCACCACTTGCATATGTGAATGTTCAAGAAGCCTACCACCTCTATGTCTTCTTAGGCCTAAAAGAGGACTATTTGGAGCCTTCATGAATGATGTCTCTTACTCTCTAAGGGCCTTGATTTTAGATGCAAATAACTTGAACTCTATCACATCTGATTTGTACTCCCCAAACTATAAATTAATAGGTATGATAGTCTTCTCAACCTTGCTTTCCTCTATGATAGAATGTATTTGATGTTTGGAAGCATCAAACTTCTCTTATTTATAATCCAATACCTTTGAATGTGGCCTTAACTTAGATGGAGTTATTTTATATTATTCAAACATAGTCAAATCTACCTTAACCTCATTCTCCATATCTACAACTTCTTGGGCAATAGCTTCATCAATCTCTTTCATGATTGCAGACTCTTGATAAGTAAAATGACATTCATTTTCATGTTTGAAAGAAAATTTAACAATTTTATCATTAGTCTCATTATCAATTTTTATATTAGACATGCAATCTCTTGGATAAAAATGAGTCTTACCCAACTTATCAAATTCTTTGCTTATGACATTGAACCTTTGCCATATCCCCTCCTCATTCACAACATGACACTCTTTTCCATGATTGGTGAGACACTCAATATCATGTTTGTTAGAATCATCAACAAACACATCAGATATAGACCTATTAGGAGTGGAATTAGTATTACTTAATTGATCAAACTATTGACATATGGCATTGAACCTTTTCCATAGTTCATCCTCCTCTCCCTCATGAGTGTCATCATCAAGGGCATCTTCATCAATAGTAGGAAAAAATACATCATTCTTCCCACTATGGTGATCAATCACATTCTTCAATCCATCATCATCATATACATGAATCAAATAATTATTCTCAGTAGCTTGTGAGAAAGGATGTTTTAACTTACCTTAGCTCCTTCAAATGGCTCTTCATGTATGATATATATGCAAAGGTCAATTTTCTCAAAGTATGTATAAGGATCATGCTCATAAGCATAAAAACCATATTAATCTAGGAACAAATCAGCTATGCCCTCAAGTTTGGAAGAAGCACAATCATCCACATAAGATTATTCTTTCTCATTAATTGCATCATTCAAGTTAGAGCTTGTTTCAATGTAAGGCTTAATGTGGAACTTTGCAAGAGGTTGAGTTATTATGGTCACCTTGGCTCCATACCTTGTCCTAAAGGCCAAGAATGACTAGTCAACTAAGAGATATCCACCTATCTTGGCTGTTAATTCTCTTAAAATACAAATTGCAAAATGAGTAGGAAGGTCTACCACAACAATGTCTTAGAGGATAGGGAAACTAGGGCAATCATGCAAGAAAACCTTAAAGTTTTTTATCAACCCTATTGTCTTGTAAGGTGTACCATCTATTAAAAGTACTCATTTACTATGGGGTTAATATTTTAGTCCTAAATTATCAACTGCAACCTTCGGCATGCCTGATAAAGAAGCACCACTATCAACTATGCAATTGTGGACTAGTTTATCACCCACTATGAGAGTTAGATAAAAAGGTGGAGTATTATTAGGTCTAGTATATTATTAAATAATGGTGTTATAGGAATATTTTTAAGAGTAACATGACCATGTCTTTGACTTGAAGGTGAAGAAATAGTAGGAATAGTGGAAGACTACTTTTGTAACAGCTCTTTTTGGCTAGGCATATGAAAGACATCCCATAAGGAGATAAATGATTTGGCACTTTTTAATGAATCCACTATGTTTAGGTCAGAATTACTCACCTTATCTTGAGTCTTTGGAGTCAAATTATTTATTTTAACTTGAGGAATTGAGACACTTTGAGTAGACCCTTACCCCATTTTGACTTAAAGGAGGTGTATGAGCATTAAGGACTATCATGCTTGTAGCCATGACTTATTGCCTTAAAGGAAGAATAGGTGAACTTGTAGGCATGATATTTTCAACTCTTAAATCCTTCCTCTTGACCCTTATGTTGAATACAACATAATTTACTTGATTTATCATAAAATAATCTTCCATCAAAAAGTTAGTGAAGCTTTATCCTTAAGGCTACCAATCCTCATTTGTTTGCATCATGACCTCATCTTCAGTTGATAAGAGAGGAGTGAATCCTAATTGAGAAACTAGATATTAATCTCTACCCTCATTAGAATCTATTAGTTTTACTTGTTGCTAATCTTCTCCTTATACCAAGTAGCTATACACTGGTACCATCTCTCATGCATTGGTGATGGAATCGGGATTGTACACATTAGCAGGATTATTGAAGTTAGGTTTCCCTTGACCTCTTCCTCTCCCATATTTTTGACCATATTATTACTGATAGGGATATGGGTTTTGATGAGCACCTTGTTACACATTTGCTTTTTTATTTTAATATTATAGGGCTTGGCATCTTGTCTCATAGAACTTAGACCTTGATTGCCAATCAATGGCATCTTCTACCTTCTTAAGAGCAAAATTTGGCTTGGAATTAGCATTAGAAATTTGATCAATATTTGGAGCATCATCATGAGTATTAGGCAACAAGGGCATAGAAACCTTAGGAGACAACTTTGCTACTTCAATAAGGCCATTCTCAGATCTAATGGAAATTTTATATGCTTTAGGAAGAGTGAAACCACCATGGATTGAAACATGATAGCAACATCAATACCAATATCTCTAAAGTATGTAGAGAAGACAAAACTAGTAAGTGGTCTAATTGGAGTAGGAAATCTATACTAAGTCCTTTGAAACCTCTCATTGAAGTCATGCATTATTTCCTAGGGAGATCTTTTAATCACATTAAGATGATGTATGAGAGAACTATAGTCACTTTCATCTTCAAACCTTGAAGTTAGCAACACTCCAAAGTCATCCCATGATGCGATTCATCCATTGGGAAAATTCCTATACCAATCAAGTACTTTACATTTAAGGTACATGGCAAGTAATCTAATGTCAATATTCTCCTCAGTAACATTGTGGAAACTACAAAAATTGGATATATCCCTAATGTGTTCACTAGGTGTGACATGAAATTCAATATTGAATGTAGGCACACTCTTTTTAGCATTAAGAGGAATGTCATCATAGGCTTGAAGGTGAATTGTATTTTTAGTATTAAAGGTAGGAAAGGAATGTTTTGTAGTCATGTTTTCTTCAAGATCTTTAATTTATTCAATATCTTCACTTTCTTGGCTAGCAAAATCTTCTCATTCTTCAAAAGGCAGATTAGGATGAGGGTATTGAACTTCAAGAAGAATTTCAGGATGAATAAGTGGATTGATAGGATTGAGAACTCTACTAGATGATGACCTAATAAGGAATATGAATTATGAGAGTAAATTTATGACAAAATAATGGACTTGAACCATATTTTACCTTGAATGGAGTTGTTAAATGTTGAGTAGCACACTAATTTATAGTTGATGTTATCAAAACTAGCATTCACCTTGACAACTTATCTTGAGGATAATGGGTCCCACCAAGCATGCCATAACTATTGTCACCAAATATTCACCCTATAGGAGGTTTTTAAAACCTCTTATATATTTTAGAAACATGGGAATACTTATAGGTATGTGGGTTTACATATAGTAGAAGCAGACCTCTAGGTTTAAGGGCTAGCTCCCTGAATATACCTTGAAATGCTTATCACCTACTTAACTAGTTTCTTGTGGGAAAAAGGTAAAAGTTTGCATGAAATTAAAATAATATAAGGGTTTGATACACTAGAGTGGTTTCCATAAGACCGTACTTTATCATAATGAAACAAGATCTACAAACCAGCTTCCAAGTCCTATGGGGTTCTAACATAAGTGTTTCAACATAGAGGTGATATGCATGAGACAACACAAGATAAGTGAACCAGATGGTAGATTTCACACTCTAATAATAATTATACAATATAAATGAGCCTAAGACATTATCTACACTCTATATGAATTGTTAGAATAGGAACTCTTGCATAAACATGAGAGGATAAGGAGAAGTAAGGATAGAAGGTTATCACTTAATATCACCATACATCACTTTTCATACTTATATAAATTTTCATGAACTCAAAACCATATTTTCATTTATTTTTCAAAGGAAAAGTACAATGTCAAAACTAGTAGGGATTTACCATACATGGTGTGGTATTAGTATACAAGAGCCAAAATGGCTACTACTTATAGAATTTGAGAGAGAAGTGAGAAGAATGAATTTCAACACTCATTAGAACACTTGTTAAGCTAAAAGTAGGAGTTACACATGAAAGAGAGAGGAATATGGAAAAGACCATGCAAGGTCTTATAGGACAAATTTCATTCAAAAGCATGAAACTCTTGAAATGTGATGTAGGACTCCTTATCTCCATGTTTAGAAACTACCTTCATCATGTGACCCCCTTGGAATGATCCATAGTAGACTAGAAACAAATGCCATGATTTCAATGAGATTTAAGGGGTTATAATAATCCCCAAAATTCATTGGAGGTGTCCATAATCATTAGGATTCTTTTGGAGATGGGTTATCACTACCTGCAGTCTAAATAACTCCTCTTTCACTCACCCTTCACACTTGACACAAAAGTTGGTATTTAATTTTAAAATTTAATCCATACAGAGGAGTGTATTCCACTTTTAAATATCCTTCATGGCCTTAGATTCCTCAGGCAGACCGTAAAAGGCCTCCCACTTAGAGTTTTCACCTTCTCACTTGTTTGTTCATTATGCCAGTTTGGATTGGCTAAGATGAAAGTGTTAACAGAGGCACTTGTGCACTTATATGAGGCAATAAATGTACATGGTGAGTTATATTAAGTCCCATTATTTCCCCCAAATTGGATTTCATCCTTTTAAATCCCTTCATACCTACACAACACCAAAAATTGTCAAGAAAAGCCAATTTCCACCCTATCCATACAAGTAGGGAGAAACTCAAGTTGATGGGAATGAGACTTGAAGAGTCATATACAAGATTAAATTGCTTACCAAGCCATTACATCCATCCTAGTTTCCTCTCTTACTCCATCTTCCAAATTGAGTCACTACCAAGGGTTTTAGAGGGTTAAGAGTCATTTTCACCCTTAACATTTGTTCCTAAAGGTATAATGTTTAACTTATTAAAAAAATAATAAAAACATTTATCAAGATCTTCTTAAACATCCCTTAAATCCTTATATTCCCATTCTAATCCTTCTTATAGGTGTGATCATCTCAAATCAGCCTCTCAAGTTTTGTTCTCCATTTCGTATAGGCTTGATTTGCTATGAGCCAAAATATGGCTTGTCTATGGTTTCCTCTACATGCTAGAATCTTGAACACACCTGAAACTCTCATATGAACATGTTCTAATGAATTATAATGTTCATCTAATTCTACAAGTGAAGTTTGGACCCTATTAGGCACTAGGCCTAATCAAGACCTAATAAGTTTATATGCATGCATATGGGTTTAGGACACCCTAATAGGATTCTAACACTTGTGCATTTTTTATCTTGTTGTTTCATGTTTATCACAATTTTTTATAGCTCTTTTTATTATCTCATCAACCCTCAACCTACCTTATTCTCCTTTGCATGACCAATCTATAGGATATGCATCCTTGGGGAGTGCCCTCTATCTGAGAAAAAATAGAGGTCACTTCCCTATTGTCCCATACAAAAGGAAGGTATGGTGGGATTATAAAAGTTTTGAGGATGCTCTGTGAAAATTTTTAGATCTTGATTACATGAATAACTCCTCTAAACATCATAAAACCATCAAGGTAGACTGTGAGAAAGTTGACTATGCAAGCTTTAGACATGCGACTATAGGTTGCCTTATTAAAATATCTCTTTCCCATATTTATAATATATGAGGGCCTTAAAAGGAAATTAAAACCATGATGAAGGTGTTACATACCCACTTACCACCCAAACCTTGCCAAACACTTCAACATATACCTTGTATTTGACTGGTCTAGACTGTTGATTGTGTTTTCTTGTTTGAAAGAGACACCTATAGGTGCATACTACATGGTTAAACCTTGAATATGATGCCTAAAGACCTTATTAGAGTTCTCAAGGTCATTTTAAATCTATTTGGATCTATTCACATCATTATCATGTTATGTCAATACCCATAACATCATAATCTTACTCACTATCAACTACAGTCAACTATAGTTGACCATTTATGGAATAGTAGGGGCTCTATAGGTGAGTACCCATCTTGAAATCTATGCCACATGGTCTATTATCCCTTTGAGGTCCTTGAAGGAAAATTTCACTATCAATTTTTGGTGTTTCCATGTCTAAACTCACCTCATGGACCTATAGGATTCTACAGTCAACTGTAGGTAAGCTATCTTAGGGCAAAACACACCTATAGGTGTTGATGGGGTCAAACCCTTGCATTTCAACCTTTGTTAATGACCTTTGAAGCATTGGTGTCTTTCATACCCTTATAGGACCACTTAACATGGATTCATGATCTTACATTACTATATTAAGATATAGAGTCATTTGAAGTTCAAATCCTGTAGACAACATTGAATGTTTGCTTTGAACAAATGTGTAACTTTGAAGCCCTTAAAACATAACTTTCCTCTAGTCACACACCAACTCCCTTTTGAAAGGTTCTACCCCTAGGATAGGGATACAATATGAAAAAATTTAGGTGCATCTAAACTCCTTACTAAATTATCATATAATAACACCAAAATTATTGAGGGCTCTATTTTGGAGCTTTTAGGGAGTTTGTCCCTAAAGCTCAGTCCTTCAACTTAAAGATGGATTTCAATAACTTGCCTGCTAATATATTGATTCAAACATGCTTCTCAAGGTCTCATCCAACTCAACAAGCCTCATGAAGGTTTAAAATCATGTCAAATATCCTTTATGAAGCATCTCATATATCTATGGAGCTACCTATAGGTGTGAATTTTTGAATGCAGGCAGTAATTATGAGTATAGGTAATATGCATGGTATATGAGCATTAAATGAGGTTTAGACCTTCTCAAGGTATCCCAATGCATCCTTTCCACCTTGAAGTATTTGTAACAAGTTTAAATACTCCTAACTCAATGTTCTTAGCCTCTTGTAGATACGATGTTGCAAACAAGGCAATGAATGCAAGACTTGAGCAATTTGTATGTTATCTAGGCTTTCAATCAGTCATATACCATCCTAATGTGCTCAAATGAATGTTTACAGCATTGAAAGGCTGAAAATAATTTTTAATAGTCATTTCAACATGATATCCTTCTGTAATCATCTATAGATGCATATCCATGGTATATGACTATGTATTTGGTTTACACTGACTGTCATAACTCTTTATGTGCCATTTATAGGGTCTAACTTGCTAACCCATGCTCTAAAAAGGTATAAAAAACCTTGAAACTATTTATCACACCTCCATGACCATTTTTACACTTCAAGTCACAATGACTATAGTTGGAAGCTAATAGGGAGTTGATTGTGTGTTACATATGACTGTGTGTATAGTTCAATGTAGGATCTTGAGAGATTAAGATTATAAAAAAGGTGATTATTATGACATGAAAACATGAATTAAAACATATCATATCCATTTGAAACCATTAAATATAAATAAACCTTATGTAAGTTTTGAAATTTGACTGCAACCTCACTAAAATACTCCACCTGCAACCTAAGAGGTTTGAACTCATCAAAACACATCCAAACATGAAACCAAAGATTATAAACATGTCATAAACAGGTTCACATCCTCTATAATCCATTTCATCATCTTTATTAAATAGACAACTTCAAATAAAATCAAAATCTATAAGGTGTGGGGATTACTATGCAGAAAAAGATAGTTAAATTTTAAAGGATGGTTCATAAATCATAGGAAGCCAATATTTTAACTCCTTCCATTAATGTGAATCTAACCAAGTTTACTATCCACCGCCAAAATATTTTAACCTAAAAGTCCTCCTATTGGCTGTACCAAGAAGAAAACTATTGACTAGTTATATTTTCCTAGTGGAGTGATGGAAGATAAGATGGTTTTGGTCCAAATTTGGCACTTAAAAAGAAGGTTAAGAATGTAAATGGAGTCATGGAATCTGAAGGGTCACTACATAATCTTCTCTCACATGCCACTCTTTCCCATAGGCTATACATCTTTCAAAATTCCTCCTTTTCACTTATTTTCTTGATTTTTAGTTCAGAACCTACAAATTTCAGTTATTCCTAACACTATTGAAAATAAATCTAAAAAATTATACATTTAAAGGAAGTTTGGAACACATGGACACTAAGGAAAACCATACCACTTCATTTATGACCCATAAATGGCATAAAATGACATAAAGACTAAAATGAACCATGACCAAGGCTAAAAGTACATTAAATCACATAAAATGAACCATGACATACTCTATGATATTATAATATACCCATGTATCAATTTTTTTACTATAGGGTGTTGACTCATTTTGACTTGTGGTTAAAATGGTTAATAGTTGGTTTATTACTTATACTCTATACTCTGATTTTTTGTCACAATTTTTGTTATACTTAGTTTATTATATTATCTAACCGGTCTTTACCATATACGTATTTTTAAAAATAAGAAATTTATTTCTTCTAAGGACTAATGATGTACAAGATACTTATTTTAAACAAAGTGCAAAGAATAAATTTAATAAATGCAATAGAACCTCATGATCATACTGTATTTTATTTTTAAATGTTTAAGGTAATAATTATATTTTAGTTGGCATGGTTTATTAATTAAAATAAAAATATATATTTGAAAGGCCAATATGGATATGGTTAAGAGATTCTGGAAGACCTTATTATATATTTTATAATTTTAACACTATGAAAATGTTTTGAATATATATTTTCAGTTATGTCATCCTCACTTTTCATAGTTGTCTTACCCTATGGCCCCATAATTAGTTTATACTCTATACTCTAATTTTTTGTCACAATTTTTACTATACTTAGTTTATTACATTATCTAGCTAATTTTTACCACATATGTATTTTGAAAAAAAAATAAAAAATTATTTCCTCTGAGGAATAATGACATGCAAGATACTTCTTTTAAACAATGTGCAAAGAATAAATTGAATAAATGTAATAGAACCTCATGATCATACTGTATTTAGTTTTTAAATGTTTAAGGTAATAATTATATTTTGGTTGACATGGTTTGTTAATTGAAATAAAAATTATATTTGAAAGGCCAATATGGATATGCTTAAGACATTTTGGCAGACCTTATTATATAATTTATAATTTTAACACTATGAAAATGTTTTGAATATATTTTTTCAATTATGTCATTCTCATTTTTCATAGTTGTCTTTGCTTATGGCCCTATAGTTGGTTTATATTCTATACTCTGATTTTTTGTTTTGTTATACTCAATTTATTATATTATCTAGTTGGTATTTAATGTTGACTATTTTGACCATAAGTCAAAATAGGTCAACCCCCTATAGTTCAAAACTTGATATATGGGTATATTAGCATGTCATGGGGTGTGTCATAGTTAATTTGATGTGATTTAATGTTTCTAACCTTGGTCATAGTTTAATTTAATCCTTGTGTCATTTTGTG
Organism: Torreya grandis; assembly: GCA_037957365.1. NCBI lineage: Eukaryota > Viridiplantae > Streptophyta > Pinopsida > Cupressales > Taxaceae > Torreya > Torreya grandis. The sequence goes on along the minus strand of JARHVA010002029.1, from coordinate 159,884 downwards.
CCACTTAGGGGTCATAAATGAAAGTGGTACAGTTTTCCAACATGTCCAAGTGTTCTAAACTCCTTATCAATGTCTCTCATGTCAATCCTTATCAGATATGTTAGTTTCTAACTAAAAACTTGCAAGTGTTAACTGAAAATCAAGAAAATAAGTGAAAAAGAGGGAGTTTGAAAGGTTGTATGGCCTATGGGGGAGAGTGGCATGTGGGAGAAGCTTATGGAGTGACCCTTTAGTTCCCTTGAATCCATTTACATGCTTGATCTACTTTAAAAGTTCCAAAAATGGGAAAAAATTATTTCTCTTCTCCATCGCTTCACTAAGCATGCAAGACTGATCAACAAGTCTTTTAATGGTATAGCCAGTAGGAGGACTTCCAAGTAAAATTATCTTGGTTGTGGATAGTATACTTAGTCTACTTAATTTTAATTTTTGGATTTATAAAAATGCTTTCTTATAATTTATGAACCATTCCTAAGAAGTTGATTATCTGGTTTTGCATGTTAATCCCCACACCTATAAGCTTTGTTTTTATTTGAGCATGTTCATACAATATAGCTGATAAAATGACTTTCATAGGATTTGGACTTCCTTATCTCATATTTCCAATATTTTTTTTCATGTTTGGAATTCATTTGATGAGTTCAAACCTCTTAGGTTGTAGATGGAGTATGCTAGTGAGGTTGCAGTCAAATTTCATCAATTGTAGAAGGTTTATTTCTGTATAACAGATTTAAATCAATGTAATATGATGTTCCATGCATATCAAATGTCATGAAAATATCAATCTTTCTAAGTTAATTTTTATACCTATATCATTCATAGAGTTACAGTTAAAAGCACAATACACAGTCAATTTTTTATTACTTTCAATTACAATCATGGCGTGTGAGGTTTTGAATTGTTACAACCCCTCAAGTTGTACTTAGAAAATGTAGTAGATTTTTTTTGATAATAATTAAAATTAATTCCACAAAATAATACAACAAATCTATAGCATAATTAAGATCAATATTACTTATACTTCTAATACTACATATAATTCTTATACAGCTTCATAAAAAGCAAATATAATAAGACATACCTATAGCTAATCTGATAATACAACATATACTAATCAAATATATAAGTACATGATACAATTACATTCCTTTAAACATATGGCCTAATATAATAATGGTTATCAAAATCTCTGGAGCTCGAGTCATGCCAACTTGTGTATCCCAAATAACCTCAAGTATCATCTCTAGGTAATATTGTAGTGGAAGAGGGAAAGCATCATTTGAGTGCTTTATCACATCGACCACAAACCAATTATCCCTCACATAAACCCCTATCAAAAAATAGTCCTCCCTTCATGGATAGGTAGATAAAATGGTGCAAGAATCCAATGAGATGTGCTAGTACCCCATGTGCTTATAAGATTTCTAAAAACATACAATGTACCATAAACAAATACATTCTCACATAATATTCCATAACATTAAAATCAAACATATTAAATACTTGGTCTAGGTTTTAAATAATATTTGATCACTAGATTGATCAATCTCACACACACCACTTGATCGAATTATCCTACATTGGTGATACTACCTAGACTAGTGGAATCCATCTCACTACCTATTAATATCATCAATGTAAACTCTAATATATATAACATAGAATATAATTCAAAACTCATATAGATTACATCTTCCATGAAATAATATCACATCATAAGCTAAATAAGGAGAAAGAAAGATATTCACATAAAAATAAGCAATAAATACTTTTAGTTCAACCACACATGAATGAATCAGGCATTAATCTAACTCACACATGAATAAAGCCTATATTTCATACCACCTGAGTATGTTTCACATTCATAAAAAAATTGTAGATTCAAAATTACTACAATAACTCCAAACAATAATCCCCATGACAAACTATATCATCATAGTCCAGGGTTCTAAGATACAACTACTAGTTTTTACATAATTAGTTACACTAAGTAGTCATAGAATCATGGAAGCATACATTCATTTTAAATCAAGCATAACTATAACAATAAATTCATACAATGCATATAATTCTATCTCAACATTCATTTACACCCACAAGATTGTATGCACATCTAAATGATATCCTATCAAATGCTCCACTTATTATTTAAGCAACAACCACTACATATATGTTTATTTAGGTGTGAGTTAAATACAGTATGTACCATCCAACTAATTCTCATACTGTAGAATTATATGACATCCCACACTGTCATTCCTCATCGTACATGAGTTCCCTACTCAAACACTATCACTCAATCTTACACTTAAACCTATAATAAAGCAAGTACATGATTATACTACATAATAATATTCAAAAGAAAACATATCTCAAGTCACTCATCATGAGGTGCTAGTTTTATAAAAGTCTATTCACTTTGCATATATAATATTTACACAAAACATATTGCACACAAGTTTCCACTAGTAAACATAATGCATCACTAATAGTTATCATAGCCTCAGTTAAATGGTATTTCAAATTTACACCTCGTATGAACTAAAAGTTTGTATTCAATGGTTGAAGTTTCCCACTTCATTATAACTCACCACCAACTATAATTTAGATAAAACATAATATCTAATGTACCTAATATAGGTATGGTTATAAAAATACCCTTATATCCTTAGTTGTTCTCAAAGGTATATACTAAATATAATTATAGATTGTAAAGTTCAATTAAATAAATTTGACCATTGTCTTATCATGGTTTCATCAACCATTATTGACATAGTACCTTTGCATGGATTTAACAAAAGCATGATAACTATGAATTCAATGTTTTATTTTTAACATTTAACCTTTAATATTTAATATTTTACTAAAATATTCCCAAACCAGGTAAACAGAGTATTCCAACATTGATTACCGAATCAAAGGGCAATACAAGGATTTTATTTCAATTCAAAATAAGTTCTCATGATAATTTTCCTAAACCATTTGAGTTAAAATTCAGCTAATCTTTTATATAAAAATCTGAGGCAAAATAAAGTTTCATCGAACATTCGATTTTACATGAAAGAGAAATATATGATCATGCCTTACACTAGAAAGACTCAACAATATATAGATCAACTAAAGGTATAATCAATATTAATTTTTACACTCAAAACTAGTTTAAAGATTCAATATTAAAAGTAAGACTTCATATTAAGGATCAACATTTAACAACATATATAAGATGTTTTAATTAATAATGGACTATCTTTCTAAATTTTGACTCGGCAATGGCATTTCACTTAATGCCATTTTTTCCAATGCTTGGCTTCTACAAATATAACTTTAGTGCTTAAATTATATAACATAGCACTAAAATTAGAGATCTAGTTTTTTATAAAAATAAACTTAGTATGTTTTATTCTAAACTTGGCACATACTCAATACTTTATGATTAACACTCAACCATATTAATTTGACCCAACAAATTACTAACTTGAGGCTCTATTTTAGAATTTGCTCTAGCATTTTACTTATAACCTTAGCATATAAACTACATTTTATTTATTCAACTAATTTTAAAACTCAACATACTCTTAAAGTTCTAGTGACTCCTATATAAAGCTCAATGACTCACATACACACTATGCATTCCATCTAATAACCCAGCGATGACTCGGCTTATAAACTTCAACACTTCTCATTAAATTAGAAACCTGGTTTGTTGACTCAACAATTAAACTTATAGCACTGTCAAAAAAAATAAGAAATTACAATAGTAATTATAAAATATAACATTCATTATTACAACTCAGTAATTATTTCTAGATAGATTTTGGTGACTCACATAAAAAGACACAACAATTAGCGACTCAACCAATGTTTAAACACAATAATATATAGTTTTTATGCTCCCAAAAAGTGACTTGGCATCAAGTATAGTGACTAGGTGTCTTTCACATAGTGATTTCAATTTCACATATGACAATTTCATGTGTGTGTGCGCGCACGTGCACTTAGCTATTTTGGAGAAATACACAAAAGTACTAATTATTCATGTAGTATTTTATGATTTGTCTTAGCAATTTAATTGCTACCCAAAGTGAACTCGATCTAAAAGGATAAAAAGATGGTGGATAAAGGAAAAGTACATAACTTAAATCATAAATAAGACTCACACAGCCAATCATAGATGCAACCTCTAAAATTTCAATGCATTACTTATAAAAAGAATGTAGTCTTCAAAAATAAAGAGACACGGGGTAAAATGCAAGCCTTTATTTCCATAAATAGGCCTTTTAAAATCATGGCTTAGCTATCAAGATGGAAATGATACCAATAAATAACAAATCCAAAAAATATGAACAAAAAGGGGATGACACCATAGCCAAAATAAGATGCAGTTATAAGAGTCAAAATGCAATCCTCTTAAATAAAATGTTGCCTTAACAAAACTTGGGCTTAAAGATAAACATTGGACTAAACATGGATATGTAGCACCATTGAGGGGAAGCATAGGTTAAAGAAGACACAAAGCATGCTAAAAAAAAGGCAACGCTAGTCATACAAATAATGATTCTTAGTTCATAGTGTAAAGTGTTGACTATAATCTAAATAATACACCATTTAAATAAACTGCTAAAATGATGATATAAATATATAAAACTCAAACTTGAAAAAAATTAAAATAAAACCAACCTCCAACTTTGATGATGAAGACGTTTGGATGAATAATCTACGTCTCTTTTTGCTTTCTTCCCTTTTGCCTTTCTCTCTCCATCTCTATCCATGTGTCTTTTTCCATTTGCCCAAACTACCCCTTTATTTATAAAATTTACTTACCTCTTGCATGAAACTTCCTATTTTTAGCTATCTGTGCATGTCAATTTATAAAAAACTAATTTTTATCTTTATCATATTTAAAAACATGCAATTTAAATAACTATGCCATCTTTCTTTTATTTTCTCAATATCTACTTAATTTCCCCTAATAATTAATCATATCTTTATTCTCTATTTCAAGCAAAACTCTGCATGCATAATTATTCAAGATTAATTTTAAATTACAGTTACTCAATTTTCATGCAATTTTTAAGACAATAATAAATAATTATTTAACTAAAATGTAAAATAAATCATTAATTGCATTTTACCTACAAGATAATTATTTTCACAATAATTATATCTATTAGCACTAATATATTTATTTTCTTGATTAAAAATCAAAAACAAAATCAATTAAACTAAAGAAACCAAATTCATACTAAAATTAGCTCCACACACACAAAAAATAATTGCAGCTAATAATTCATAATTATTTACTAGCATTTATGTCTATCATTTAAAATTTATGATGTGTGTGTATAGGGTCACTAGAATTTTCACTAGTATTTCCCCCAATCAATTCATCTTGCTAACCCTCTCTGATGATTCTTTCCCTCATCACACTTTGAGGGTAGTACCTATCCTGCATCCACCTCACAAAAATTAGGTAGTTAGTCTGAGTCATCATAAACTAATGATGCAAAACTAATAATTTTACATCCTTAATGTATGGAATTATCAAAATGTAATTATCACATAATGTATACTAATCAACAATACTATTGTCTCATACCAATATATGTCAAAAATGATCAAATCAAAGCAATGGTAATAAGTTATTAACCATACTAATTAGCATATTAAAGGATATTAATTACATGGTGAAATTGTGATGTGACATCCTCCCCCCTAAAACTAGTCATCATCTCGATGATTCTTATTCAAGCAAAATTTATGATTAACAAACAAAGTCCAATAGCATAAAATATACTATCAATTACCATATCATTTAATTAAATGAAAAAAAATTACCTGAAGAATTTATAATAGTTCTCCTAACTAGCACTATTCTTAGAGAATTGGTCCCACATGACCCTAATCTGTAACATTTCTTATTCAGTAACAAGTTCATGAAAGTCACTTTATGCTTATTGGTTCCATCATGACCACCCTAGGGTCTAGAACTGTAAGAAAAGTCTAACAAAAAGTTTTATTGCTAACTCAACAACACATGAGATCGTCACAAAAGTCAAAACAAATGATCATATGACTAAATTTGATAGGTTTCATCTGTTAAATCCTAGATTTGACAAGTCCATCTATCAATCTAACCTAGTAACAATTGAGTCTATGTGAGGCTAAGTAGGATACTGTCCTATTGCTTAGAACTCCTGTTCCTAGAACACCAATCATCCTTCAGGTCTCTATGATTGGATAAACTTCAAAAAGTGTATATGGTTCTAAGATACACAAGTTTTTACTAATAGATCATAAAAAAATAATTATTATATGATAAAAGATTCCATATGTACTAACATACACACATGATAAATCATACAATCATATCGAGATTGAATTAAATTGCTACTAATCAATCAAAACTAGCATTATATCTTACAACTTAATCTATAATATTATATTCATAGTAAAGTAAAAGATAATAATACCATAATTATCATAACATAAAAAATCTAAGGATTATCCCATCCCTTCAACTTTATAAGTGAGAAAATGTCTCCTTGCTTGTATGACTAGCATACAATAGTTAAAAATTTATATCAACCCTTAGACTTACCAAGATGTTGTACACACCTTATACCTTACTTGCTTCCAAAGAGAGGTATACATATAACTCTTCAAACAATAATATTGAAGAAGATAATGTTATTAATCTAATAAAAGATATACAATAGCATAATAATTGTAATCAACCAGAATTAATACAAATTCAAAGTTATCCACTCTTCATGGTCAAGTTCAAAAGTTAGATAAAATAGTGACTCCAAAAAGTCACAAGTAGAAAGTAGATAGCAACATCTCACAACACTTCCTACATACTATCACATGGTAGAAGGAACATCACAATCCAAGTTGCCAGATCACTATCACTTGCCATCTTACAAGTGTAGTTTCATAAACTACTTCCACAACTAGAAATAAAATATGAACCAAAAGGATTCATCAATCTATCCAATCCTACAGCTTCTAACAATAATAAGCAAAAAACACTATCCTACATACTCAAGGGAATAAAACAACAATTCAAAAACAAGTTTTTGCCTAAGGAAATTCTAAATCAACATCCTATAAATATAAATCTTCTCAATAGCTTAAAATGATGTAAAATGGGAGTGAAATCATAACAACTCACCTCTAAGCTATTTATAATAAAGATAACACTTCTCCACAAGTCTATAAAAATATAAGGGTGCTAATCTACACAACAAACGCCTATCACAAAAGAATATCAAACAAGACATCTTTATTCAACTACAATAAAATTTCCACTGAACTAGGTGGTGCCAAACTAAAATGGTCTGATAAGATTCTTACTCCTAGAATATATGTTAATAAGACATAATAATAATTCATATAAACCTAAGCATAATTAATTAAGTGAGAAGCACTCCATACTTTTAAAAACACTCATAACACAAAACACAAATGGTGAAGGTGATACAAGAAAGATAAAATATGGTAGGGAACTTTTGTTCATGACTCAAAAACTAAGCTATGAACTCACCTACCCCACACCTTAAAAAAACTTATCACCAATGAGACACTCATTACACCAACTCTTTTACATCTCTAAGGGGGTATGAATGCTTTAAAGGTACACACTCGATGTACCATGCATACATTCCCAATTCTCCTTTCTAATAAGCAAAAATGTACGAAAAAGCTAATGGACTCATTAGATCTTAAAGTTCAAGCTATAGCTCTGATACCACATGTTACAACCCCTCAAGTTTTACTTATAAAATGCAATATATTTTTTTAATAACAATTAGCATTCATTCCACAAAATAATACAACATATCTACAACATAATTAAGAACAATAGTACTCATACATCCAATACTACATATAATTCTTATACAAGTTCACAAAAAGCAAATACAATAAGACACAACTATAGTTGGTCTAATAATACAACATCTACTAATCAAATATACAAGTACATAATACAATTACATTCCTTTAGGAATACGACCTAATACAATAATGGGTATCAAACTATCTAGAGCTTGAGTCATTGTAACTTGTGTATCCTAGATAATCTCAAGCATCATCTCCAAGTAGTACTGAAGTGGAGGAGGGAGAGCATCATCTGAGCACCACACCAACTAAAACCAAATGATCCCCTACATAAACCCCTATCTATAAATAACCTTCCCTTCATGGATAGGTACATAAAATGGTGTGAGAATCTAGTGAGACATGTTAGTACCCTGTGTGCTTGTAAGATTTCTAAAAACATATAGTATACCATAAAGAAATCCATTCTAACATGATATCCCACAACATGCAAATCAAACATGTGAAATACTTTGTCCAAGTTTTAAATAATATTCGATCACTAGATTGATCAATTTCATACAAACCACTTGATTTAGTTATCCTATATTGGTGGTACTACCTAGGCTAGTGGAATCCATCTCACTGCCTATTAGTATCATCAATGTGAACTCTTTTATATATATATATATATATATATATATATATATATAATTCAAAACTCATATAGATTACATCTTCCATGCAATAATATCACATCACAAGCTAAACAAGGAGAAAATAATATATTCACATAAGAATAAGCAATGAATTCTTTTAATTCAACCACACATGAATGAATCAGGCATTAATCTAACTCACATAGGAATAAAGTCTATAGTTCATACCACTCGAGTATGTTTCACATTCATAAAAAAATTGTAGGTTCAAAATTATATATATATATATATATATATATATATATATATATAACATAGCATATAATTCAAAACTCATATAGATTACATCTTTCATGCAATAATATCACATCACAAGCTAAACAAGGAGAAAATAATATATTCACATAAGAATAAGCAATGAATACTTTTAATTCAACCACACATGAATGAATCAGGCATTAATCTAACTCACATAGGAATAAAGTCTAACTCGAGTATGTTTCACATTCATAAAAAAATTGTAGGTTCAAAATTATTATAATAGATCCAAATAATAATCCCTAAGACAACCCATATCATCATAGTCCAGAGTTCTAAGGTACAACTACTAGTTTTTCCATAATCAGTTACACTAAGTAGTCATAGAATCATGGAAACATACATTCATATTCATCCAAGTATAACTATAACAAGCAATTCATACAATGCATTTAACTCTATCTCAACATTCATTTGCAACCACATATTATATGCACATCTAAATGATATCTTATCAAATGTTATACCTATTATTCAAGCAACAACCACTACATATATGTTTATTTAGCTTTGGGTCAAATACAGTATGTACCATCTGGGTACTTTTCATACTGTAGAATTATATGACATCACATATTGTCATATCTCATCATGCATGAGTTCCCTACTTAAACATGAACACCCAATCTTACACTTAAACCTATAATAAAGCAAGTACATGATTATACTACACAATAATAATTAGAAGAAAACATATCTCGATGCACTCATCATGAGGTGCTAGTTCTATAAAATTCTATTCACTTTGTACATTTAATATTTACACAAAACATATTGCACACAAGTTTCCACTAGCAAACATAATGCATCACTAACAGTTATCATAGCCTCGGTTAAATAGTATTTTAAATTTACACCTTGTATGAACTAAAGGGCTGTATTTAATGGTTGAATTTTCTCACTTCATTATAACTCACCACCAACTATAATTTAGATACAGACATAATATCTAATGTCCCTAATACAAGTATGGCTATAAGAAAACCCTTATATCCTTAGTTATTTTCAAAGGTATATACTAAATACAATTATAGATTGCAAATTTTAACTAAAAAAATATGACCAATGTCTTATCGTAGTTTCATCAACCGTTATTAACACAGTACTTTTTCATGGATTTAACAAAAGCATGATAACTATTAATTCAATGTTATATTTTTAACATTTAACCTTTAATATTTAATATTTTACTAAAATCTTCCCAAACTGGGTAAACAGAGTATTCTAACATTGATTACCGAATCAAAGGGTAATATAAAGTTTTTGTTCCAAGTCAAAATAAGTTCTCATGATAATTTCACTTAACCATTTGAGTTAAAATTTAGCTAATATTTAATATAGAAATCCAAATCAAAATAAAGTTCCATCGAACATTCGATTTTGCATGAAAAAGCAATATATGATTAGGCCTTACACAGGAAAGACTCAGTAATATATAGCTAAGCTAAAGGTATAATCAGTATTCATTTTATACACTCAACACTGGTTTAAAAATTTAGCCTTAAAAATAAGACTTCGCATTAAGGCTCAACATTTAACAATAGATATAAGATGTTTTGATTAATAATGGACTATCTTTCCAAATTTTGACTCAGCAATGGTGTTTCACTTAATACCATTTTCTCCCTTTATTGGTTTCTACAAATATAACTTCAATGCTTAAATTATATAACTTAGCACTACAATTAGATATCTAGTTTCTTATAAAAATAAACTTAGTGTTTTTAATTCTAAACTCAGTGCATACTCAGCATTTTATGATTAACACTCAGCCATATTAATATGACCCAACGAATTACTAACTTAAGGCCATGTTTTAGAATTTGATCCAAAATTTTGGTTATAATCTCAGCATATAAACTACATTTTATTTATTCAACCAGTTTTAAAACTCAACATACTCTTAAAGTTTCAACGATTTCTATATAAATCTCAATGGCTCACATACACACTATGCATTCTATCCAATAATCCAGCATTGTCTCAGCATATAAACTCCAACACTTTTCATTAAATTAGATGCCTTGTTTTTTGACTCAAAAATTAAACTTATATCATTGTCAAAATAGTTTAATAAATCACAATAATTATAAAATATAACATTCATTATTATGATGCAGTAATTATTTATATATAGAGTTTGATGACTCAAATAAAAAGACACAAAAATCAATGACTCGACTAATATTCAAACACAATAATATTTTATAGTTTCCTTACTCTAAAAAAGTGACTTGGCATCAAGTATAGTGACTAGGCATCTCAGTTTACATTCACACAATGATTTTAATTTCACCTATAGCAATTACAGATATATATGCTTAGTTGTTTTGGGGAAATACATAAAATTACTAATTATTCATGTAGCATTTTATGATTTATATCTTAGCAATTTAAACATTTCCTAAAGTGAACTCAACTGAAAAGGACAAAGATATGTTGGCTAAAGTAGAAGTACACAGCTTAAATCATAAATAAGACTCACACAACTAATCATAGACGTAGCCTCTAAAATTTCAATGCAACACTTATAAAAAGAACATAGTCTTCAAAAATAAAGAGACATAGGTTAAAATGCAAGCCCTTATTTCCATACACAATCCTTCTAAAATCATGGCTCAGCTATAACGATGGAAACACTACCAATAAATAACAAATCTAGCAAATATGAACAAAAAGGGGAGGATGCCACAACCAAAATAAGATGCAGTTATAAGAGTAAAAAAGTAGTCCTCTTAAAATAAAATGTTACCTTAACAAAACTTGGGCTTAAATCTAAACACTAGGCCAAAATTGGATATGCAACACCATTGAGGGGAAACACAAGCTAAAGAAGACACAAAACATGCTCAAACAAAGGCAACATTGGTCATACAAATAATGATTCTCAATTCGTAGTGTAAACACTAACCATAATCTAAATAATATGCCATTTGAACCAATTGCTAAAAGGATGCTATAAATATATAAAACTCAGACCTAAATAATTTTAAAATAAAACCAACCTCCACCTTTGCTGATGAAGATGCTTAGATGAATAATCTGCATCTCTTTTTGCTTTCTTCCCTTATGCCTTTCTCTCTTTGTCTCTATCCATGTGTCTTTTTCCATTTTCCCAAACTACCCCATTATTTAGAAAATTTACTCACCTCTTGCATGAAACTTCCTATTTTTATCTATCTATGCATGTCAATTTATAAAAATCTAATTTTTATCTTTATCATATTTAGAAACATGCAATTTAAATAACTAGGCCATCTTTCTTTTATTTCCTCAATATCTACTTAATTTTCCCCAATAATTAATTATATCTTTATGTTTTATTTCAAGTAAATCTCTGCATGCATAATTATTCAAGATTAATTTTAAATTACATTTACTCAATTTCCATGCAATTTTCAAGACAATAATAAACAATTATTTAAATAAAAGGTAAAATAAATCATTAATTATATTTTACCTGTAAGATAATAATTTTCACAATAATTATATTTATTAGCACTAATATATTTATTTTCCTGATTAAATATCAAAAACCAAATCAATTAAACTAAATAAACCAAATGCATACTATAATTAGTTCCACACACACAAAATATAATTTTAGACAAAAATTCATAATTATTTACTAACATTTATGCCTATCATTTAAAATGTATGGTGTGTGTGTGCAAGGTCACTAGTATTTTACTTGGTATTTCCCCCAATTGTTTCATCTAGCTGACCCTCTTTGATGATGCTCTCCCTCATCACACCCTAAGGGTAGGAACTATCCTACATCCACCTCACAACAATTAGGTAATAAGTCTGAGTCATCATAAACTAATGATGCAAAACTAACAATTATACATCCTCAATGTACATAATTATCAAAATATAACTATCATGTCATGTATATTAATCAATAATACTACTATCCCATACCAGTATATGTCAAAAATGCTTAAATCAAAGCAATGGTAATCAATTAGTAACCATACTAATCAACAAATTAAAGGATATTAATTATAGGGTGAAATCGAGATGTGACATGAACATATTCATTGAGGTGTTATGAAGATCCCAAGGTGTAGTGAACATATTATTATAACGTGATCAATCAAGTTAAACCTATCTAATGCCATGCAACTGAATGTGGCAGTTAGTTCTCTAAAATACACAATTTTATACCATTGAATGAGCATCTATAGGTGCCATAGAAAGAGTCAATCACATTGGAACAAATCAATTGTCTAGTTTCAAGCACTTCATGGTTTAAAGGTCTCATTTGAATAAGATGAGAAAGTTCAATATGAAGTATAAGGTCACATTCCATGTAGATTTCTCATATCCACACTCATTGCCTAAATACTATAATATCCACCTACAAGTGGCCTTACACAAAGATTTAAAAGTGTTTCATGGAGGAGTTTGGCATGTTTATATACCTTCATGAAGTGTGAGTAGTTGGATGAGATCATGACTATCATGATTGAAGAATTAGATTGGTAGCCAGAGTTGAGAAGCCATGTTCAAGTTAAGAAACTTAGCTTGGGGACAAGTTCCCCAAAATCCCCAAAATAGGGCCCTAAGTACTTTTGATGATGTTATAGGATGAGGCTTCTTGGAGTATAGTTTAAGTTATATGCATCCATTTTCTATCCTTCATGAAGGGGTGATAGATTGACCAAATAGAGTGAATATTTGACTTCAATATGTGATCTTATAAGGTGTCAAAGTCATGCATTTGTTCACTACAACTTTTTAGTATTCTCTATAGTTTTTTAACTTCAAATGACCTCCACAGTCCAACATGGTAGTATAAGAGCACATGTTGATGTCAAATGAACTAATTAAGGTAATAAAGGCATTTGTGATCTGAGTATCAAATAAGGTTGGAAAATAGGGTATTGACCTATTTGACCACCTACAAGTTCCTTGCCCTCAAAAAGCTTACTTACAACTGACTGTAGGTGCTAACTTGAAGGTTCATAGGTGAAATTGGTGAAATCATGCAGATAAGAACACTTGAAAAGTTCAAAAATGCTTCAAAATACCTCAAAGAGTCTCTATAACATGTGATATAGGTTTCAAGCAGAAAAGGCAACCTACAAGACCTTTGTTACCTTAATAGTGGTCAACTCTAGTTGACTATAGTTAACAGGAAGTTAGAATATAGAGTTCTTGGTGATTGGCCTAAAAAATGCATGATGAGAGATGAGATAAATTAATATTGGAAGATATTGATTACTATAAGAATGTCTTTAGGCATTGAATACAATATCTAAGTCAAAATATACACCTACAAGCATGGTGAAACATAAAACATAGTTACATACAGTCAACACCTGTGTTAAGACCTTCACAAGGTATGAAATGAAAGAGAAATAAAAGAGGAAAGAGTTTTTTAATGCTATAGATCCGAATAAAAAAAAATTACATAATATTAAATGATAAATTCAATATAATATAGCATTGAAGGGTCCAATCTCCAAAGTATACCACAATCACAATCAACCTACAGACTAAACTAGTCAAAGTGAGAGTGAGAAATGGAAGGTTGGAAAAAGGTTTTATGATCAACATATATGAGAGGGAATCTATATTTATAATTACCATTTAATAAGACTCTCATATAGTGTAAATATGGCTTTAGGAATTTTCTAGTATGACAACCTATAGTCCATACTCAAAAATCTATACACGGTCAATGTTCTAAGGGTTTATCTTAGGTTTTGAGGCATTTAGAGATGCTAGGGGTACCAAATAATCCTAAATTTTTTTGAAGATGGTCCCCACAACTTGTATAATCCCCTCATATAATCATTTATTTTGATAAAATATGGTAAGTTCCCTATGTTTTGTCTCAAATAGAGGGCACTCCTCAAATGTGCAAATCTGTAGGTTTAAAGGAAAGAAGATGAAATGTGAGCTAAAAGCTATGGAAACTTTGAAAGAAGATGTAATGAGCTATGATATACATATATAAAAATATGGAAGCCCTCATTGGTGATGGTAACTATGCATAATACTGATAAGTGATGGAACACAGTCAAGACCTTTAGGTCTAAACTAGGCTTATTACCCATTTGGGGGTCTACTATTACTTTTGACACTTGATGAAAATTACAATGAGTTAGAACATGTTAAGGGGATTTTCATGTGTTTTAAATATTTTATCATGTAGATTAAACTATATGGAAGCCACTTTTTGTCTTAATACCATCGTAAGGTATGTAGAATGGGGAACAAAGATCAAGAGGCTAATTTGAGATGATCACACCTACATGGAGGCTTAGCATGGGAGTCTAAGGAGTTGGGAGGTGTTGAAGGAGATATTTAATAAATACTTTTTTTTATTTTTTTTAAGTTTCCAATATCATACCTTTATGAATAAACCTTAAGGGCCAAAATTACTCTAAACCTTCTAAAACCCTTGCTAGTGACCTGATTGAGAAGATGAAGAAGGAGAGGCATCTAAATGGGATAAAATTAGAAATAAAGTGATTTTATCTTGTATATGACTCACCATGGCTACTTCCCATCCATTTGATTCATACGTTACTTTTATGGATAGGGTGTTAAAGAGGTTTTATTGATAGTGTTATGTGTTGTGTAGGTGTGGAGGGGTTTAAAAATATGTAATCCACTTTGGGAGAGATATTGGGACTTGAGATAACCTAAAATGTCCATTTCATCCTTTAGATAAGCTCACAAGTGCATCTACTAACACCTTCATCTTAGCCATTCTAAACTGGCATAGTGAACAAGCAAGTGAGCAGGTGAAAACTCTAAGTAGGAGGCCTTTTATGTTATAATTGATTAATATAAGGCCATGGGGATATTGAAAAGTGTCATACACTCCTTTTTATGGATTGGATTGGAAAATTGAAGGCCATATTATTTCCAAGTGTGAAGGGTGAGTGGAAGAAGAGTGATTAAGACTACATGTAGTAATAACTCATATCCAAAAGAATCCTAATGATTAGGTACACCTCCAATTCATGTTGGGAATATTTTATAACCCCTCCCTCTCATTTGAATCATATTATCTATCCCTAGTCTTCCTTGGATGTTCAAGGAGGGCCAAATGATGAAGATAGTTTCTATGCATGCAAATGAGGAGTCCTGTGACACATTTCAGGACTTTCATGCTTTTGAGGGACATTTTTCCTATAAGACCTTCAATTTAATATCTCCTATGAATTTAACTCCTTTTCTATGCTTGAAACATGGTCTAGTGACTCTTAGACTTCATTCTCTTCTCTCTTCTCTCAAATTCTATAAGTAATAGCCATTTTGGCTCTTATAGACTAATACCACACCATGTATGGAAAATTCCTACTAGTTTTGACATTATAATTTGCCTTTGAAAAATAATTTCAAGTCTAATTTTGAGTTAATGAACATTTGTCTAAGTGTGAAAAGTGATGTATGGTGATGTTAAGTGATAATCTTCTATCTTTGCTTTTCCTTATCCTCTCATGTTTTTGTAAGAGTTCCTATTCTAATAGGTCATATAGAGTTTCTCTAGTGTGTTAGGTTCATTTCAAGTGTAAAATTATTTGGAGAGTGTGTAATCTACCCTCTGGTTCACGTGCCTTATGTTGTCTCATGCATATCACCTCTATATTGAAACTCTTATGTTAGAATCTCTTAGGACTTTAAAACTAGATTGTAGGTCTTGTTCTATTGTGATATAAGTATGATGTTCTTTTGGAAATCCTTCTGGTGTATCACCCCCTTAGATTAGTTTCATTTCATGTAAAAAAATATCTCTTTTCCCATAAGCAACTAGTTTAGTAGGTGATAAGCATTTCAAGCAAATTCATGGAGCTATCCCTTAAACCTAGAGGTCTACTTCTACTATAGGTAAACCCACAAACCTAAAAGTATTCCCATGTTTACCAAATATATATGAGGCTTAAACACCCTATTTTAGGGTAAAATATTTGGTAACAATAGTTATGGCATGTCCGATGGGACCCATTATCCTCAAGCTAACTTGTCAAGGTGAATGTTGGTCTTAAAAACATCGATTGCAAATTGGTGTGGTACTCAACATTTGGTGACTCCATTCAAGGTAAAATCTAGTTCAAGTCCATTATTTTCTCATAAATTTTCTCTCATACTTCATGGTCATTACTAGGTCATCATCTAGTAGAGTTATCAATCCACCTATTCATCCTGAACTTCCTCTTGAAGTTTAATACCATCAACCTAATATGCCCTCTAAAGACCAAGAAGATTTTACTAGTCAACAAAGTGAAAAGCTTAAAGAAATAAAATCCATCATGGATAGGCCACATGCCATACCTAAATTTAATACTAAGAATCCATTTCATCTTGAATAATATGATGCCATTCCACTTAATGCTATAAATATTATGCCCGCATTCAATGGTGAAGGTCATGTCACACCTAGTGAATACATCAGGGATATCTCCATTTTTTTTAGTTTTCACAATGTCACTTAGGAGAATATTTACATTAGACTCCTTCCCATATTACTTATATGGAAATCACTTTATCGGTATATGACTTTGTCCAATGGATACATCATATCATGGGATGACTTTGGAGTGTTGATAACCTCAAGGTTTAAAAATGAAAGTGACCATACTTCTCTTATACATCAGCTCAATGTGATCAAAAGATCCCCCAAGTAAATAATGCATGACTTCAATGAGAGGTTTTAAAATACTTGGTATAGATTGCCTCCTCCCATGAGACCACCTATTATTTTGTGTTCCCCACATACTAGAGAGCCATTGGTACTGATATTGATATCATGCTTTAATCCATGGGTGGTTTCACTTGTCCTGAAGCATATGAACTTGCCATTAAAGATGAGAATGGCATAATTAAAGAATTAAAGTTAATTCCTAAGGTTTCTATGCCTCTATTGTCTAATATACCAGCTATTACTCCAAACATTGCTCAAATTCCTAATGTTAATGTAGAGCATAAGACTGCTCCTAAGAAGGTATATGAACTTGATCCGTATGAAAGAATTTAAACCTTAGAAGATAAGCTTAGGAAAGAGAGAATGAAAAGAGGTGTGAATCAAAATACCTATCCATATCAACAAAAATATGGTTATTAATATGGGAGAGGAAGAGTTCAAGGGCATCCTAACTTCAACAGGCCTACGAATGTGTACAATCCTAATTCCCTTCCCAGTGCAAGAGAGATAGTACCGGTGCATATCAACTTGGTGTAAGGGGAATATTGGAAATAAGGTCAATTCATGGATGTTAATTAGTGGAGTTATCAATCTATATTTTCTCAAGGTGGAGTCACTCCTCTCCTATTAGCTGAAGATGAAGTCATGATGTAAATAAGTGAGGATTGGCAGCCTCATAGAGAAAGCCTCACTAACTTCTTAGTGGAAGATACTTTTATGATAAAAAAAGTAAATTATATTTTAGATAATAATAGATAAAAAAGGAAGGCTTTATGAGGTGATGTTAATGTGCCTAAAATTTCATCCAATCATCTTATAAGGCAGCAAGGCATGCCTACAAATATGATAGTTCTAAATGCTCCTACACCTCCTCCAAATCAAAATGTGATAATGTATACTCAAGGTGATTTTATTCCTCAAGTTTAAAAAACTTCCTTACCTCAAAATACTCAAGATAAGTTTAATACTACTACCCTAAACATAGTGGACTCATTGAATAATGCCAAACCATCTATCTCTTTGTGGGATGTCCTCCATATGCCTGGCCAAAAAGAGCTTTTACAAAAACAACTATCCACTATTCTTACTAGTCCTTCACCTTCAAGTCAAAGTAATGATCACATTTCTATTAAAAATTCCCCTAAAATTATTATTTAACCATCTACTAAAGCTAAAAAACCTCCATATTTCTACCTCACTCTCATAGTGGGGGATAAACTAGTACACAATTGCATAGTTGATAGTGGAGCCTCTACATCAGTCATGCATAAAGTTGTAGATGATAATTTGGTCCTAAAATATGAACCCCATAGCAAAGGTGTGATTAAAATAGATGGCACACCTACTAATACAATATGTTTGATAAAAAAAATTGAAGGTTTTCTTGTATGATTGCCTTAATTTCCCTATCCTCCAAGACAATATTGTGGTGGACCTCCCTACTCACTTTGCAATCTATCTTTCAAGAGACTTTATAGACAAGATAGGTGGCTATATATTAGTTGATTGGTCCTTCTTGGCCTTTAGGAAAAAGTATGGAACCAAGATGACCATAAGAACTCAGCCCCTTGCAAGGTTTCACATTAAGCCCTATGTTGAATTAAGTTTTAACTTGAATTATGTGATCAATGAGAAGGAGTAGTCTAATGTGGATGATGGTGATTCCAAACTTGAAGTCATAGATAACTTGTTTCTAGATTAATATGGTGTAGATGATTATGATCCTGATCCTTATGCATACAGTGATTAAACTAACCTTGGTACTTATATCATCCATGAAGAGCCATTTGAGGGAGCTGAGGTAAGTGTCAAACATTCTTTCTCACAAGCTGCTAAGAGTAACTAATTGATTCATGTATATGATGATGATGGATTGAAGAATATTATTGATCACCATAGTGGGAAGAATGATGTCTTTCTACCTACTATTGATGAAGCTTCCCTTGATGATGAAACTCATGAGGAAGAGGAGGATGACTTATGGCAAAAGTTTAGTGCCATATGTCAAGAATTTGATTAGCTGAGTAATGTTTCTTCCCCTCCTAAGAAGGATATATATGATGTGTTTTTTTATGAGACTAATGAGTAGGCTCTTGAGTGTTCTATCAAGCATGAAATTAAAGATCATGTTGTGAAGGAAGATGAACATTAATCTACTATTCAAAAGCCTATAGTCCTAAAAGGACCTAGTGAGGTCAAGATAAAATTTGTTTTGATCCAAGGATAGTCATGAGCTCCACTAATAATGAAACACATTCAAAGGTATTGGGACATAAATAATAAGATATTTAAGACTCCATGTATCAAACATATGCTGACCTAGGAGAGCAAAAAAAAGAGGCAGTTGTCATCACTCATATTCTATAGTTTGAGGAGTATATATCATATATGATAGTGATCAAGAGGATTTTAGTTCAAATCAAGGCTCTTAAAGAACAAGAAATAACATTCATGAAGGCTCCAAATATTTCACTTGTATTCCTAAGAAGATCCAAAGGTGGTAGACTTCTTGATCATCTATATATGCAAGTGGTTGATGATGATCATGTTTCTCATGCTAGATTTCCTTCATGGAGTGAAAAAGATGCAAGAGGAACCATATTTGACCCTAGTTTAAGTATGGTAAGATGTTTTTCACTTAATGAGTGAGGTTTTTTAGATAGTAGAGTAGGTGTGTGTGTGTCTTTCTTTTAGTTGTGTTATGTTCCATAATTGTTCTAGTTCAACACATGTGTGTTTTCCTTTGGTGTGTCTTGTTTTATGTATCTTTCCTTTATGTTTGGTTTGTTTTCAAAGGTAAATTATGTGTCAAACTAGTGTATAGGTTAATCCATGTCCCAATGGATAGGATTCATCAACTAGTCTTGGCATAACAAACATACCACTCTTGGGAAATCACCAAGAATGTTGACTATTTTGACCACAAGTCAAAATAGGTCAACCCCCCATAGTTAAAAACTTTATATAGGGGTCTATTAGAATGTCATAGGGTGTGATATAGTAAATTTTATGTGTCTTAATATGTTTTTAGCCTTGTTCATTGTTAAATTTAGTCCTTGTGTCATTTTATGTCACTAAGGGGTCATATATGTGTCATAAATGAAAGTGGTACAATTTTATAAGGTGTTAAAGTGTTCTAAACTCATTCTCAATGTCCATCATGTAATTCCCTATCAGATATGTTAGTTTTAAATTGAAAACTTGCAGGTGTTAATTGAAAATCAAGAAAATAAGTGAAAAAGAGGGAGTTTTAAAGGTTGTACGGCCTATGGGGGAGAGTGGCACATGGGATAAGCTTATGGAGTGACCCTTCAGATACCATAACTCCATTTACATGATGTATATACTTTGGAAGTGCCAAAAATTGGCCCAAACCATTACCCTTCTCCATCACTCCACTAAGCAAGCAAGACTGGTCAACAGGTCTTTTGATGGTATGGCCAGTAGGAGGAGTTTCAAGTTAAATTATCTTGGTGTTGGATATTAAAGTTTTAATTATTAATTTTCATGTTTATATTTAGAATAATGGTTACCTATACTTTAATAACCATTCTTAAGAAGTTGAATATTTAGTTTTGCATGTTAATCCCCACACCCTGCAAGTTTTGCTTCTATTGGAGCATGTCCATACAATCCAGTTGGTGAAATGGATTCCATAGTATGTTAAATTCCTTATTTCATGTTTCCCATATTTGGTTTCATGTTTGGAATTCATTTGATGAGTTCAAACCTCTTGGGTTACAGGTGGAGTATGTTAATGAGGTTGCAGTCACATTTCATTAATTACGGAAGGTCTCTTTCTTTTCAATGGCTTAAAATCAATGTGATATGATTTTCAATGCATGTTATATGTAATTACAATATCTTTCTTTCCAATTTTAGTTTCACACCTATATCATTCATGGAGTTGCAATCAAAAGCATAGTACATAGTTTTTGATTACTTTCACTTATAGTCATGGTATGTGGGGTCTTGAATATGTTCATGGAGGCATTAGGAAGATCCCAAGATATGGTTAACATATTCTTTTAATGTGATCAATTAATTTAAACCTCTCTAATGCCATGCAACCAATTATGATAGTTAGTTTTCTAAGATAAATAGTCTTGTACCATTGAATGAGCATCTACATGTGCCATAGAAAGAGTCAATCACATTGGAACAGAGCAATTATTTGGTTTCAATAAATTCATGGCTGAAAGGTATTTTTTGAATAATATGATAGTGTTTAATATGAATTATAAGGTCATATTTCATGCATATTGCTTATGTCCACACTCACTACCTAAACACTACAATATCTTCCTACATGTGGCCTTGCATAGAGATCTAAAAGTGTTTCATGGAGGATTTTGGAATGTTTATATATCTTCATGAAGTGTGAGTAGTTATATGATATAATTATATGCATGATTGAATCATTATATTAGTAGGCAAAGTTGAGAAGCCATGTTCAAGTTGAGAAACTCAGCTTGGGGACAAGTTCCCTAAAAGCCCCAAAATAGGGCCCTGAGTACTTTTGATGATGTTATAAGATGAGGTAATTTGGAGTATAGTTTAAGTTAGATGCATCCATTTTGTATCCTTCATGAAGGGTTGATAACTTGACCAAATAGAGTGAATGTTTGAATTCAATATGTGATGTTAAAAGGTATCAAAGTTGTAGACACCTAAATCTGGCCATTAATAACCTCTAATAAGGGTTTTGACCAATTTCCACCCAAAATGCACAACTTGGCCTAAAAAATCTAAAACATGCTAAATGATATGAAATTTACATATTCAAGTGCTGATTTTGGCTAGGGTATCCCTAAATGGGGCAATGCGATTTATGGGCCAACTAACTTTGATTAGATTATTTTGAGTCAAAATGCCAATTTTGCACCTAGGTCCTCTGGATTGCTCTTTCCTATAAAATATTATACATAAGACACATGCCTTTGTTATTTTTTTTGGTAACATCCTAAATGGGACAGTGGATCCAAAGCATCTGATATTAACTTCCAATTCTAATCTAGTTGAATTTTGGATTAATAACAAGGCATTCTGATCAATTTAGGTAATTTATGCACAAAGTGCTTAATCATGCTTAAGAGATAATTAACCCAAATCAAGGCCTAATAAAAACTTCCATGGAAACTTTTTGAAAACTTATTTTGGAAATGAATATTGAATATCTACATCATCAAATGACCTCATTTCTTGGGAAGACATCCCTAGGCCATAAATGCCACAAATATCAGGATTCATGCCCTCCATGCCTCATCATTGCCTTCCATGATGCCCTCCATTCCTCTTATTTTCCCCTTTTTTCAATTTTATGATGAGGATAATTATAAACTTAATTCCAAAAATTGAATTAGTCCTCAACCACACATCTCAATCTTAGGATGGATGGTTCAGGTTGATTATAAACATTCTTAAAAATCTATAAATAGAGAGGCCATGAACATCATTTCTAAGACTTGATTATGCAAAGTTATTATGCACAAATGGTTCCAAAAGCTTCAAGAAACTAGTGTTACCATGCCAAATTGATTCCAAGCTAAGCCAAGCCACAAGCTAAAGGTGCCAAGGAGAGATGGAGGTAGCCAAGCTTCCATTGCCAAGGACTTCATGAGCACAAGCCCAGCAAGCCACTACTACAAAGGCATTTGGAGCATTCAAAGAAGGTGAAGGAATTATTTTATTTTATTCCTTATTTTTTAGTTTTGTTTGTCTTATTTTTTTCAGCTAAGCTCTCCCTAGTGTCTAGGCCTAGATATGTTATGCTACTAGTGTGTTTCTTTCATTTTGTTTTTATTTTAGAACTAACACCATACTAATCATCCTCTCTTGATTAAAATTCCTAAAGCACATAATGGCACACCCAGTGGGACTAGAGTCATCTCACATTTGAAGAAGATCATTTTACAACTCTAAAATATTTATTTGGACCTTTAAAACTCTTACAAATTGATTTTCTAACTTTATTTTGCCATTTTTGTTTGCCACAGTTTTATACAGTAACTGACATCAACAGGTAAGACCGACATCGGTTACATAGCATAACTGACATCAATTAGCAAATTTTATGTCAGTTAGTAAAATTGGCATCGATTAGATTTTAGTTAGCTAAGGTAACTATCATCAGTTGTATATAACCAACATCAGTCACTGTGATTTTCTAAAAACACAGACCTGAGAACTATTTTTCCAAAATTTATTGTTTCAAACTAAAAAGAGCTTCAAAGATAAAGGACATGCTAACATTTTTTCTGTAGGACCAAGCTTGATATTTACTCAAAAAATATTTAAATCACCTTTGCATTCTTAAAAATCAATTAGGAACCTTGTTTTGGGTGTTTAATAAAGAATTTAGATGTTTTTGGTGAATGTTTTCAAAGTTTGAAACTAAGACCAAGGGGTAAAATGAACACCACCAAATCTTTAATTTTGGACTTAAAATTAAACACACTTATCAATTCTTTTTTACAATAGTTATTTAATCAAATTTTTGTTTGGCAAAAAGAGGAATGTTGCGTGTATGCTCTTCCATTTATCCCCTATAGGGAACCCTTGGATTGAAAAGTGCCATTCCTATTTCAAGTAGCCTAATACAATGCTTAGAAATAAAGTCATCTAAAGCACTCCCCAAAAACTTGTCAAAGTTTAGGTGACCTTAAAAATGACCCTATGGTCTTTCTATTTAATGCTTTCTTTATTTTTATACAAACTTGGCTTACGAGGGGGACTTCATGACCTCCCACAAATTCTTTAGGGAAGCTTTGACCTGGGGTTTCATCTCTTGACATTGACTTCATTTGGCTCCTTTGGAGTTACACATGGGATGTAGTGGCACTTTGGACATCACACTACACTGAGTGAACAATAGGATGTAGTGGTTGCAAAAAAAACCACACCTTTTTGCAACAAGCCAAGTGATACGGACCCAAAATCTATGCTTTTCTTTTGCATTGTTTGGCATGAAAGTCATTGTGAAATTGATTCCCCTAGATCACTCATAAACTTTTTAGATCTTATACAAATCCCCACTTGCCGCAAAAATATTGTTGGTGCAAGGTGTGCCTCAAGGTCCATGTCACAGTACTATCATTTGAGAGAAGGGGGTGTAAAAACCCTACTATATAATATGCATTTGCCTTTGGATTAACACTTAAAACCCTCTTAAATGACGTATATTGATGGATTCTAACAATACCAAGCAACCTTATCAGTTTAAGATCTAAGAAAGATTAATTAGCTAGTCTTGTCCTAGTTTGAAGTCTTGTTTGAATTCAAAACTTGGTGTAAACAAACAATCTAAACCAAACACATAGTCCAAATTTTTCCTTTGAATAAAAATGCATTATGATGTCCATGTGAGATCATCAATTTTCCTTATTCAAAATTCATCAAAATCTTAAGATTCATATCATCCACTTTGGCACAGTTATGCTGCCCAATTGAGTCTAGACCTTTACCAAAGTTGTTTAAGTCCTTCACTTATAATCTAAATTCAAAATTGCACCTTTATAAGTTCATAGGGTTGATGTGTTAAGTGGGTTTTCCATTTACACTAAACTAGAGGGAACTTAGGTTTAATTTCTAATTTGGGTTGAAGACCATTTAAAGACTCATAATCATTATCATCACTTGATAGACTTAAGTCATTTTGTGTCAAAAACACTTGCACTTTGAGTCTATGCACCACAACATTTTGAATCAAGAAAAGTAGTGTTATGTTGTCAAAATATAGGAAAATGTCTTTGCCTTAGATAATTTTTGAAACAAACCTTTTTTTCACACCTTTTGGGTAGTATAGCATCGTTATGCAGCCCAAAACGTTTCAAAAATTGTTTCATAGACCCTCTTGTATAGAGTTCTGAATTTGCTCCTACATTTTCAAACCAATTTGAGTGTATTTTTTTAATCTTTTGTCTAAAATGGTTATACTATTCACTTTTATTTAGATTATTTGTCAAAAGAACCCAATTTTATACCATTTTTTGTGAGAAAATAAACTATTGCTAAAGTGTCTTTTATTTCATACCTTATACCTAGTTGATCAAGTTCATGTCCAAGAATCAAATGCCTAGTGTTTGTTATAAGTGTTATAAATCCTTTAGATTAAAACTTTCATCTATTTTCAAATTCTAGCTTTTGATGCCACTTGGCCTAGAGTCCTAACACATGCCTTGTTTAAGCCTAGCTTTTGACACCACATTTGGCCAAAAGACCTAATAACTTTTAAATTCCTAGATTAGATTGATTTGAAACACTTCAACCTTAGAGTTTGGCATTTTGATTTTTGGTTCATTTACTTTCTTATCTTTGCATGAATAGTGAAATGTTAGATACTTCACGCTAGCTTGTTTCCTTATAAAGATTTGCATAAACCTTTTGATCCTTTTGACAAATCTAGACCAAGTTGAAGCATCATTTGTTTTAGACATTGTCCTTTTTAGATTTTGAACTCCTTGACCTTTTATCACAAAATGATTGACTATGGATCCCAACATGTATTCCTACACTCATAGTGGACTCATGTACAATCTAGAGATTAGTAATGTGGTTGTGTAGGAAGAAATGGTGTAAGACCCTTATGTGGATAATATTGCTTATGAGATGGATTCTTATCCATCTTATAATACTCAATCAGGGGCACAAAGACAAGATCCATTGGCTAAATATCTAGTTAACACACCACCTTATTCAGAATAAGACCAAGAGCAAACCACACAATACCTAGCTACAATACATGTAGTGGATGAGTTAGTACTTCAACAATAATATTCTACTAATATGGATTCCATATATGATCCATTTTTTTTTTAGTCATATTTGTTAGAGAACAAAGATGAGATTTTGGTTAGAGCCAAAGAGGTAGGGGCTAAGTTTCTAGTAGACTTCCCCCATGAAAATTTGCCAAGTCTAGTAAGAGTGCCCCACCATATCATTTACGATCAACAAGCTTCTTCTATAAATCCTATGGCTCTAGTCCAAACAATATACCAAGACCCTAATATATCTAATCAAGGAGAAAACATCATGGAAGATCACTTTAACCAAATGCAAATAGCATATCAAACTTACATGAATCTAGCACATGATTTCAATCAGATGAACATGGTAAGTAAGCCTCTTATTGACCTAGTTCTTTCAATAGGAGTGTTGATAGAGTTAACTAGACAAGAGAATCTAAGTTTTGACCCATTTGTACAAACTGCTTTGATGGATAACTTTATGCATATCCTTGTTATTGAAAAAGTGTCTTCAACTTATACATAGAATAGTGAGCCAAACATAGTAGATAATGTGTAAACAACATCTAGCCCTGATCAAAGTGATACTAACGTGCAAAAAATTAGCCAACAACATGTGCCTATAGTAAATCCTATGAATAGGACATCATACCATGGAGTAGGAGTTTCTACACCCTAACCTCAATTAGATACTTCCTCAAATGTATAACCTATGGGATTAGGTAATCAAACAACAACTAATGTCATGCCTCAATGATACAATATGATGAACCTTACTCCTCCTCAAGAAGTAACTAGTAGTATTCCACAAAAACAAGCATAATCTAGTGTATCAATGCAATAGAGGACAAATACATTTCCACCTCAATTAGGGGTAACTAATGCTCCACCTCACCAGGTAACAATGAACATACCTCTCCAGTCATAGACTAATATGCCAATCCAAAGCCAAGCAATGATTAGTCAATAATGTGCAAATATTGGTAAATGATAAATGCCAAATTTACAACTTGCTTTCACTTCCTCATAGGGATTCATGCAACAAGGAGGTCCCCATGTTTTTTAGGTACCTACTAGACAACCATTGGTTCAAAATGTGCCACAAATCTAGAGATAGGGTCTTGATTCACAAGTCCCCACTCAATAGTAAGGTTTTAATTAGTCGGTAGCATGTCCCTGTTTAACCACAATAGGAATAGT
The DNA here is from genome assembly GCA_037957365.1 of Torreya grandis. NCBI lineage: Eukaryota > Viridiplantae > Streptophyta > Pinopsida > Cupressales > Taxaceae > Torreya > Torreya grandis. The sequence goes on along the minus strand of JARHVA010002029.1, from coordinate 132,477 downwards.
ATAGTTATATCCCCCTATCCCAACCACAAAATTCTCCAAGTCAAATCTTTATCACCAACCCAAACTAGAATATCACACAACCAAATGTGCAATTTCAAGTACATCCTAATCCATGTATGTTATTCTTGGTCCATTCCCCAACCAAACTAATGTACCCCAATAGGTATCTCCATCTTAACCTGGTCAAAGTGTACCACTTGTGACCTCCTAACCATCTACCCAAATTCTACCTCAAACCAATATTCCTTCTAGTTTCTTGTCCCAAGAATTGAAACAAATGAAGGATGTAATTACTGTCATTCAAGCTGGTAAACAAACTAAAAATTTCAAATTGGATGATGTATGTTTCTATCCATTCAATATGGAGTGCTTGCAAATACCATTTCCTCCAGGATATGAACCACTGAAATTTGATAAATACAAAGGGAAAGGTGACCCTAAAGCTCATTTGATAGAATTCTTTGTCACATGTCAACCAGTGGCATATAGCAACATGTACCTTTTGATATTTTTTTCAAGGATCTTGGTTGGACAAGTCTTGGAGTGGTTTTTGAAGCTGCCCAAAAATTCAGTAATAGATTTTGATGATCTTTTTGATAAGTTTGTGCAGCACTTTTCCTATAATCTCGAGCATGAGATTTCATTAAGGGACTTAATGCAAGCAAATCAAAAAGATGGTGAGAGTTTTACAAGTTATTTATAGTGATGGAGAGCCCTTACAAGCCATTTCACCCATAGTTTACCAGATAAACAATTAGCCATTGTGTTTACTAAAAATTTGTATAGTGAGATAGCTTATTATTTGGAATTATAAGGTATGCATACTTTCAAGGAAATCATCGACAAAGGCTTGTTGATTGAGCAAGCATTCATCAATAAAGGAGTCATTAAGCTTAATTCAACTAATCAAAATCAAGGCACCAATCAATAAAATGACCAACATCCCATTCAATTACCAGCATTATAATTGGCATAGGCCAATAACCATGAAAGACCCAAGTAATTCAAGCGTAATAGGAATGTTGTGGGAAATGGAGTAACTAAGTCTCATCATGTCCAAATGGTGAAAACATCATTTGCACCACCTTTTCAGCTTACTCCTACTCAACCAATGCCACAAGCACAATAACCAAAACCTACACAATAAATACAATAGAATTTACCATTACAAACCCCTCCTCCTAGAAGAATCATGCATGTATGTCATGTCTTTAGTGATCTAGGAGAACCTATTGAGTCTATTTTTCACAAGCTTTCTACCACTAATCTAATTAGTTCACCTATACCAAAGATTTATCTACAAGGCATTCCTTATCCTGATTGGTACCATGAAAACAAATTTTGTGACTATCATCGCGTCAATGGGCATAATCTACAAATATGTGTCTAAATCAAGCATTTAATTGAGAATATGTTAGAGAATGGGGAGATAACATTGGATAATGATGCTTCTATGTATAATAAAACTCTTGGGATTTATCAAAACCCCTTTCCTTGACATAACAATTAGCAACATTAAAATAATCAGCAACAACAACAACAACGGCCAGGGCATCAATAAAATCAAAATCAAAAGCTGAACTAGCAAAATCAACAAAACTAGTAGGAGAACCCACAATGATAGAACAATGGACAAAACCAAGGTCAAAATGGTAACAACCAATAAACCTATAATGTAGTTGCACATGAATAAAATAGGGTTGTATGTCATATTATAGGGGGTAGCATTAATACCATCTCCATTAATCCTAGACCAAGCACTAATCAGCCTAGACCATTACTAAACAACCTCATTCAGCCAAATTACATGTATAATCCTTATTTGACCTGGGAATGCATACAGGCAAACCAACAAACTAGGACTTCCCCTTTTGGGCCTTATATCAACAACTCATTCTTGCCACATGACCACATGAAAGTGCACTAGCAATTGAGACTTGTCATATCTGGTCCCACACCATTCCTAACATTTGTTAGCAATAATGGCCTGGTATTTAATCTCGATTATGTAATCACAACTCAAAGGTCAAATATTGCTATCCTAGGCCCATAACCATGTACCACTTTTCCTATCATCCAACTAACCATTTAGCCTTAGAATAAACCATTCACTACTGACAAGACAAGAAATTTGATATTATGGAACAATTACAGAAGACACCAGCACAAATTTCTATTTTAGATTTGCTATGAACGTCAATAATCTACAATAACATCTTGAATGAGTTTTTGACCCAATCCACTATTGCTAGTGACATATCCCTTGATAAATTTCAAGTTTGGTTGGACACCTAGCTCTAACCCAACAAGTCATGTTCAACCAAAGTGACATGTCTTCCCTTAGCCTGTTCCATAATAATCCATTATACATAGAAGTTTATATAAGATGGCATAAAGTGAAATGTGTCCTTATAGACAATGGATCTAGCCTCAACATAGTGTCTCTAAAGATCATCAAACTTCTTGGGTACATAATGGCATATCTCCAACCATAAATAATAACTATCAAAGCTTATGATAATCAGGAAAGAGAATCTCAAGGCACCATTAGTTTGCTAGTTATCATTGGGCCTTTGACCCATGATACACTTTTCCATGTGATTGATCTTGATTTATCATATAATATGCTTCTTGGAAGGCCTTGGTTATATGAGATTCATGCAGTCCCATCAACACTACACCAATGTATCAAGTTTTCTCACTCAGGGATGGAAGTGAATATTCCAGGAGATTTACACCCATATGAACGATGCAAGCATCTTGAGGCCAAATTTCAAAGCTATAATTATCAATATGGTATGAATCTAAGTTCCAAGTAGGACAAAGGAAAGGATGTACTTATCAATCCTTCACCAGATAATTGCATAGATCATAATACCTTGGATTCCCTTTCCCACATACCACCTCTTGAAGCTTCTAATCATTTCACCATTTTAGATAATGGACCAAGAGAGTATGTGACCCATGATACATTTCATATTTCCAATCTTCCTCTTAATTCGAAAACCTTTAGGCAACCTAAAGTCATCCCACATATGCATTGGCAATAAAATAATAAAGATAAGGGACCTATCACATTTATACCAACATCTAGCCTAGGACCTGACCCTCTTGAAGGGGATGAATCATGGTTATACAATGTCAACCAAGCTGATTGTTATAAAAAAATGAAAAGTATCCTATTCCAAATAAGATCATGGAGTGTCACAATTATGAAGGAAGAGGCCTCAAACTAAATCATCAAGGAGCCATCAAGCCAATTTCCATGACTAAGTATGAAAGACCTTATGGACCTAAATTTAAACCATCTGGGGATGACCCCACATATCTTATTCAAAATCCATCACCGGTGACTAATGATGATGATGGCAACAACGAAGCAAGATCTAATCATAGCCTCACCTTTGATAACCTAGCTAAAACTAACTTATTTGATAATAATGCCATTTGTACCCTTACCTTGGCCATTTATCACAACCCTTTACCATTATATTGTCCCTAACTGATAGATTGGGACCAATAAGAATCCAGTCTACCGATTGATGAGTTCTAAAATGATGAGGCATTCTATGATTTCTTAGGCCTTAGAGAGAATGTTTTGTTGGGAGATCACAAATCAAGATTCTCAATCACATTGGATCCTGTAGCCTGTTTTAGAGAGTGAGTGAACACCTTTAGCTAAAAACAAATAAGTAAAACATTGAGGTCCCAAAGTGAAAACCTCTTTGAAGTTGATTTTTGACCAAGGAAAAAGTAAAGATAAAGGCCAGTCTAGTGGTGAAAATCTGTTTTAGGAACCATTAGATGAGGCTATTCATTCTTCTTTGAATTTAGACTTGGAGACCACCAATGATGAACTTACCTATAGATCTGAGTTTAGATTTGAGAAACAACAAGTATTTGATCAAATTCTTCAAGAATTTTTGACTATTTTTGTTACATGGCCAAATCTCCCATTAGGGGACTCAGATTTATCATACCTAGGAGAAGTTGAAGAACAAGTACTAACAGAAGACCCTAACATAATCCAATAGTTCAAGTCATTGCCTACTATCCTAGAAGATGGTTTGACCCTTTGAGTTGAAGATACAATAAAGATAAACATCAGGACTCCATCAAACTTAAAATGGATAAAATTAGGTGCATCCCTCACTGAGGAGGAGCATGACATCTTTGCAGCTCTATTGAGAGAATTTGTAGATATCTTTGCATGGGCCTATTCTAACATACCAAGTTTAGACCCCACCTTGGTTCTGCACCACCTCATCGTTAATCTTGATGCCAAACTGATAAAAAAAAATCTATGTAAGATGCATCCTCACATTATTTCATTGGTAAAGAAAGAGTTGAAAAAACTCTTAGAAGTAGGATGTATCCAATCCATTGACTACTCAGAATAGATCTCTAATGTGGTACCTGTTAGTAAAAACCGTGAATGAATCAAACTTTGTACTAATTTTTGAGACATCAACAAAAAATTTCCAAAATATGATTTCCATTACCTAATATCGACATGATCATCGACTCTATATCAAGTTATGAAATCCTTTCACTCATGGATGGCTTTTTAGGATACAACTAGATCAGAATAACACTAGAAGACCAACATAAAATATCTTTCACCACTCCATGGGGAACATTTTATTATCAAGTAATGCCATTTGGCCTTCAGAATGATGGAGCTACATATCAAAGGGCCATGACTGTCAAAGATGTCAATTATTTGTTTTATTGATAAAATTGATTAAGATGAGACCAATAATGTACACATTAGGACTAAGAACATCTAACATGGATGATAAAAATGATGAAATTATTGAAAATCTACATTATGCATATGATATTATAAGCCCAAAATCATGCACTAAAGATTGTAATGCTGCCCAACGCATACTTACAACTTGTGCAGTAAGTGAGATAATAGTGAAAAAATGAATGGTTTCAAAAACAAGTCGAACACTTACTATAAATAGAAAAATAATAAGGAAATCTATTGTAAGACATGAAATACTTAATGAACCTAATACCAATGAGTTCTAGGCATTCTCTGGTAGACTTCCATGAAAGGAAAAGGCTCTATCTGATATTCAAAGAGTTACTTACTCAATTTTGGAAAGATAATACAAGAGTTTTGCCCAATGCAAGAGATGTTGTGAAAAGAAAAGTTGGTTCTCATAATCATGAACCACATCTAAAACATTTATTAGATATGATTCAAACACAATTGTATTCTAAATTTTTGAGAAAACATTCATAGATTTCTATTTGTCAAAGATATTTTGAGAAAATAAATCACACGCGTACCAATTGTTGTACACAACATATTGAATTTTTAATTCACTATGAGGTTTTTTGCTATATTCATTATACTTTACATACTAATATTTTATAGGAGTGTGGCATTGAATTGCCATCAAAATTAGCTAGGGAATTTATTCCAACTATATTATACAAAAGACTGGATGGGCAATTATTTTACAACAAATCATGTTTAAATGAAAATTGCAGCATTTGTGGTGGATTACTAAATTTAAAAAAAATGTATCCATGAGGAGATTAAAAGTGCAATTGGATAGAAATTAGTTGGTTTAAGTAAATATAAATTAGTGACTTATCAAGTAATATATGGCAAATAATCTAAAAAGTGTGAGCTTGTTACAAAAAAAATATATGTTTTGAAATTTTTGGTCAAATTTAGGGAGAAGATTGTTTATGACTATGCAAGGCACACACACAGGGCTAGATAGTTGAATGAACATTTCAAGATATGCAAGGATACATTCCCACTTGATTCCATTATTTTAGTAATTGATTTTGTAGATAATTACACATTCAAACCTCAAATGGAAGTTCAATCACAATATTACAACTCATCACAAGTTGTGATATTCATACATATAGCATTCATGCATGCACCTGATAGTACAGTTAAACAATAAAAAAATAGTAAGGGATTACCATTTCTATATCAGCGATGATAGATCATATTGTTCAAAGTATATGCAAGGTTATTTTCAAAAAAATTATGAATAGTTGAGTTTGAAGAACATTACTCTTAATCAACATTACATTTGATCAGACAATTGTACATCATAATTTAAAAATGCACAAATGTTTTATTAGTTGAGCAGGATACACATTACCATAGGTGTAGAACATATTTGGAGTTTCACTGAGATTGGCCATAGAAAAGGGAGCATGATGGTATTGGAACATGTGTAAAAGAGCTATTGCAAGGGAGGAGTTGAAATTTGAAGAGGGTATTCATTTGACACATGCAAAAATTGTGGTTGAATGGTGTAATGAGAACATGTGTCATAGTGCTCAACCAAATTCTTTTATTCATAGATATTTTTGGTTAATGAAGGAAGAACACTTGACAAAGTGTGAGGATTGTATGACTTTAATGGGTTCAAGTGACATCCACTCATTTCATAACTCAAATGTAAGTTCTTAGATTATTTATATGAGACACTTGGCATGTTTTTGTTTTGCATGTGTAGACTATATTTGGAATGAGTGTGAGTCCCAAGAGTGGGTGGATGATTAGAGTTCCAAACCTCTAATTCCAATCAACACATATCAAGTTCCAATAGCATTGTAACTTACATATATGACATCATCAGATGACTTTGACCATGTATCTAATCTAGTACAGCCAGGTAGAATATTTTTCATTATGTACAATTTATTCTCATTATTTATATATTTAATTTGACTTGAAGGGTTGATAACTAGTCAGCATAATAGGCCCTACAAGTATCTCTATATGAGGTCCATCGATCAATTTGACTCATTATCGAGTCAATTTGACCTAATAAGGACTATAGGGAATCAACTAGCTGGGTGCGGTGGGGGTTAGTTGAATTGAGATCTCTCATTTGGTTAATTAGATCTTCAATTTCAAGTTTGTTTCCAGCAATATTGTCAATCAATAACTCTTGACTGTCAAGGGGGTTTTGGGGAAATGTAGGAGGGTTAGGTGGAGTGCTAGGAGGAACCATAGGGTTTTGTGGAGGGTTAGGAGGAGAAGCAACCAGAGAGTTTTGTGGAGGGTTCGGTGGGTTAGTAGGATGAGTTAGAACAAAAAAATTAATTAAAAACATGAGTTAAAAATAATGAAAATTATGAAAAATTAGGGTTAAAACGAAGATATTGTAATGACTTACCTTTCCTACATATTGGCATCATTGATCAACAGGCCTGTGGGGTGAATTATATCACTTCCTGGCACTTCTTGCACTGTTTTGAAGAAAACATGATCGCAAAGCACACTATGAGTAGGAAACACGAACGTAAAATGAATACATTTTGCATTCAGGTTTCCTAATTTTTTTTATAGCATAGGGAACATGATCACGTTATTAATGTGATCGCGTTAGTGTTGATAACGTGATCGTATTATGGTTCAATATAAAAAGATCATGTTATTAGCACTAACACGATCGCATTATTAAATAACACGATCGCATTATGGCTCGATAATCACAAGCCTAGCTTTAAGTAACATGATCACATTAATTAAATAACGTGATCATATTATTAATTAATGTGATTGTGTTGTGGTAAATGCCCACAGAATTGTCCCCCAACTCCATTCACTTACCCTTATACCACATTCATAGTATAAAGCACCATATGAGCATCCCTTAGATGGGATCATCGACTAACACTCTCTTTCAAAACATTCCAAAATAAATTTAAAACAAATCAAAATTTTCAAAAAATCAGATATTAAAAAAAATACTCTAACATTCAAAATAATTCAAAAATACCAAAACATATTTCGCATTTCACATGTTTTTTAACTTTACATATATTGTTTACTTTATGTTAGTAGATATCATATCATTTATATACATACATAATCTTGATATTCGCACTGTGGCAATGATTAAACCTTTGTTTCCCAAAGAAGGGACTTTGGGACTCCACACTAAATTATTAAATTCTTTAACAATTATTTGCATAACAATCTAACCCTTAGACCAACACAAAGGATGATACTCTCTTTTAAGTAGGCCCATTATATTATTTTGACAACTAGTTTGATAGGTCTCAACTCTATGGGCTTTACTTGCTCCAGCTAATAATACTTGGAGAAATCATTTTAGTATGCCTTCCAATGTTTCTTCAGTCCCCTTCTAAAATAAACAATCAATCTCATCAGTTGATCCCATGCTTGGCTAAGGTTTTTATGTCAAAATTTTAAGGTGGAAAGAAGTGTTTGCAGTTTAAGCATGCTCATGTAATATGGAGGCACTAAACATGGATCATCCACATCATTAACATGGGCACAATAGTAAGTTTTGTTAGGAGCATGATCGGAGGATTAATTCTCTTTTAGGTAAGTGATTCCTACACTATAGTTCCCTTGTGAATGGCATGTGGTAACTAGCTTTGTGTAAATCCTTACATGTGCCAAATTCACTATGCTTGGATAGGAAAAATGTGCTATGAAGTATGCCATGATTTTTGTGTATGTCTCTCTTTTGCTCCTAAGAAAATATCATTATATTCGATATTAAATACTTGAGTTTATTATTTCATAAGCCTTCATTAGTAATATAAATTTTCAGGGTCCTTGCATCAGAATTTTCTATTTTTCAAGCTCCGATAGGCTAAATAAAATTGAATTTCTAACACATTTAATAAAATTATATTAGTCCAAACAGAACACAAATCATGAAATTTTGAGTGGGGTCTTGTGCAAGTCTCTGGGGCGCATGTACTTACAGGTATTGAATGAATTTTGGTCCTTTTGTTATGCAAAGTGTAATCACAGGTATAATACAAGCAATACAGAAAAGATATTATTTGGTTAGAACAATTTGGTTGTGCAATGCCTATGTGACATGTGAGGTATTAGTGTTTTATTTTTTTATTATTTATGTAAGGTAGATCAAAATATGCATCAAAAGAGTACAAAACCAAAAGGAACTTTCCATAGGGTATTGAATGGAGTGTACGCTTTGAAAATTTACACGTTATCAGAATCCTCCATGGACTTAATTCTCTTTTGGATGCCCTATGTTTCCAAAGAAACATCCACATGTTGCTCTTATGTTGGGAGAGCTATAATAGGAAAATCACTATGAAATTTAACTTCATTTGTTGTGCCCTATTAGCACATGCCCTATATCACTCATTGAATGATTTATCGATTGATAACCTTGCCACCATCCTAATAGGTGTAGACTTATCCTCATCTTATAAGTTTTGGAAACTATCAACTTTGAAATTGAGACCCCAAGTCTAGGCTAATAGGTCTAACATTTGTCTATGTGGCAGCCTACAGTTGGTCTTGAAGGGTTGTAATTTTTTTCAAGTGTCAATATATTGCCAATAAGGATGAATGGAAGCAACAAGATAGACTCTAAGACCTTAATGTTTTGTCCCCATAGTAGCAACATTGCATCATTGATTTGAGCTGCACATTAGACGTGGTGTCTTGTTTCAATCAAATCAAATATGTCACCACCTTGCAAGCTACAATCCCTTTTATAATGGGTGATGCATACCATGTAACTCCAACCGTTTCGATGAATCTGGGTCCAGTGTATAATATGGCCCCCTTGGCATATGATATCAAATCAAAATGTGTAGGCTACATCAATGACAAAAGAATATTCATTGAATAAACGACACAATCTTGGACCCATTTTCTGCACCCTATATATGACCTTGCCAAACATATGTATACATGGAAATACCTTTTTTTAATTGATGATAAATCATTAAATAACTTTTAAATGATTACTTCACTTTTATGGTGTACAATATGCCCCCCTTGGCATATGATATCAAATAAAAATGTGTAGGCTACATCAACGACGAAAGAATATTCATTGAATAAATAACACAATCTTGGACCCATTTTCTACACCCCGTATATTACCTTGCCAAACATATTGATACATGGCAATACTTTTTGTAAATTGATGATAAATGGTTAAATAACTTTTAAATGATTGTTTCACTTTTAATTTCCAAACCATTTATCAAAATTTAAATGGTGGTGACAGTAATTAGTGATGACTGGTTTGATTGTAGAATAACTTAAATACCATAATGCGATGCAAGTATACAGAATGAGGTGTAAATGTGTTGGGGAAGTGGTGGAATGTGATCCAATCGGCTGAAAAAGAATACCTGGTAATTAAATTCAAATGTAAATATCAGCCACCATTTATAACTTGATCCATGAAAACAAATCTTGTGATGTCCTCGTCCACCCTTGACAATATAAAATGGATAATCAAAGATGTCACCATCTTGATTTGATATAAGTAACATGTATTAATATGCATTTCTATGACATTGACATGCCAATTTAAATTTTAATGTAGTTACATGTGTATGTGTAAATTATATGGGATAAGCATTATCCATATGTCTCTACAGAGAACCCCCAAATCTATGAGATCCCCTACATCTAATAATTGATGGAAATGGTTTACATATATATATATATATATATATATATATATATATATGAGATTGGGATGTACATCTATAGTTTGGTTTCCCCACAATTTAATAATTGATAGAGATGGCTTACATATATATAATTGGTATGAAATAAATCAAGATAGAGATTGGGCCATCTCTATCAACAAGGTGATGAGACTGGGCAGTTGACTTGCCCCATAGATATGGAGGCTTACATATATAGATTTACATATAGAGATCAAGCCATCTCTATCAACTATTAGATTTGGGGTGGATGAAAGATTTTGGTTTCCAAGATTGTTTGGTTATTGGTTGATTAGATAGGGATATGGTTTTCAATTGGTAATTCATTTTTGATTGGTCACTGGTTCAATATATTGGGAAGTGGTTTTATATAGTGGTCATTGATTCTTAATATTTGGTCCTCTCCTCGAAGCTCCTCTCCAATAGATTTAGTAGTTGGGAGCACTTTGCAGGTAGAGAGATAGGGGGTTGTTAGTCGATCTATAGGCCGCTCCAAACTCTGATAGAGAAGAGACACACATACATATACATTTAATAGAGAACTATCCATCTGCTTATATATCAATATGGGACCCCTTATCTATATATACAGTTCACTCTTGTATTATATATATCTCCTATATATCTATCTATTTGGGACCCACACCATAAACATATATGAGATTGCATCCATCCATCCGATAAGGACCCATCCATCTGCCTATATATCTAACTATCTAAGACCCAAACCACATTCATATCCAAGACCGCACATCTCCATCCATCCACCTATATATTTATCTGGGGCTTATCCATCTATGTGCATTTTTATATGGAACCTTACCATATCATATAGATCATTCAGGGCACTCCGACCAATAGCCTATATACATCTATCTGTATCCATAGAGATTAGTATTCACTAGGGGATATATGGATGGGGGTAGGGAGATACGCTACGACATATATAGGGTCTGAATCGAGGCTCTAGTTAGATTAGATATAAAGGGCCTTCACTATCTATATACGTAACATGACTGACCCTATCCCCCTATCTATCTATCCCCCACAATTACTTTACATGAACTTATTTTAACATCCAAATACATTCTTACAGAACAAAAAGCAATACAATATTTCAAGGTGAACTAGGCGATAATGATGAAAAGCAATAACTAGTTAGTAGTCATGGGTTTCGAGTGAAATTTAACTATAGATTTACACTCTTTCACTTTTATATATATATATATATATAAACTACAAATGACCCACATCTACAACTTGCTTGGGCATCAAGAAGTATATTTTCTCAGTCATGGAGAGGACTACAAATAAAAAATTAAAAAAAAGGACCCACCATCTCCAAACTTGCTTGGTCATCAAGAAATATGTTGAGGTCTGTATTAAATAAACCTACATACAATTTTCATTTGATTATCCAGTTCCTTAATTCTGTTTGTTTTCTGTAACGTATAGTTTTCTTCAGTGTGTTTTCTTTGTTTATTTCATTCAGGTCAGATTGTGAAAAACTTTTGTGAAAGTATAGAATCTCATTTCTCTTGCAGAAAAATTGTGTAGAATTGTCAAAATATGTGAATATATTATAAATAGATATATGTTATTGATGTGATGATCATTGAATTAATTATCTGATAATTATTAATTGTTCATATTGAAAATGAATTTCACTAACCAGTTTGATGCCATAGTTTTGCTTTTTTTAAATTCAATCTCAATACTGATTTCATATAAATAGATATATGTTATCGCTGTGATGATCATTGAATTAATTATCTGATAATTATTAATTGCTCATATTGAAAATGAATTTCGTTAGTTGGTTTGATGCCATAACTTTGCTTTTTTTAAACTCAATCTCAATACTGATTTCATATACATAATTTTTAGTTTAGAAGTTTAGATCTGTAAAAATATTACATGACATAAACTGTGTAGAATTACCAAAATATATGAATATATTATAAATAGATATATGTTATCGTTGTGATGATCATTGAATTAATTGTGTGATGATTATTTATTAATCAGATTGAAGACGAATTTATCCGTCGCTCTGATGCCATAGCTTTGTTTTTTAAACTCAATCTCAATATTGATTTCATATACATAGTTTTAGTTTAGAAGTTTAGATCTGTTAAAACGTTACATGATATAAACAGTGTAGAATTACCAAAATATGTGAAAATATTATGAATAAATATATGTTATAGCTGTGATGATCATTGAATTAATTGTCTGATGATTATTAATTAATCATATTGAAGACGAATATCGCTCACCGGTCTGATGCCATAACTTTGTTTTTTCTAAACTCAATCTCAATATTGATTTTTATATGTAGTTTTAGTTTATAAATTTAGATCCACAAAAACATTACATGACATAAACTGTTTTTCATCTTGGTAATAGTATAAATAATCAATTTCTTTCAATTTAATGTTAAGATATTATCAAATAGGTATGTTTGGTAAATAGTCTAATAATTATGACTTATTGTATTATGGATAATATAATAAATGTGACTCATCATCATTGATGTTAATTGAATACAATAATTTTTAATTATTTTTCTTTTTGCATTAAATATAAAATTAATTTTTATACCAGAAGTATTGTCATGTACAGACCATTACTACCTCACATTCATAATTCTGTTTTAATAGTCTTAAGCACATTCATATTATAAATAAATTAATACAAATTTTAATTCTTTTTACTTCTCAATCTTTAAGAAAGTGTTTCCACGATCTTTAAGAAAGTTAGTGTTTAGACGGATCACACTACCTGAACCATTATCAGGGTGAGCGTGAGAGAATAGTATGATGAACTTGAATTCATAGTACTTCATTTTAACATTTATAAATAAACACTGTAATCTTATTATCATAAAAATGGTTCACGGAGTGTGATCCAAAACATTGATTTAAAAAAATTACACTAAAACCATTTTTTCTTTTTGTCTCAATACAAAAATTGTATGTCACAAGCCATGACAGGATGCAGCCCAGCATGGTATCTCCCTTTCTTCTCCTACAATCTCCAACAGCAGTGGAACTCATTGCTCATAGGCTACTACAAAAAGGTAGGGTTCTACATTAATTTTCTTGTAGATGATTTTTTTCACAGTGAGCTTTTCTTTTATTTTTTGATAGCTCCTTTTTTAGAAGGGTTTGTTGTAACAACCTGTTTTTCGTCACCATGATGTTGTAGATGATAACATTCTCAACGATCTGAATCGTTCCTTGGGTTCCATCTATGGCGGGTCATTTCAATCAACCAAAACCCCTTATGGCATCAGGTTTTTGCTGTCTTCAAAGACAAGCCGGGAACGTAGCCTATAAATACTCTGAGCTTATTTAGGGGTTTTGCCACAGAACTGCCTGCTTTAGCCAAACCAGGTATTATTGATCAATTGCAGGGTTTGAACCAGGTAATCTGTGATGTTTCTCATCATCTTCAGAATTTGTTGGTGCAATTAAAGATGTAACTGCTAACCCTAACTCTAGCCTTGGCTACCGCTAAGATTAACTTGAAAGTTGAGAAACGAGTGCCGAGATCTCGTGTTTCCTGAGGTGTGAAATTTCATGCAGAGCTTTGATCGGGAGGAATTTCAATAATTTGAGTTTTGAGCTTTGCTTTTGTTTTTAAATCAATTTCAAAATGGGTCTGTAGTATGTTTGGCATGTAGCAGAGTGCTTGTCAGTTGAACATGTGTCAAGTCTCACTCATTTCAGAATAGGTTATATTGGGTGTGAGCTTGAATCAAAAATTTAGACGTGGATAGAATGAAAAATTAAGGTCACTCTAATAAAGGTAATGAAGATTATAACAGACTCCCATTATAACTTCAAAAAAATTCAAAATGAATTTTCTATACTTAATTTTACCATAGAAGATTAAATCGGCAAGAACATTACATGACATATGTCAAAGAATGTATTTTTCTTTCAAATTTAAATGGCACAATAATTGTGGTTTTATTCATATTAATTGATTATAATTATTTTTATTTTCCTGTTAAATATTAAAATGTTTTTTATATATACCTTTTTTTTTTCTTTGTAATAAGATCAATTGCATCATAGATTTATATTTACAAGTAAATTGATCTTTTTTAAATCTTAAAAATAATAAAAAAAGGTTGGAGTCTAAATTTCCAATTAACACAAATAATAATAAAGTATAATGTTAAGCCATTCCTTATATTAAAAACATGTAAAGTTAATAAAAAAATAAAAACCCTGCAAATATATCAAGAAAACTTTAAAAATTCCACTTGAAAGAGGCTAACAAGAAGTATAGGTGGTAGAAATCATTCCAACTTTATGATTTTTTTTTTTTTTAAATTTATTAATCATAACGTGTCTATTCTTCAATTGATACAATGAAAAACATCACAAAAAATGCACATGTTGCTCAATTAATTTGAGCTATCATTCCTTTTTCAAATATTCTTTGTAGTTATTAATTTGGTTTTAGAGTTATTTTTTTGGGTTTATTAATTATGGTGTGTCCATTCCTCAATAGATATAATGAAAACATCAAAAATTAATTTTAGCTATCATTTTCTTTTCAAGTAATTGTTTATAAATATATTCTTTATAACTATTAATTTGGTTTTAGAGTTAAAAGTTGAGTGTTTTATATTTTAAACAGAGTGGACATAAACATTTTTCCTATGTTTTTTATATAAGAAATTATTATTATTATTATTATTAGTGGTAAAGGGAAGGTTATTTGAAAGGGACGGGACCTTTTTACAAACCATAGACTAAACTTAAAATAACCAGATGAGATAGAAAAGTTTACGTATAAAATCCAGCAATATAGGGGAGTTTTATTTACCCTTATTTCACATCTAAATAAATCATAAAATCAAATCCATCATAGAATACTTTGTAACTTTAAGACAATTGTTAATTCTAATATTATGATTCACTTTTAAATTGGAAGATTTACATTTATTCATTTTATATTTTTCTTCTATACTTTTAATTTATTTTTTTACAAGCTTTCTTTTATAGAAATTGGTAATAATGGGAGATTTTGGATATGAAGTGGGAGAGCTTTAGAGTACTTGTCACGTTATTCATGTCTTACATTTTTTTCACTGTTGTCACTTTGTCACTATTTCATTTAGTTTTATGGAATTTTTCTTTCACCTTAAATATATCATTTAATAGCTTCAAGCTTGGAAATATGTACTTTGGGCGATCATTTTCTTATTTAATGAGCTCCCAATATGAGCTTGTATTGATAGATGTAGCTTGCTTTGGAATAAAGTAACAATGGTGTTGAAAAATGTGTACAAGTTTGTACCTAAGGTCTTCCACAAGGTAATGTACCCTGTTCTCAAGAAAATCCTCTTGATATTTTATTTGATTTGCCTAATTTTGATAAAGCTTTCCAATGGCATGAATTTCATACCCTTATTGGATATTTTCTGGGGTGTATTCTTGTTGAGTCTACGTTAAAACGTTGAGTACAAGCACAATGGTAGCCTCTTGGAATAAAGCTCATTGGGGTGCAAAACTTGACCAAGGGTTTCTTCCATTTTAGGTTTGAAAACCTTGAACATTATGCCATCATTTACAAGCATGGTCCTTGTTAAATTAGAATCTCATTATTTATTTTCTCCCCCCAGACTTGAGACTTCATTATCTCTGAGAAAACTAAGCTCAAGGTCCTCGTTTGGGTTGAGTTTCTTGACTTATGCCCTTTTGACCATTTCTATAATAAATGGTTAAGCCCTTAAGTCAATTCATTTGCTTTGAAACCAACATATTTTACATTATCATGCCCCAATGGTGCATCTACATAGATATTGATCTTGCACATGACCATCCATGAGACCATTGACATATAGATTGGAGGGAAATGCATCACCTAATGGGTGATGCACATCAACATTCCCAACACTTTATTTTGGTGTTGGTCATCAGATCACTAGATCAAAGATTATTTTCACATGGTTGTTGCGAATCCACTGGCCAAAGCTATGGTTGAGCAAACTAGTCCCCCTACCGGAGCTAATGATGGTTGGAAAGTTATGGGTTGATAGAATCATCAGAATAACCATAATAATAGAGCATGCACCACTAAACCTAACCCAATCATAGTATCAGTTACAACAAACCCACAACCAGCCATCCAAACCCAAGCTACAGTGCCCCTTTGGATCCACAAATAGACCCTAACCTGGTCATGGGAAGTGCTTTGCAATACTCTAATGTGATTTTAAAAACATGCAAGTCTTTGGATTCCAATTTATTATTATGTCAATCACAAGGATATTTGACTCAAAAGGTCCATATCTTGGCTCCAAAGCCTATGGAACCCCCTATTTCCCATCGCCATCATGTGATGCAACACTTGTGAATCCCTTCCTTTGGTAGAAATAAGGATATTTCTTACTAAATGAGTGGTGACATGTAGTGATTGTAGCCTTCGTTACTAAAGGTCAACAACAAAAGTCTATGAAAATATACTTTGTATCACTTGAAGGCCAAGATTGTGAAAACATGAACCTTGATAGTTTCCAATGAATGTTTATTCATGGAATGTCTAAGGTTTAATTTAACTGATTGACAAGTACATGGGTTGGGCTAGTTGTTATAACTTAATAGACTCACACATTCTCTATTTATAGGAAGTGAAGATTAAGGGTTTTTCTCTCCAAGGGTTAACTAAAACCAATTTTCCTAACATTGCTTCTCACATGTGTACCCATGACATGGAACATGGCAGAGTGATCACTATGATAGCACCACTTTTCAACTCATTTGTCCTGGATTAAGGGGTAGAACTGTATCACTGTGCACTTTGGATGGTTTTTTATTTTTATGGGTAGGCACTTCGGTTAGTTAATCTCTATGCCTCTAATGATGTCATGGAATGAGCGATTCTCTAGCAGAACAACTCCTAGATGCCAACTAGATAATCTATGGATATTTCAACATGGTAGAGTCTACAAAAAATTAAAAAGGGGCTCTATCCATTAGGTGATTTGTCAGTGAACAAGAATTTTGGTTCTATACATGAAATAAGTTAGGTCTATCTGACCCTAATCGTCATCGTAGAACCTCTCCCCCCACCCCTTGGTTTAATTGGACCAATGTTTGCAATTAAAACAATAGGGTTCTTAAGAGTTTGTTTAAATCCCTTCTCCCATCGTAAGATATTTTTTATTTTTTTCCAAAGCTTTGATGGTCTAGTCAATTTTATTTTAGATCTTATTTTGTTTGACCACCAACCCATCAAATTTCACAATGAATGGTCTAATTTTCTTGTCAAAGCATTCAATAACTAGTTTTACCATATCACCTCACATCTATAAGATGAACAATACCTTGCTCACATTAAAATGGTTTGTAAATTATTGCACATCTAGAGGTGTCTCTAGTTGGATAGACTAGTGAGAAGTGACCATTGTTCGCACTGCCACTTTACTTTAGGTGTTTGGAAAATAGTTATCTATGTTCAATAAAAGGGCCATTATTGCACACATAATGGATTTTAATAGGGTTTCTCAAGAACTTAAACAAACCCCCTTACATGAGACCCTGTAAAACAAAACTATTGAGTTGAGGCAAAACATTAAATTAATAAAGATTCATCAAGCTCATGGTGCTCAAATTTGGGCTCGCATCCACTGGTTGAAGATTGGGGATAGATTTTCCAAGGACTTTTTCAATAAGCTAAGAGCTTGTCAATCTATTGTACAAATCAAGGATATCTAAGAAGTTGGTAACCATCTCACTAGATAGGAACTTGCTTGCAGAAAATGCCTTGATGTTGTTCTTTATAAACTCACTCTAGACCAAATCATAGCATGTGATATGTCCCTTACCATTGAAGAGCTTCATAATGTATTGATTGGTATGACTCATTACAAATCATCGAATATTGATGGATTTTATTGTGAGTTCCACCAAACCCTATGGAATTATGTTGGACTTGATTTGCATAAAATTTATCTGAAGGCCATGGCTAGGGACTCTCTTGTAAATCTCATTAACAAAGACAATATCAATTTTAATCCCAAGGTTATTGACCCATAGTTAATCACCAATTATAGGCCTATAACCCTTTTGAATGTCTCTTATAAAATTATTACCAAGGCTCTAGCCCTAAGAATTAGGTACCTCCTTCCCTTGATCGTTAGGCCTGAGCAAACATGATTCATTCAAGGTAGATATATCCTAGGCAATGTTATTGTTTTTGGGAAGGAATAGATTGGGCTCACACATTAGAGTAAAAATATCTATTTATCAAACTTGACTTTGAAAATGCCTATGATAGGATTGAATGACCCTTCATTCTTTATATGTTATAAGCACTTTGTTATTCAGCTCCTTCTAAGGCTTCCTATAGGAAACTTGATTTTTTTTTGAGAGACTTAATCTAGGCCAATTCAAAAGGCAACAAAGGCTTTCATAGATTCACTGAGGACATTTGTTGTAGACCCAAAGAGGATGGTGGGCTAGGGATTATTGACATTGTCAAACATGAAATTGCCCATTTTACTAAATGAAACCCTATGGCTATTGAAGGGGAAGAAGCATGGAGAGTTCTTAGGAATTACATATCCTCTAGTGGTCATTATGGACAAAGACACTATAAGAATTTTGGATTATAAACTTTGATTGTTACTCCTATCCCTATCAATATTGTAGGCAACTTCATAGCTAAAACCATATGGAAGACCTAAGAAACCATTAAGCCTTGGTTGTTTTGGAATGGGGATGGATTTAGATCTTGTCTCTCCATAATTAACACTCTTTATGGTGGTCCTTGATTATTGAATTTAGTGGGAAGTATGTGATTGAGGTTCCTAGATTCAAATCTTGTTAGTTATTTTGTAAAGGCATTCAGGGCATTGGGGATATCTTTCATAAATGATCTATAAATTTGCCTACATGGAAATATTAAAAGACTAAGTTCAAGCTTAATAACCAAGATTTTTAAACCATTATTGAGATTTAGATAGCTATGTTAGATCATACTTTGCACAAAATTAGAATTAAAGGTTCTCCCAAATGTTATAAAGATAGGAATTGGAGTGTGTCCACCCCCTTGCTTCAGTACAAAACCCAACTTGGTTGTCAATAGCTATCTCTCAACATTTTACCCCATAAGATGTTCAACAAAAGATGGAATCTTAATAAATCTTCTTCTTTTTTAAGCAGGAGATCATAAACATTATGGTATGTTATTATAGATCTAAAAAGGACATTTTTACTTGGTGCATTCTCTATCAAAATCTTCTAGTGGGTGATAGATTGCTTCATATGGGGATCTCATCTACAAAATGCTCTACTTATAGTCAAATTGAGTCTCTTAAACACATCTTTTGGTTCTATTTTAGAGCTGAAGAAGCATGAAGATGGATTCACTTATGTTTTTAATCCTTTAGACCATAACCCTTCTCTTAGCACATGCTTATTTTATGGTGTTCTCTCTGTTCCCTACGAGATTCAAGATAATTAGGCACATTTATCGTATTGAGATTCTCTCTCTACTTTGGAAAGATATTAATTATTTTGTATTTAATAAAGAACATGAATACAAAGATTTCTCTACTACTAAAATAATTGCTATGTTGTCAAATTTCATGCCAAAAATCCAAATGTAATAGGAGAAAGTGGTATTGGAGGTAAAACACCTCCACATTCTAATGGCCACTAAGGAAATTCCCCTTGTAATTTTAGTAGGTTTTTCCCATATGCTTCACCATAGGACCTTCTTGGAAGGAATCAGGGGTGGAGGGATTATGGGAGGGGTGATATATGGCACATAGCCACTCTGTATTCTATACTTCAACATCGATTCTCACGATCAAGGGACCATGGAGGGTGGCCCTCACTATAGGCTTGATATGGAATCTATGGTTTTATTCCTTTTACATGGGATGAAAAAACTAAAATACGTGTGTTTACTCTTTCCATTTCTCCCCATCTTCGACAGATAGAGTAAAATATTGAAGGAACCAATGAACAAGATGGTTACGAACCCATACCCGATGATTTGTTAGATATTTAGCTTAGTATGTAAATTATTTTTTTAATGTGTGTATGAGCGAGTTGCTATAGGTTTTAAAACAACTCGCACAATTAGGATCGAGTGAAATATTATAGTTATCATAAGATTTTAATAGATAACAATGATATCCTATTATGTAGGAGGTATTCTATCTATATATGTATCATCTATTATTGAATAATTAGATCATCATGTATACAACATTTAGTATTAGAGGTAGATACAATATTGAGATGGAGAAATAGAAGATAATAGGGGTGACGCTTTAGCCCCAATATATGAGACTGAGATAATCTTTGTGAGTGTTTTTTTAATATTTTTTAAGTCTTTGTTAAGCATAGAAGAGAGAAACTCATTTGTTTCTACTACTATCTTTTACATTGAAAAACAAAAAAAAATAGAAAGGCATTGAGTGAAGAAACCCTATGAGAATTTGCTAGGATCTTCGTATCAATGAATGCAAATGGTTGTGTGATCACTTGAGTCAAAAAAGTGCACACCATAATGAAGTTCCAATCAAATGAAACCGACAAGCAAGAATATTGCACAAATAGATTAGAGCCAAAAGACAAACTTTCATTACACTCCCCATCAAATACAAAGGAGAATAGGCTATTTATAGGCTATTTGAGTGGACTGGTGACTCACTAGACAACTTGAGTGTGTGGGCCCTACCACTATGAGTGGATAAGTCACTAAGGGAACATCAATGGGTTAGAGGCCTTAGTGGTGTGAGTGCTAAGGGGACCAAGTGGAAGGGAGACCCCATCCACCCACTAAGTAACCACATGCACTCATGTGTGCATGATAACATCAAGGTGATGTCATAAATATGTAATAACCAACCTAAATGGCCTCTAGGACCCTAAGCAAGCATAATGAACTGTGTAAGTAAAACCAATAGGAAAAGGCCTACACTAACACCCCCCTTTATATGTAGTTTAAGTGGGATGAAGAATTGAGTCCTGGTAATGAGGCTTGATGAGGTACCCAATTACATAGTGATGATCCCTAATATCCTACAAAATATGAAGGATATATGTCTCCACAAATAAGAGAGAAAAGGTAAGCATATAATGTCACATGGTGAATGTTTTAGTGGGTCCCTCTATAATAAATGTTCTCTTCCTTTTAGAAGAAAGAAACCATGAGCTATCAAACTATTGAATCCCACTCACATGGAATGTAGATAAGAATCAAGATGTATATATATGGGAAATTCTCAAATATCTCCCTGCTAATGCTCAAATATGCCTAAGTTTGATCAGGTATCACAGGACTAACTATAGAAGATGGAAATGAAGAAGCATATAATGAAGGGGAGAAAATAGGAGGGTTTATAATTACCCTCATTACATTGAGAGAAGAAGAGTGGCATGGAACATTTGTTTAAAGTATGTCCATAGAAAGAGGATAGTAAGGCTCAATAACCATTAAAATTGAATATTGGTCTGCAAATGAAGCACCCAGATTTACAAGATGAATGTCCACATGAACATATGAGTCATTGATACTCTCAATATGTATACTCTCACTAAAATCAGTAAAGTCCTCTGAAATGCAAGTCTGTGAAGGCTATGGAAGAGTAACTATTTGCATAGGAATGGGTGTAGAATATGTAATGGGATAACCAAGGTCTCATAGAATCTCATCTTATATTGTGTATTTGACAGAAGGAAGAGCATTGTCCACCATGGATATATCATCACAAGAAATAGAAGTAGGAGGAGAGAATACAATAGTCTTAGAAGAGACAATAGGAAGAGAAGGAGGTGTGATGTAGGTCATAGTAAGATCCCCAAAAAGACTCTAAAGAGTACTCCAAATAATGAAAGGACACTTTGTGTACTATACATGCTGGTACAAATCCAATGAAATGTGTATCAATAAGTGACCATAAACAAAGTCACAAGAGTTGGCCCAATCATCATATTGACCTAGGTCAATAGGAGTAAGAATTTATCCATATAAAAATGGAATAAATTCCTCATCCATGAGTGATCATTCCATGTACACACACCATGAAGCATAATTGGTCTTCCCAAGAAGGACCATTGGCATAGACTAAATCTTCCTCCTCTGAAGTCTCTCAAATGGAGTTGTCATGACTGAGAGAAGTCACCAAGGAAGTGCAAGTCTGCATGGTGCAAACTATAATGAACCCCTGAAGCACGCTCATGAATAGGATGTTGAACAAAACCAAAAAACATCCAAGTGAGAAATCAGTGTTGGATTGATGAGGGATAATGCATGCTCAAAATGGGGATGTCAGACATAGCATAAAATGCATCCACATGTGAGCAACTAGTGCATGAAGTATAATGCAAAATGTAGTAAGGCCCATAACACAAGCAACCCCTAGAATATGACAATTTATGATTTTAGTATGATTATAATATAAATGGAACCAATAGATCAGGAATGAATATTAACTTTTGAAGAAGATGGTACTCAATTCTGATTTATTGATCAAAAGTTATTACACTATCGCATTCTCATCATCAATAGTCCATTTTAATTAAATTTGCACCAAATTTAAATGCACTAAGGATAATAAAAGAAATATAGCCTTATAAACAAGTGATGGAATGGGAATCAAACCAGTGATCGCTCCAAAGCATTTAAAAGTCTTAACCAATCCTTCTACCACTCTCATGTGCAATTCAATGGAAACAATTCCACTTAAGGACAAAATTAAAAACCAACTATTAAAATTTTAATAAAACAACTATAATTTTAGGGAAAATTTTAGATTTCTTGATTTAGTTTTGGAAGAATGAACCCAAGTGCCACCATGGGAGAAATAACCAGTCATGTGGATCACGTTTTTTAACACCAAGGTCAATGTGTCATTGGTTTGGTCTTTAATGGTTGGGTGTAGGAGATCCCAGGCCATTTTGAGGACTAGATAAACCTTGCAGGCCATGTTGAGACCATTTAATGTTGAGACAATTTAATGTTGTGTGGATGGTTTTGAAGGAAATTCTAAGTTTGATCTTCATCAGAACACCATGGTTTTATCTACAAGGTTGATGTGGTCTAAGAAGCACATTGCGGGCCTACATGGGAGGTTGTGAAAGTCCATGAATAAGTAGTTTGATGCCAAAGGTAGGTCATGGAATCTTGGATCATGGGCATGAGGAGGGATAAAAGCTCATAGTAGGTCATGTAAAGATAGTTTTAGGATGTATAAAGATAGTTGTAGGTCATGACATTTCCTCAATGTAAAACTACCTCTATGAAGTACCAAACCTATACAAAAAACACCTCCTAAAAATAGTAATACCATGTTTTTTATTTTAAAAAATCCCCTACAATTTTTTAACAAATCCTAAGTTTTTTGATAATTTTTAAAAACAACCTGGAATTTTTTTCAAACCCTATAAAAATTGCCTCAATATATGCAAATAATCTCAAGATTTCAAAAATTAGCTGACAATAAATAAACCAAACACTCAAATGCTAGAATGGCTCTGATACCATGTGAGAATTTTTTAGGATCTTTGTATCAACGAATGCAAATGGTTGTGTGATCACACGAGTCAAGCAAGTGCACACCACAATGAAGTTGCAAGCAAATGAAACTGACAAGTGAGAATATTTCACAAAGAGATTGGAGCCAAAAGACAAACTTCCATTACACTCCCCATCGAATACAAAGGAGAACAGGCCATTTATAGGCTAGTTGAATGAACTGGATAAGGCACTAAGGTAACATCAATGAGTTGGGCCCTACCACTATGAGTGGATAAGGCACTAAGGTAACATCAATGGGTTGGAGGCCTTAGTAGTGCAAACACTAAGGGGACTAAATGGAAGGGAGACCCTATCCACCCACTAAGTGACCCCATACACTCATGTGTGCATGATGACATCAAGGTGATGTCATAATATGTAATAACCAACCCGAATAACCTAAATGGCCTCTAGGATCCTAAGCAAGCATAATGAACCATGTAGTCAAAACCCAATGGAAAAAAGCCTACACAAATAGGCCTAAGAAGAAATATAGTTCATTAAGAGATCTTTCCCAAGCCATATGATCTATAATATCCACGTATTTTTTTCTTCCTCTGACTTGAATTTTTTTTTTGATATGCCCGAAGGCATTACATGAAATCATTGAATTACATAAAATGTTGACATCTCTACCCATATTTTGGAAATAAACATACAACAGATTTAGAATGTTGAGTAAGCATACATCTAAATTAGTGAGCTCCTTTGGCTAATAAGCCATGAGTAAGGGGCATCCACATTGTCATAATCACCGAGGGCATGATCTTGGTCTTAGTATAACAATATTGTATATAGTTTTTATTAATCTTAGGTGTCTAGCTTATGTCTTA
Source organism: Torreya grandis (assembly GCA_037957365.1). Lineage (NCBI taxonomy): Eukaryota > Viridiplantae > Streptophyta > Pinopsida > Cupressales > Taxaceae > Torreya > Torreya grandis. The sequence continues at coordinate 107,611 of JARHVA010002029.1, read as the reverse complement.
TTCAATAAGTTATCCATTTCCATAGTATCGAGAAAGGTCATTTTTGAGAATGTGAAATGAACAGCCTTCTTGGCTTATTTAATTTAATGTTTGCTCTCTTCATTTTTTGAA